>CM076581.1:788120031-788651080 GCA_034641835.2 Pinus albicaulis
ACTTTGACTATCATAGAGAGATCCCTATTTGGACCTAGGAGGGCTAGATCCTAAGGTCTAAAAGTGGTTCTATGTTGTCTCATCTTTTGGTCTTGTCAACCTGGCCAAAACATGGGAACCCCAACAACAATACAAAATACAAATACTCAAAATCTAAGAAGCCGTCAAATTTAAGTAAATTGCATGAAGCTTTAAATTTAGGTAAGTTATAAGCACTTTTAGAAGCTAATTCTATAATTATTATAAATAGTTATGAGTTAGGTGAAGGTGTGTCTTAATAGATCCTCATGGAACCAAGAATTTTACTTCCATTAGGGCCGAGGAAACACATCTCACAACCAAGTTGAATGATTTATTCGTTGCTACATTTGGCATGTACATGGAAGATAAAAAGGCTAGTGGTGCTATGGAACTCAAAGACATCATTAAACAAATGCAAGACTATAGGGAGAATAGTCATATGATAAGAGATCAAGACATCATCAAAGTACAACAAGAGAATATAAAATTTGAAGACACCAAATTCTATCTTATTCTCTAGAAATAACAATGATAAGGCTCACACTTTACAATAGGATGCATCCCTCCCCCCGTTATCACCCAAAAATTTCAAAACATCATTGTATCAAGTTTGTTTTTGGTCATGGTTCAAAATTGGGTTCAGAAGTCAATTTAGGATTTGATTAAGGGTAGGTTAGATTTTTTATAAGTTCAAATAAAGTCTTTTAAAGGTCCATTCATTGTCAAAATATCCATAATTTCACTTGGGATTCATTCCATAAATTTTTGGGTAAAAATCGTGCAATTAGCCAAGAATCCATGTTTTCGTAGCGCCACTAGTTCAAAAAAGTTGATGCAACAGAGCAAAAGCACTAATAGTTTCATAGCACAAATCAAAAATACACTACGGGCGCTACAAAAGCACAGTTTCTTAACTGACTTGTCATTTGAGCTGGAAATCGGAATTCGTTGGGAAATGGTAGGTTAGTGGTATGATAGGTCGGTTAATGATGAGATTCGATGTACTTGCCCATGCTGCAGTCATCATTGTCATTATAGGGCATGAATGAGGCATAATTCAGTTATGAGATGACATTTCAAATTCAAAATCTTGCTTAATTGGTCATACACATTTCTCTTGCCTTCATTCGAATGTCTAAGCTCTGAAGTGTCAAGCCAAACCTGTGGTTGTGTAATACAAATTTTTTCTTCATCCTAATCAAGTGAGGTTCATATAAACTATTCAAGTGAGGTTTTTTCACATAATAAAGCAAGGTTGTTGCTTCACATATTCAAGAAAGGCTGATAATTTTTTTGTGATGCATGGCAGAGAAAAAGAAAGTCCACATAGGGGGACACTGCTTAAGATATGAGCCTAAAAATATGAAGGCCATAGTTGAAGACCCGACAATGATGGAGGCATTCAACAGAGTAGTTTGTCTTTGGTTTTGTGAAAAGCTGCAGGGATGCCACACACAGGTGTCTAAATAATTTGCCTTGCACTTTAATGGAACAACTACCAAGGTTGGGATGCTAAGTGTGCCAATTACACTAGATATTATTGTTGCTATGACATAAATACCAAGGGGTCAAGAAACTTGGTTCAAAGGTTTCAAATTTGATATGGAGCCATGCAAAGAATTCATGAAACCTGAGTATGAAGATATGGACCTCAATAACACTATCCCTAGAAGCTGCATCAAAGACACTTATGCAAAGTTGTTGCTCAGCATCCAGAGATATTTTACATGTGAAGGCAGATATCATAAGGTCTACACATATCATTTCAAGCTTCTTCTACATTTCACAGGTACGATTTCACTTGATTTTCCCTTTTACCTACATAGGAGTCTTGCTAAAATGGCTGATAAAGTACAAGCCAAAACTGAAGATTATGAAACATATTTGTTTCATCATGGTTTGATGAAGTTATTGATTTTGAATGAGCTTCAAAAGATAGGCAGGGATTGGTCATCCCTTTTTTTTATAATGGTTTTGATTTGGAAGCATTAACTCCTGCTAGAAGCCCTAAAACTAAAGGAAATCCATCACCACCAGTAGTAGAGTCTAGTCAACCTGTATTTGCAAAATCAAAGGAATTTGCAAAACTGAAGCCAAGGAAACAAGTTGAGAAAAGGACAGAGCAGACACAAGTGCTTGATACTCCAAATCCATTACCTACAAAACAGAGGTCAAATATTGTCAAAGAGGCAAAACAGAAACAAGCTGTTAGCAAGCAGGAAATAAAAAGAGTAACAAGAAGCCAAGCAGTGGCCTTAAAAGGAAAGACAGTTGCTACAACTACAGAGGACAGCCCAGTAATAAAGGGAAATTTAGATGACATTCTTCATGCTATTGACATAGAGGAGACACCCATTGTTCAAGTTGAGGTCATTGGAGATGATGAGCTACATAGCAAAGGCATGAAAATGATAGTCGTTGAAGAACCAATAGGCCAACCAATTGTAAATGAAGAAGAAATACCTCAAAGAGCCTAAAATTCAGTTGGTTTATGATCAATGGATGATGAATACATATTGGCCACAAGTTTTTTCACTTACAGATTTTAATTTTCAAATTTGTTCAAAAATATACATCTACAACAATTTCGTAGCTCCTTTCGTAGAGCATTTAGTGTAAAAAAGGCAGAAAGCTATACGAAATTGCTGAAACAAAACTCTTTTTTCTAGTTTTTAGTAGTCAACTTCAAAGGCGGTTTATGAGAAAACAGAAAGGTATTTTAGGAAACTGAAGAGGTTAGTTTCAAAAAAATATAAAATAACAATAACCTCTCTCATTTTTCTCACAGGTGTTATCATTTGGGAGATACAAGGCTTTCTTTGAAGCCATATTTTCAGAAACAAAATTTTCCTGTTTTACACATGTTTTTCAAAGGAAGTTTCTGGACAGCAGGAGATGTGTTTCAAAAAACCAAGAGAGGTTGTTATTCATGACATAATGGCTTACAAAAAACTCTTTCAGTTTCTTAAAATCCATCATGGATTAGGAGATATAGGCTCTGCCCCAGGACCTATTTCACCGGAAAAAACAGGAAAAATCTGCAAGAAATACCTCATGAAGGATGGAATGACTGTGTTTTTCACTTGATATGTTTCCTAAATTATGGAATCAGGTTGATTTTGAAGTTTTTGGCACATTTTCAATTTTCATTTTGGAAAATTTTTGACAAAACTGCCCACTTAGCAGTTTCGTATTGCAGATAATGTAAAAAGGGAGAAAAGTGCTATGAACCTGCTGTAGCAGCTTTTCTTTCCCTTTTTTCATCAAATTTTGAGGGGTAAAACAATGGATCAAGGACTGAAATTGATAGGGAGGATGTATTTAAGGTTAATTAAGATAAATTTTGAGGATAGAAGTCAAAAAATTGAAGAAAAAAGGGGTAAAGGGCAACACTACAAAACTGTTATGTTTTCGTAGTGCTATCGGTTACAACTCATTTGAATAGTTTGAAGATGGTTTTGAACAATTCGAGCTTAGGGAGGATTTTTGGTAGGTGTTACTTCAATTTATAATAGCTAAGGAGCTCAAAATAGTGAGTTCATGATGGTCAGAATGTTCCAAGAGTGCAAAGGACCCTATTCCTAAAAAATAGGGGATTGTTTCCTATTTTGGTGGAGAACAGAAATATGGTCATGAAGAGTTGAAGCCTATAATCAAAATTTGACCATGTGTGAATACGCTTGGCAAATGATATAATTTATTTTAGATAAGGTTGTTCTGGATATAGATAAGGAGTTTGAATCCTATTTGTAATAGGATTGTTTAGTAGATTAGTTGTCTTTTTGTAATAAATACCATGTCATATGGTTATGCAAGGTGTTAAGAGTTAGGAATTCAATGTATCTAGCACAAGATAAGATCATCTCATGTTGTAAATGGTCTATTAAATGCCATTGGGTTGAATTAGAAAAGGGTTGGACATTTCTTGGAAAAATATTGTGTTTATTGTAAGTGACTGGTTTTCAGCCTAATACAGAGATTTCTACTTAGCCAACTTGAGATTCATAAAGAGTTCTAGTGTGTTCTTGTTCTAATTGCATCTTTTTACTATCCTATGGCAGTGATGTTTGTTTATGTTACTCAAAATTCATCTTTGATGCTCTGACTTCCTATATAGACAAACTGACTGTGTTTTTTACAGTTTCACATGTGTATCTCTTGACTAAAACTCTGATATGCCTCAATTTCCATGCTAAGTAGATTGATTGGTTTTACTGAAACTATTTTGACTCCATAAGCCCAATGTGCATTTGCTGATGTGATTTAAAACCAATATCTATCATTTATCTGCTTATTACCCCTCATAGAGTTAGTCATCTACATTTTATCAAAAATCATTAACCCTTTGAGAGAGCCCTCTCAGGTTGAGGAAGCTAAGCCTCAATCAAAATTTTGATTTGAAACATTTACATGAGATTGATTTGATTAGCAGCCTATCAGGTCTAATTTTTTTATAACGTTTTGGTGCATCTGTTGGGAGTTTGAAGATATACATGTCCCGAAAAATTATGAAGTTGAACTCTTAAAGGTAGTAGGAGCTTAGAATCTGTTTGAGGCTGCAACTACCTTGGCGACTCCATTCAATTAAAAATTCATAGATTCATGGTGATTCCACTGGACATATGAAGAGCTCAGATGCTACTGTTCTTGTTTCAAGGTATGCATGTATAGATTTTTCAGGAATTCATGGTTTCCCAAATCATTTTCCCAAGGATGGATATTTTTTAAGGAATGATCCAAAATTCAATGGAGAATATTTGAGTTTGAATTTGAAGCATATATAAGATTTATGTGACTTTATTGAGCTTCTTAGAGTCAATCATTAAAAAAAAATTCATCATATTGTTCTATGATTCATTTCAAGGAAAATGTAAACAGTGGATTGAAAGCTTTCCTGTCAAATCTATTAAGTCATTTGTAGATTTTTGGCTTATGTTTTTAGAAGAATGGATAGACAGAATAGATTTGGTGGCAGACTCTCCTTCAATTCAAGGCTTTAAAAAATGGAATGATGATCATATTAATGAGGAAGTAGACGAAAATGTGTCTTTTTCCTTGTCTTCTTATCTAAAATCATTTGAATGCAAGTCAAAAGATAAGATTCAATTTTTGGATGAAGTTACTAAGAACATTGAGAAAGAAATTGAAGTTTTACAAGGTCAAATTCAATCATATAGTCTTCATGATCATGATCATTCTTTTCAAATGCTTTCCATGCCAGAACATAGAGGGAGGGTGTTGTTTCCTTTCTCTTTTGAGATTGAGGAAGAATACATTGTTTTTTAAAATTAGTTTGAACAACAGTTTGATAGTACACAACTGAAATCTTGTGTGGCTGAGAAAAGCATACATGAGTTGTCCAAATATGTATAATTTCATGAGAAGCATCAAACAGATCGTGTCTTCTTTGATCCTATAGCTGACTACATGGAAGAGCTCTACAGTTCAGATTTTGAATTACATTTTCATTATGAGGAATAGATCCATTTTATGTTTCCTTGGTCATTTCAATATCATGCTTACTGTTGGTTCAAGTGCAGTCAACAGGTTCAAGTGTCAGATCAGATTAATGACTGGCTTCATTGGAAGTTTCATGTTGCTTGAGTTAAAAATTGAGAATGCAGTTGTTAGGGTAGGTAGGAGTGTGTGAATAAGCTCAAATTTGACTGTGCATATTTTCAGTAGGTACAGATTTGGTTCTTCTATAGTGATCATCAAGCTTGAGCCCGAGGTGAAGGCCATAAGAGCTTGGCAAAGTTTTCATAAATTTCAGAGGTTTTATTTCCAAGAATATGGATGGCACTGGAACTATAGGTTCTTAGTGTACCACAGGGGCACACTATCCCAAGTGGAGCCACTTGTTATCACCCAAAAAAATTCAAAACATCATTGTGTCAAGTTTGTTTTTAGTCATAGTTCAAAATTGGGTTTAGAAGTCAATTTAGGATTTGACTAAGGGTAGATTAGATTTTTATAAGTTCAAAGGTCAACATTAAGTTGAAATAAATTCTTTTAAAGTCCATTCATTGTCAAAATATCCATAATTTCCATTTGGGAGTCATTCCATAAATTTTTGGGTCAAAACTGTGCAATTAGCCAAGAATCCATGTTTTCATAGCGCCACTAATTCAAAAAAAATGATTTGCACTATGAAAGCGCTAATAGTTTCGTAGTGCAAACTAGGAAAAATACACTGCGGGCACTACGAAAGCACAGTTTCTTAACCGTCTTGTCATTTGAGCTAGAAATTGTCAGAATTCGTTGGGAAATGGTAGGTTAGTGGTATGATAGGACAGTTAATGATGAGATTCGATGTACTTACCCATGCTGCAGTCATCATTGTCATGATAGGGCATGAATGAGGCATAATTTAGTTATGAGATGACATTTCAAATTCAAAATCTTGCTTAATTGGTCATACACATTTCTCTTGCCTCCATTCGAATGTCTAAGCTATGAAGTGTCAAGCCAAACCTGTGGTTGTGTAATACAAATGTTTTCTTCATCCTAATCAAGCGAGGCTGATATAAACTATTCAAGTGAGGTTGTTTCATATAATCAAGTGGGGCTGCTATTTCACATATTCAAGCGAGGCTGATAAGTTTTCTGTGAAGCATGGCAGAGGAAAAGAAAGGCCACAGAGGGGGACACTACTTAAGATATGAGCCTGAAAATATGAAGGCCATAGTTGAAGACCCAGTAGTGATGGAGGCATTCAGCAGAGTAGCTTGTCTTCAGTTTTGTGAAAAGATGCAGGGTTGTCACATACAGGTGTCTAAAGAATTTGCCTTGCACTTTAATGGAAAAAATACCAAGGTTGGGATGCTAAGTGTGCCAATTACACCAGATATTATTGCTATTGTGATAGAAATACCAAGGGGTCAAGAAACTTGGTTCAAAAGTTTCAAATTTTATATGGAGCAATGAAAATAATTCATGAAACCTGAGTATTCAGATATGGACCTCATTAGCGCTATCCCTAGAAGCTGCATCAAAGACACTTATGCAAACTTGTTGCTCAGCATCCAGAGCTATTTTACATGTGAAGGCATATATCATAAGGTCTACACATATCATTTCAAGCTACTTCTGCATTTCACAAGTAAGATTTCACTTGATTTTCCCTTTTACCTGCATAGGAGTCTTGCTAAAATGGCTGATAAAGTACAAGCCAAATATGAATATTGTGAAACATCTCTGTTTCATCATGGTTTGATGAAGTTATTGATTTTGAATGAGCTTCAGAAGATAGGCAAGGATTGGTCATCCTTTTTTTTTTATAAATGGTTTTGAGTTGGAAGCATTAACTCCTGCTAGAAGCCCTAAAACTAAAGGAACTCCATCACCACTAGTAGCAGATTTTATTCAACCTGTATTTGCAAAACCAAAGGAATTTGCAAAAATGAAGCCAAGGAAACAAGTTGAGAAAAGGATAGACCAGACACAAGTGCTTGATACTCCAACTCCATTACCTGCAAAACAGAGGTCAAAGATTGTCAAAGAGGAAAAACAGAAACAAGCTGTCAGCCAGCAGGAAATCAAAAGAGTAACAAGAAGCCAAGCAGTGGCATTAAAAGGAAAGACAGTTTCTACATCTACAGAGGACAACCCAGTAATAAATGAAAATTTAGATGACATCCTTCATGCTATTGACATAGAGGAGACACCCATTATTCAAGCTGAGTTCATTGGAGATGATAAGCTACACAGCAAAGGCATGAAAATGACAGTGGTTGAAGAACCAATAGGCCAACCCTTTGTAAATGAAGAAGAAATACCTCACGGAGCCTAAAATCCAGTTGGCTAATGATTAATGGATGATGAAGACATATTGGCCATAAGTTTTTTCACTTACAGATTTCAATTTTCAAATTTGTTCAAAAATCTGCATCTACAGTAGTTTTGTAGCTCCTTTCACATCTCCTTTCATAGCGCATTTAGTGTAAAAAAGGTAGAAAGCACTACGAAACTGCTGAAACAAAACTCTATTTTTTGGTTTTGAGAAGTCAACTTCAAAGGAGGTTTCAAAGAAAACAGAAAGGTATTTTAAGAAACTGAGAGAGGTTATTTTCAAAAACGTATCAAGTAACACTAACCTCTCTCACATTTCTCACAAGTGTTATCAGTTGGGAGATACAAGGCTTTCTTTGAAGCCCTATTTTTCAGAAACAAAATTTTCCTATTTTGAACGCATGTTTTTCAAAGGCAGTTTCTTGGACAGCAGGAGATGTGTTTCAAAAAACCAAGAGAGGTTTGTATTCAAGATGTAATGTTATAAAAAAACCTCTTTCATTTTCTTAAAATTTAGCATGGATTAGGAGATATAGGCTTTGTCCCAAGACCTATTGTTTAGGAAAAACAATAAAAATCTGCAAGAAATACCTCATGAAGGATGGAATGACAGTGTTTTTCACTTGATATGTTTTTTAAATGATGGAATCAAGTTGATTTTGAAGTTTTTGGCACATTTTCAATTTTCAGTTTGGAAAATTTTTGACAAAACTTCCCACTCAGCATTTTCGTAGCGCAAACATTATAAAAATGGAGAAAAGCGCTACGAAACTGTTGTAGCAGCTTTTCTTTCCCTTTTTAATCAAATTTTGAGTGGTAAAATAATGGATCAAGGACTGAAATTGATAGGGAGCATGTATTTAAGGTTAATTAATATAATTTTTAAGGATAGAAGTCAAAAACTTGAAGAAAAAAGGGGTAAAGGGTAGCGTTACGAAAAGTGCTACGAAACTGTTATGTTTTCGTGGCGTAGTCTATTACAGCTCATTTGAACATTTTGAAGATGGTTTTGAACAGCTGGAGCTTAGGGGGGGTTTTTGGTAGGTGTTACTTCAATTTCTAATAGCTAAGGAGCTTGAAATAATGAGTTCATGATGGTCAAAATATTCCAAGAGTGCAAAGGACCCTATGCCTAAAAATAGGGGATTGTTTCCTATTTTGGTGGAGGATAGAAATATGGTCATGAAGAGTTGAAGCCTACATTCCAAATTCGACCATGTGTGAATACACTTGGAAAATGATGTAATTTAGTTTAGATAAGTTTGTTATGGATAGAGATAAGAAATTTGAATCCTATTTGTAATAGGACTGTTTAGTAGATTAGTTGTCTTTTTGTAATAAATACCATGTCATATTGTTATGCAAGGTGTCAAGAGTCAGGAATTCGATGTAGCCCAAGATAGGGTCATCTCATGTTGTGAATGGTCTATTAAAGGCCATTGGGTCGAATTAGCAAAGGGTTGGACATTTCTTGGCAAAAGACTGTGTTTATTGTAAGTAATTGGTTTTCAACTTAATACAAAGATTTCTACTTAGCCAACTTGGGATTCATAAAGAGTTCTATTGTATTCTTGTTCTAATTGCATCTTTTTACTATCCTATGGCAGTGTTGTTTTTTTATGTTACTCAGAATTCATCTTTGATGCTCTGACTTCCTATATAGACAAACTGACTGTGTTTTTTACATTTTCACATGTGTATCTCTTGACTAAAACTTTGATATGCCTCAATTTCCATGCTAAGTAGATTGATTGGTTTTACTGAAACTATTTTGACTCCATAAGCCCAATGTGCACTTGTTGATGTGATTTACAACCAATTTCTATCATTTATCTGCTTACCCCTCATAGATTTAGCCATCTATATTTTATCAAAAATCATTAACCATTTAAGAGAGCCCTCTGAGGTTGAGGAGGCTAATCCTCAATCAAAAGATTGGTTTGAAATAGTTACATGATATTGATTTGATTAGTAGCCTATCAAGTCTAATTCTATAATATTCCAAAATTTTCCTACAATAATTTGGAATATTATTTTTTGCTAATTTCACCTAGGAGGAGAATAAATGGGTAAGGACACCCATGCATAATGAAAATCCCAATAAAATCCATCATAGTATGAAAGGGGATCATCATTGGAGTTGGTTTTCACACCCCCATGTGTGAACATGGTTATTTTCAAGTGGACAAGGTCAAGTTTGACCAAGTCAACAGCGTTGGGATAAGAGGTAGAGAACACTTAGAGAAACAGTGCAGTATGAATGGGAAGAGGGTTATTTGGTGGAGGAAACCCTAAGAGGAGTGGGACCCATGGAGAGGGGCTTTCACTTTTTTAAAAGGAGGGAAAGGCAGCCATTCTTTCTCATGCTTGTATTATTGATCTCATTGTCTATTCAGACATTGTGCATTCTCTGATGTTTAGCAAGAGTTGACGGGGGAATTCTTGTTTAGGATTCGTTATACTTTTTGAGAGGCCTCTTGAGGTATTGTTCTTCATTCTCCACATTTCTTAGCTCAAGGCCAAAGCATCCTCCTCCAGGACAGCGTTATTGTTGCAGCAACATAATTCTGTGTTGTAGGGTCTTGCAATGGAGGACCTCAACACCACTTCCGGAGTTGATTTTCAGAGGAGGGAGTCTCCATTCCTTTGGGAAGCTAGTGAGGAAGGTTTCAGCACCTATTGCACATTTTGGAAATAGTCCAACCTATTCCCTTGCCCCTACAGTGCAATTCCATCCAGTGACTGCGTTATTTTGAGTGAAGCATTTGTAGTGGGGGTCTTGCAGATTGTTGGAGGGCAAGATCTTTGGTGAGAGGATCAGCCTTTCACTCTAAAGATCCATTGGAGGAGGCATATTCATTTTGGGCATCATCTACATCCATCTCCATCCAGTTCTATTTCTGAGTTGCAGCTGCTACCCAACAACTCTGGCATTTTGCTGATTTTGTATTTTATAGCCAATCCTTCCAGGATTAACATGAGGTAGCCTTTGGGAGCTGAGATCTTCACTCCCAATGTTGTATTGGGCCATATAATTTTACATCCATGTATTTGACATATGTAGCATGCAGTTTGTCTATAAAACTACGTTTTCATAGCTTGAGCATACATGTGGAGCAGTGGTTTTATCATGTTTCTTGTACTTGTTTCTTGAGGCTGAGCATTGCCTATCTTGAGTAACCTTTTTCCTCAAGATATTGTATTCATTTGTTGCTGCTATTATTTAATGAGATGGCTATGGATTTCTCTCACATTTATATGAGTCTAATATTACTGTTGCTCCATTGTTGTGTTTGCATATTGCTGCAGCTCCAACTTTAGAATATCTTGAGATATTCTCATTGTTGTAGAATTTTCAGATTTGGAATATCACAGTGGTATCAGAGCATGATCTCTGGCTCAGCCAGTGGATTTCATCCATCATGCTATCAAGGAGAGAGAAGATTAATACTGCACTATGTGGAGAGAAAAAGGAAGATAAGCTTACAAAGCTTCTTCCAAGATCTGTACAAAGCATTCATGAAGAATTTGAGAAGATAAGGAAGGAGATATATACAGGATCTCCAAAAGGGTTTGAAACTGAGTCAAACTCTAGTTTTTCTTATAAGGAGTGTGAGCATGCGGCCACACCCTATGAGGTATAGCACAATCACATGGCCAGCTTTCCCATAAGAGGAAAAGAAGAAGGATTAATGCCGAAGAAAGGAACTCTTAGTGGTTTCTTGCATGAGTATGAATCTCAAACTCAAAGGTTTAGAGATCATATTACCTTTCTAGAGTTTCACAAGATCATGGTGAGGAGGAGCAAGCAGCATAATTTGGATATATTTCTTCTATCTATCTTTGATGGTTCCCCTACATGTTCAGCCAGGGCTTGGGTGGAAGAGCTAGACACCTTTCTACAGCAACATCAGATTTCCAAAGATGAAGCCATCAGAGTAGCAGTGCTGCACTTTGGAGGTAAGGTCTATGCATGGTGGTTATTTGAGTTCTTTACTTTAAAGAGTGCAAATACTTCTTCCTATGCAATGTTCATTAGAACTTTGATGGAAAGATTTGGTGGGAAGAATTCTGAAGCACATGCGGAGGAAACAAACACCTCTCAACAAACAAAACCCTTGCATGTGATGGAACAAACCTTAGACTCAAGATCACTTCGGAGGACCATGAAGGAGGCTGATATCTTGCATGATGCTTTGTTGGAGGCAAGACCTTCATCTTGTATTTTCGCACAAGGAGGAAAACATATCCCTTTTCCAAAAGTGGATCCAATCATTTGAGGGTTGCCCACTCATGATGAGGAGACTAAGGGCAACAAAGCTGACATTTCTAGAGTTGATCTAGCACCTCATGTAGAGGGAGGAGGAGCCCTTTCTCCCACTAGAGGGATTCTTGCATCGTTGCAAGGAAGTCCCCAGGATCTCATACATGGGGGTCCAAGCACAATCAGTGAGCAGCATGATTTTGCAGCATTGCAGCTGGAAGGAGGAGGAAGGGAGGAAGAGCAACATCATGTGATGAGAGGCACACACCCTTCTCTATTTCAGAGAGCTAGTGCAAAGAGGAGGAAAATTGTATTGTGCTGTGAGAGAAATGGCAAGGTTACCCAACCATATGTACAATCCACTCTTGACATTCATGTCTCACTGCATAGAGGTATTCCACCAGGGAGGCCACCAGATCTATCATTGATGAAAGACATCTTGTCTTTGGATTCACCACTCTTGGATTTTTGGGAGGTGAAGAGTTTGGAGGAGAACTTTGGCATGGGGGATGTCAAATTAGTAGACAGCAGCAGGAGGAGAGCTTCACATGCCAGATCACCAGCGCTATCTCTTAGGAGGATTGATCCTTATTGGAGATCTCAGATCTTGGTAGAGTACTCCAAGGAACTTGGTGCATGCATGATTCTCGATGACCCGGATAGAGATGATGAGTATATGGTGGATGATGTGGTCATCTATTCACATGGAAGAGTCTTCTTGACTAGAGATTCTAGTCTTAAGGAGAATTGTTGCATGCAGCACATGGGGACTTCTTTTCCATGCATTTTGATGCATATATTGCCTTGGCAGAGGAGTTCATTTGGGAGGGCATTCAGCAAGACATATTTCAGCATATGGAGAGATGCAGAGCCCGAATGATGATGGAGAGGATGTCACAGCCACCTTACTACTCATTGGGAGTGAGGGAGCATTATCATTTGAGCCATTTCAGCTCAAGTCTTCGAGTACATAATGGAGAATGTACAATTTCACCTTATTTTTTGTACTTCTTGTTTTTTTATGAGTAGCCTAATGTACCAAGGAGGATTATTCCTTCTTTCATATTGTATAATGATGCATTTAATGCTACTGGGCATTGATGGTCATTATCTCATTGCAGATTGTGGGAAGCCACATGACTTTTGGTGTGCACCATTGACACCTTTTTGTACTCTCGTGGTTTATATCTTGTAAATTATTGTAAAACACATAAGTGGCGGAAGAACACTTGTTTTTGTTTTGATTAATGCAGTATGATGCACTGTGAATGATCTTGGCATGGAATATGATTCACTCTCTCTCGTTGTCATTTGGCAACTTTTTCTTATTGTACTATGCCTATGTATTGGTTGATATAAGTCATGTTCATGGGGACATTTTATTGGAGAGTGGGCTTGAGATTGAGGATGCCCAGCTGGGAATGTTAGGGTCCCGTGGATTTGACGATTGGCAAGCCAAGTGACAAGTAACATCAAACCAAGCTTTGGAGCCTAAGGACCTAGCCTTCCTGGACTCAGAGAGGGCTCTCTCTATTATATGTAAAGATATCAGTGTGTTCGCTTATGGTGTTCTGATATTAGGCTAGTTATGAAGTAAGTTTTGGTTTTTTGGTTTTTTAGGTTGTGAGGGATGAAACCGATCGAAAATGTAAGATAGGTAAAAAGATGTCAAATAAACTGAGCTATGAGGTCAAAAAGGTCAAGGAAGCTATCAAATGATGATACAAGGCTGCAGTAGGGCCAATTTGGTTCAAGGTAGAAAGGATATTTGGGAAAAATGGAGTAAATGGACATTAATTTTGTGAAAGACGAAGGATTTCAAGCATAACTAGTTTGATAGCAGACATAAACATGGTATGGCAAGCCATTAATCATGAAAAATGTAACTACAAGCTAAATAATACATAGAAATAAACATTCAAGCTATGCATAGAGGGAGTACAACTTTCAACTTCGGGAAATGGCGTCAGATTTTGGGAAAACACTTAAGACGAAAACCCAAAACATCATGCCAGAAAGCCCAAACACAAGACGGTTATTGGGCACCTAGCCTCCTATATCAATAGGTTTCATCTTCCATGATTGTCTTGATGGAAGTGTGGAATATGTTCAAACCTTCTTACTTGAGCAAAGGTGTTCCATATTCTTGAAAAACCAAAAAATCAAAAAATTTAAAAAATGTAAAGAGGGTATACCCTAAAAGAAAGATCAAAGGGTAAAAAAGAATAAAAATGGTCAAAAAAGAGAAAGAAAGGAACCCCAAGCAAAAAATAGACCAAGGAAAGTGTGCAAATCCAAATGCCACTACTTTTTCATCTGTTGTAATAAATCAATTGTGTGCAGCTTGTGAACTTTTGCCACAATTCATGAATAAGCTGAACCGTGTTAAACTTGGCTTAGTCATATTTCAATTTCATGTTATAGATTAGAGAATAAATATCTAGCCAGTCACATGATCTGGTGAGTAAGTACCAGGGTAGAGGAAGGTGCTGTGCCTGCCACTAATCTGAGCCCTTGGATGTAATAAGGGTAGAATTAGATAGATTTGCCTTGTAAAAAGAAAATATTGAAAAGGGTTTGCAAGTCTAAATGCACCCTAATAAAGAAGAGAAAATGGTAGTGTTAAGTAGATAGGGTAGGTAGATGGTGCTGCAAAGTGTTATCTGATGAATGGTGCTGCTAGATGTTGGTTAATCATTTACTTTCATCACAAGTACTAAAGCAGGAAATACACTGAAAAATCACAGCAAGCAAAGTCAAATTCATTAACCTCCCTCATCATTTTTCCCTCAAGAGTTTTACTAATTTCCCCAAAAAGTACTAAGGTAATTTGAGATCAAAGGGGCTCAAGGCATTTCCTTGACTTCTGGAGGGACCGGACCCTCGGCCTAATGATCAAAAGACCTAAGCACTTGAAATAATCCATCATTGGATTATCTTCCATTTTTAACTTTCCTAAGTAAATCCTGTTTTACTTGGGGCCAATCATGTTCATAAATTCCTCAGAAAACAACTTGTTATTCTGGTTTACAGTGTTGAAGATAAAAATGTACCATTGCATTGTAAGTTTTCACTTTCTTGAATGTCTGAAGATGTTTGAGTTACTGTGTCCTTTTCCTTTTCTTTATAATATTATATTAAATCCCCTAGTGATCCCTTTTACTATGTATATAGCTCCCTTTTCTGTCAAGTATCACAAACCCTCTTATTATAATGTTTTACCGATGTATAGTCGCGCGTTTCGACCGGCTTTATAAGGCCAGCACGGTAAAACTCTCGCTTATGTCATATGCCTTCGGCCTCTGTGGTGATTAAGGTGTATTGGTTTGTTCGGCAATGTCGTTCTGCGGGCGTTAAACATAACGCCTTGTGTTTATTCTGGCTAAAGAAAAAGACTACGGCGGCCGGAGATCACTGCTTTATTGACGTTCGTGGCATTCGTAGCCAAACCGCGCGATTCGTTTTGCCGTTCACGGGTTAATTGGTCATTGGACTAATTATTATTGTTCCGCTGTTAACTTCTCCGGGGTGATTAGATTGCCGTCAAACTTGTTTTAAGCCAGCGGGCCACTTTCAGCGCACAAGTTCGCTATCCGGTGGTGAGATCGTTCTCGTTGATCGCGGTCGATCAATCTGTTACCCGCCAGCATGTGGGTTTTCGCTTGATAACGAGGAATGGCGGGTTTATTATTCGACGTTCACCGTGGCGCTTGCCAACGGAATGGCTGGCTAATTTTACCGCCTTCCTCGCAGCGGTGCGAATAAACCTTCAGCGCATATCAGGCTGGCAGGGTCATCATCACGTGCCGTCGACAGGCAGCGTCATCACCTAAAGCGACCGGTAACGACATTTTTTTAAACCATTCAACGTTTTTTGAATTGTTGGTTTTGAAAAGACTAAGGTTGTTGGAATTTCAAAAATTCTTTTCCGATACACCGATGCAAAATTCTTCTTTAGTATTTGAAGAGCGTTACTTGTTGTCCATTACTGTGGGGGCTTGATTTTCATTCATGGGTATTTATCATTATTTACCCATTTGTAAGTTAAACAGTTTGTATGTTCTATGAAAAAGTGATTAAAAATCTCTGGTCCTCATTGAAGAGTTGTAAACACTGATTCCTTTAGGCTATGAATTTTCCCAATTTCTTCTTTTGTCCAAATGTCATCAAGTGCCAGAAAAAGCAGAACCTCACATTTTGAATCTTTAAGAACAGTGGGGCCCCTACTGTCTAAATGTCACTCTGTTTTAGATGTCCTCACCGAGATCTGAGCTACTTACCTCTCATGGATAAGTTTCAAATAAAAGACATAACATTTCGATAAAAGTCCCGGGTGCAGGGTTACACGCTGAACGAATATCAAAGGGCAAGATCTTGTATAGGGTTAACAGAATCCAATCTCCCAAGGTGTTGTTCTCGTTCTGGGCCACTGCAAATCATTCATTGTTATCATGCTGAAATTATGATCATACAAAGAGAGCTGTGTTAGCTCTGATCAAAGTATTTTATTTCTATAACACATAGAATATAAATGCCATAACGCTTCTGGTTAGCGACGAACAAAATTAGCACCTCTATCCATGGAAGAGCTAATTGAAGAAAACAGGCTAATAACTCCGGAGAAAAATTGAAAACGATATGTATGGGTACTTGTATTACACAGGCATTACGGTAAAAGGACTCCCTATGGTTTTGTTTTTCAATCATTTGGGAAGGCTTATTATGAATATAATATCCTTTGTCTTGGTTAATGCCGATTGAGTATATTGTTGAAGATAACTATGACTTTTATATCTATATTATATAGGCAAATGTCTGAAAGTTAAAATGTAGCTATGTGCTTCATACATTATAACTACAAATCACATGAAATCATTTTTGAGCTAGATGACAGAAAAAGTTTTCAAGTACTCCTGGATTATACCATCACCCTGTAATTTTCTATCACTAGAACCAGTTCCTTTCCTACATTCAAACTTGATGCTAAAGGTAATCCAGATACCATTGTTTTTGGTCCCCCATCATTCATTTGTCCTACGATTCTCTCACCTCACCAACCCGGAATTCATTGATCAGTTTGTACATCTGTATCGCCCAACATTGCGGGGTTTCTCCCCCGAGGGCTTAATCTTGAGATAAGAAAGACCTGTGGGTTTGTTATTTTAAGGTCAAGGTTGGTACTTGTACCAAAACCATACGATTATCGGGTTGTGGATGTGGAGCCATCCATTCAAGTTACCCAGGATATATGCTGATAGAAATTTTTGCTTTGGAATACTTTGAAGCAGATGAATAACTAGGATGTTAATCCCATTTACTGCAATGTAAAGAAAAACACAGTTAAGGATCAAAGCAAATTCAAGTCCTTTCATTTATGGACTACAGAAGGCAGAAGATGAACTGCTATTAGAAGAAAATTTCCAGACATCTTTCAAACTGGGTCACATATGACCCCTTTAGTTCATTTTATTGAAAAGGTTAAAAAATAAGTCATCTCATATATACATCAAGAATTCACAGCATGAAACAGTGTAAATCAAGATGAATGGGTTAAAGACACTTATTGAAGAGAAATGGAAGTGACAAATTGAATAAACTTATGAAAGATAGGAAAATTTGACCTGGAAACATATGATCAAGTGGAACACCTATGTGGCACATCTTCACGTATCTCCCAGCAAGCTTCATGGGGAAACATTGCATAAATGTGATGACCTAAAGGTAAAGAAAAAAGAACCTATAGTTCAAAATTGTTGAAACCACAGTCATGGCGGAGAAAAATCACGAGTTCAGACACTGGTGATACAAAAACCTCAAACACCAGCAAAATGAAATCCAGCTCCGGTGCAATCGCAGATATGGAAATAGGAAAAAGAGGTCGACTCCGGATACACACCTTCAAAAGGAGCCCGGTCTATCAAGCTAAAAAACATAAATCTGATCTACCCTCCAGATGCTAGGATCTTCGTTGGGAAGAAATATTTGATGGCCGAAATTGGTAAAGCAGCTTCGAGTCGACAAGTGAAACAAATATAAGCAGAAGATACAGCTTAATTTGAGCATGGTATCTTCTTGGGACCGCCCAAAACAGAATATTTGGAGACATAAAAAAACCATTGATATCAAAACAAGGAATAGACATTAAAAATAGAGTCTATGATCAAGTATATGAAGATAGAAAACTCCTCCACAATGAGCAAAGGTTGATGTCGACGTTTCGATCTTTCTACAAGAGCAAAATACAAGCAAACCACTTCAAGCTAAAGTTACAGAAATAACTTCGACAGCAGTTATATTCAGAACCAATTTTGAAGTGTCAACAAAAAGATATCCATCCTTGGATGGAACAGAGACACTTAAACCAAGCAAGAAGTGGTTTGTTCATATCTCTTATTCAATAGCAAAGCTTCCCAACCTACAAGGATTCCTTGAATAATCACATATGACATTCAAAGAAATTGAAGGGCCTCTCTGCAGACCAAGGACAATAGAATAAAGTCTAGGAAGAGATCATTATTAGTTGGGGACACAATCCCAAAAGACACATAAAATCGACCAGGGCAACAGTAAAGAAGAAGATGATATAGCTGTGGCAAAACGATTGGAAATACTGACCTCAAGGCACCCCAGTCAAAGGAAATAATAAAGAAATTTACAAGAAGAAATGATGGAGTTGTCACCAAACAACGGAGCGACTAAATGAAACAAAGAAGGAGGGCAGAAGAGACGTGGGGCAGGAAATTCTCAAATGGGGCCTAATGACAGATACCTACGGGACAACGAAGACAATCATCTAAGATGAATATTTCTGAGTGCCCAAGATGCAATGATTTGATTAAACAAATGGAAGTTTGCGGTACAAGGTAGAACTCCAAAAAATGGAAATTACCAATTATAACAAAATTGGAGGAAAATATGGCCATCAAAAAGACGATGGTGACAACCTAGGAAAATAAAAAAGGTTGGAAAAAAATTAGTTTGAAACTTGCAAAAAGATCTTCTGTGGAGAAAATATACGAATGAAATAAATAAACATATACAGGACATCATTAATTTAACGTAAAGAGATATTTAGCAGCACCATTCAAAACTATTTTTGAGCAGAAATGAGACTGATCCAAGATAGCCCAAGGAGAAATAAACAAAACTAGACATGAATTAAGAGGACAACCGAAACTAGCCCGGTGACTCATTAGGTTTTCAGATTCAAGAACAAAACATTTAGCATTTGTAAAAATTGATATTGAACAGGTGTAGTTTGGAGGCAAAAGAATTTTTACAAAAAGAACTTTCATGCAAAAAATACGAAGAAGATATGATGTTTTGGTACGACATCAACGTTTTTCAGGAGAAAAATTTCAAGCTACTATGAACGAACAATTTCGAGTCCCATGTCACGGGGATCAAATAGTGAACTTGGAAACTTATGGAAAAGAATCGGCTCATACTAAACATGGGTTGTAAGTTCTACTGTTATGGGTTCTACTGACTCGTGAACCTACGGTCTGGCTGGGAAGATATCAGGATGTGAAGGTATCGGACAGAAAGAGTATCCAGGATGAAAAGAGTAAGAGTATCGAAACGAGGAAACTGAAAAGTATTCAACAAGTCAAAGGAATACGCAAAGGACAGCATGAAGCCCTATTTGACACTTTGCTCACTGCCGTCCATGAAAGGGAGCATTTGTGTTGATTACTCATTATTCTATTTTCGAGACCATGTGTCTCTTGTTGTCTATAAACACTTTAGTCGGCTGAATTATTGGCTAGGATAAGTGAATTATTAAGATTATTTTTGTATAAATAAATATTTAAATAGGTTGCAGAAGGGTGGATTCTATTACTATAACATAACATTGAGTTTTAGGAATAAAGATTTTGGACAAGTTACTTGTAGCTTCTTTTGGATGGCGGCTGTTCTTTGAACTTATTCAGAGTTCATGTGTTGGACTTCGATTCAATAAGTTTTCAACCCTTGTGTTTAAATTTATAGTTACTATCATCATATAATTTTGAATAGTTTACATAAAGTTAAGCAAATTTTCGTTTATGCTATGACTTTTCAAATATGATTATTCAAATGTTTTTCTTAAGTTAGATATAAGCATAATTTCTTAATTGTCATGTTTTGCTGATTCAATATTGTTGAATTACATAACAAAGAATCCTTGTTGCTCTTGTGCAAATAACTACTATTCCTCTTGAATATTAGTGAAATATTCTTAGTTGCCTTTCATCCTTCAAGTTTGTCCATCACTTTAAATTTTAAGGATGTTCTCATCTAGCTACTCTTACTGTAATACTACATCTTGGCAGAAAAGAAATACGATAAAAGCCATCCTTAGACTCCATGGCCCAATGGTGAAAGCCCTCAACCTTGCCCCTTGGTTTGTGGATTGCCATTTTCCCAAAACAAACTGCATATAACTAATAAAATCACTGAAAAACAAAGATAAATCATAAAGAGAGCCCTCTCTTAAGATACTGAGATTAAATGAATTAACATCTAAAGGTTGGTTATGGTTACACTAAAATTTTAACACTCTTACACAACTTTAAAGGCACAGGTGATGTGATGCTCCTGCTGCCCCAAAGATGGGGCATCCATTCGTGGCCCCTTGCGCCTATGTCATGGATTTTCATATGAGTTTAACCATGCTCATGCTGTCCAGCCATCCATCAAGTGTGGGTGTTCGTATCATGCACCCGGCTCGTGTCCAGCCCAATGGATAGGCTCACGCCCAAAAAACTATCATGCAATAGCACATCACCAACTCACTGTCTATGACGCCCGGAAGATAATGAATCATGAAGACATCCGGAAAAGATAAATGGTTCATGTGAAAGATGTGAAAAAATCATTGGGCACAATGCTGCATACCTCGTTGATGGATTAATATCGGTGGTACCAATCCTCCACATTACGACAGCAATGTTACACCACTCATGATGTGTAAAGTGGATCTCATATTGAGGTCTCCCACCAGAACACTACGGATGACACAATGGAACATGTTGGTTTTAGACCTTATACATGCGAAAACTTCTCTTTCGGGTCGTAGGTGCTCATCAAGGTGGCCCCTATCATGATAATGGACTGTGTCAAATTACATGATGCTCATATACCTTCTTGTCCATTTCTTCATAGGTGAACGGTCATAAAAATCACTGAGCCTAATAGCAGGCCTCAAATCATCTCATGCCACCAGTGCAAAGTACTGATCTCATGAGCCAGTGTAGCCTGCTTGCCATGGACTCTCCTTCCCCACAATTCTGAACTCTCATAGTCATGCAGCTGTTATCCACCATTAACACTCTCCTGTGATGCTGCTCCTCCCCCTCAAAAAGATGCAGGCTTTGTGATAGTTTGGTCTTAACTGCAAAATATACCTACACGATAAGAGGTGTAGGGCTGGCAGTACACTCAGCAGCCAATATCTTAAATATAGTCCCCAGTAGCTCAACTGGTGTATTAACTTTTAGTTCTGAAATCTAGTACCAAGCTTCCATGCATTAGAATTTGTACTAATCATCCTCAAAATTTTGCTCACTTTAAAGTGTTGTGTGCATCTGAACAATGCTAAAACGAGGATGGCTGTCATCTTCTCCTTGAACCGGTCAAGGGTCCTGCACGCAAGCCAGTAGTTTCTGTCTGAAATCAACATTGTGTCTAACCACTTAGTAATACAATTTCTGATGTGTGAAACCACAAATCTCCAAATTCAAGGCTGTCTGTTGAAATAATATGGGGTAGAAATGTTTGCATACCTTGGATGGGCAATGAGAACATCTTTCGAAGGTCTGAAGTTCGTCAGGCATTGGTTTCAGGTATAAAAGGTGTCTTTTTAATGCCTATTTATATACATTAATTATCAATCCGAGGAATAGTTTTAGTTTTAAAGGTATTATAAGTCTAAGGCTGCAATTCAATCTAGGCCGTGCTTTGCAATGTGTAGTATAGTGTTGTAAATACAAGAGTAAACGGATACTTGGAAAGGAAATCTAACTACAATGACATGAACTTAAATACTTGAAAATTCAATCATTCACTCAGCAAGTATCGGGTCAAGGATACGATGATATTGTACCCTTTAGAAAGTGATAAAATCAACTGAAACAAGATAATCAGTAAAACAGCAAGGCAATAACAGGTATTCTTTACGATTTGATAATCATAGCACCTAAAGAAATTAAGTGAAAAATATAATTTAAAACTACGTCACCAACAGCAATAGAAAGTAAACTATGCAAACATTTTTAAAATAAAACTCTTTACAATATTGCAACTAATGAATGAAAATGAACAAAAAAAGTAAATTGAACGATGACATAAATAAACAGCAAGGCTGTAACTTAGAATAGTTGAACAACAAATCCTATTCAGTAGATACGGAACGTTAAATCTTTATACGATGGAATCAAATGGCGAATTCTATTGAACCAAAAAACCCTATTGACAACAAGCACAGCTAAAAGAGCAATCTGAAATAGACGACAGCAATCAAAACGAAACAAAAAAATGAAATCAAATCTTTGAATAACAAAGCTATTGTAAGCATAACAAGATAAATGATACGAAGAATGAGGATTCTTGTTAGAATGGAACAACGATACAGTTCTTCGATGTACACCGATATCAATAAGCAATTAGAAAGCAGCAATTATTTAAAATGTAACGAAAAACAAATCCATTTGTCTGCTGATGAGAGTGGTAATGATACAAATAACGGATCGATTCACCAAGAGTGGACGTAACCACTGGGTAAACCTTGGTAGGATTTACTCCAGTTAAGAAATAGAATGGTAACAAGATCTTGTATTAATGGGGACATAAACAACATTACAACGTTCGCTCTGCGGTTACGAGAGTTAGAAATTATAAGTTACAAAAGCAATGTTTAATCATAAATCAATTTTCGTCCCTGGAATTGTAGAAGCATTTTGTACCTGTGAGTTAAAGCGGATAAAACAATAAACATGATAAGATTGAACGGCGATCCCTCGGGGATACGAAGGTCCTGAGATTCACTGTTACTATACACAACTGGTATTTGGTGTTAACAAACTGCTAAACATGTTCATTTCCATGTTTTCCTTTAGCTATCGCTGATTTCATACTTGTTATTAAAGATACGATTCTTTAGAAGAATGGCGATTTATCTCTTCATGTCTGCCTCTAGAATGATGAGTTTACTTACATTTTTTTTCTACATTTTAAATTGACGTTTTTAAGTAGTTTCTCAATAAATAAATTCTTTACATTTCTGTCATAATCTTCCAATAAATCATCTTTTCTAGAATACAAAGAATTATGTTTAAAGGAAAAAGGTAGGAAAATACATGGTGGATCCCTGCCTTTTCTAATTCTCAACACTTTCTTTTATTTTCAGGCATCATGGCTATAGTTTGTTTGTCTCTGTGAGCAGTTAGAAAGATAGGGTGGATAAATATTTTTAGGTAAAATGTAAACAAAATGTGACTGAGCTTCAGATATTATGGCCTTGTCCTTAAGGTATCTCATGGACTATGGTTGCAAATACCAACATGGGGATACATGTAATGGGACTTGAGAAACCTACAACTAACCAGTGTCATTTCACTAATTAAATTCTACATGAAAATTGTGGTTAGCAACTAATCCAAAATTTCTGATTCAGTAATATTTTGTAAACATTGATAGAAATATTAATAGGACTTGTTTTACTATACACGACTTAGTTTTTGATGAATGTAAAAATATTCTTTTGTCAAGACAATTGCTTTGTGGAGGGCCCCAAAGTTTGGATCACACCCTCTTGTCATTGAACACTTCACTAACCATAGTTTGTAGCTTGGTATTTTGGTTCTTCTAACGAAGAATCTAACATTTCTTGCCTTTGGAAAGTAACAGAGCCTTGGTGTTCCAACACAGGTCAAACAACAAAATAGAATAAATACTTCGTGATATTAGATGTCTTACTTTAAAAGAGAGTGTAAAGATTTATAATATCATTTCTCAATAATATGAAATACGACTCATAACAGCAGGCAATTAGACTTTATTTATTAAGTTTTACAACATTTTACAAATCTTGTCTCTGATCCATTTGGTCTATTGAACTTTCTTTCACTATTATTTTAATTTTCAGCTGTAAATATCTTTCTAAACAAAACTGACATAATAATCTTGGCGACATCTCTTTTAATCTGAACATATGTGTCTCATAATGAAGAAGTATCCATTTGATTAGGGCCATTTTTTAATTTCATTCCCTTACCTTCTTCAGGATTTCTCTTACTGGCTTTGACATATGTTTTAGGCTTGACCTACGGTACCTTCAGTTCCTTTAGTTGTTGTTGTAGCTATTTAAATATTTATTTTGAGACGGTCTCTTTCTGTTTTCACTATAGGTCTATGCCAGCTCTATTGCAGAATTACTGCTATGACCAAGGTACGATGGTATTTTAGCCTTAGGCCATGTGCTTTAGAATTGGAGCAGGCCTATCTCAAAACTGTTCTTTGTTCCATGCTTGATTACTGGACTCAACTTGGGGTTTATAGTCTCTTGCTCTTAAGGCTTTGCTTTGGTGCTTTCTTTCTTTTCCTTTGGTTCGTTTGGTGGCTATGTTCCTCTTTGGAGTTTTTTGGGGGTTGTCTTCATTTAGAGCCTATTGTTCTGTCAATTGCACTAGCTTTTGAAGCTTCTTCTTGACTTCCTCCAGCTTCTCCAAGTTTGATTCATTTTATTTTCATCATCGCAGAGAACCATTGTCCTTTCTTGTGTTGATTTCTCTGCTGATAGGTTTCTTTTCGATGGCTGATCCTTCTCGACTTGCTTCTTTGTTTTCTTCTCGGAACATTACGGTGTTCATGTTAACTCTGTCCCTGTTCTAGGGGTAGTATTATTTGGTTCTTGTTCTGAGATCTTCCATTGGAACACTAACACAGTGTTCATGCCTTCCACTGATCGCATTTCTGGAGAGGAAGTAGCTGAAATGTAGTTCTTCATTCACCTGAGGATTTTCTTCTTCTACTTCATTGGCTATCCCATGCTTGGTATCTTCACTGTAACATCTTGTTCTTGCAATTTGAATTTATCCCTACATTCTTCAGAATTCGGTGTTCTGTGGGGTTGCTATGTATTCCTCTATGTGTGAAATTGCATTTAATTGGTCCCGTGCAATGGGATTTAGGGTAGACTTGTAATGGTGGTTTCGAGTTTTATCCTCTTTCATCTTGTTTCTTACTGCTATGCAGTGTGATAACCCTTTATCTATCAACCAGGTATACTAACTTTCTTCTTCTCATGGTCTTGTTTTCTTCTTTTCACCCCGATTGTGGCATTCTATTCTTATCACTGTACCCATAAATGTTCTTCTTCTCTTAGTTTTCTTCTTCCTGCAGTGTGGTGACTTCCCTTCTTACGAGTTTTGGGGTTGTTCATCTTTGTTGGTAATTCTAGGGGTTTGTTGACCTGCCCTAAAACCTTCTATCATTCCCCTACTTCTACTTAACCAGGGATTGTTGCGTTTTGATGGTTACTTGTCTTGTGCTATGTATAGTTCTTGCTACCCGTTTTAGGGTACGTGAGCTGTTCCTCCTTCGTTGAATATGGTTCTTCTTCTAGTTGTTCATTGAACGGCCCCATGTTCACTATCAATATGATTGAAAATAGCGCTTACCACCATGTCTATGTGTGGTTTTCTGTCTGTACAGGCGACATCCTTTGACAAAAATTTCATAAAAAATACGAGCACGTTTACGGTTCAGCACATACTGGCTATTAATAATAACAAGGTAGCGAGGTCTTACCACATCTTTTCTTCATCACATGTTGTTGTTATACTACCTTTCATTTGCTCATTTAGTTCTCCCAACGATATTAGTACAAAATCCTCCCCTTTGATAGCCGGTGTGCCCTTCTGTCTCGGAAAATATTCATGGCCTTTAAAACCTCACGCATAATAATTGTATGGTTCCTTCATTTAGCGGACAGGACATAATGATTATTGATTTTGTTACTACCTATACATATACCTCTAACCATGGAATGTTATTCCTGCAGTTCCTGAAGTTAAATAGCTACCATTTCATGAGGTTGTTGTAGTCTTGTGAAGACACGATAAATCACACTATATCAGAATTTCTGGTACACGACAAGTGGCTGTTTTGTGGCTCTCCAGATTGATCATCCTCCCGTTCTGTCTTACTGCATATTAATTCTTCACAAATGCCACAGTGGCTATGATGGAAAAAACACAACATGTGCTCTCGGAACCGTCTGTTTTAAGCTTTTATTATTCACGAGAATGTCGGTTGATGCGCGTATGAGCATAAAATATCGGGTTTTTACTGTACGGACAGTAAAACATCATGCCCCCACGAAGGATGATAGGTGGTCACTGCGACCGTACGAATAGAAAGAAACGAGTCTTTTACGCCCGGAAGTTGTCACAGTGATAAAAATCATACACTAATTAATAACGATACGATGCGATCAAATTGTTACATTATTGAAATACGATATGGTATTCGTTGTAAATAGATAACAAACATTTGTGGCGAGACAAAATAGAAAGGACGATTTGATGTAGAAAACATGATACTTATACGGTCACTACCCACACAGAAAACTATGTGATGAGTTTATGAGCCAATTTCATGCATGATTCAAAACAAAGTTTAAAGCATGTCTCATTTAGTGAAGATGAAGATGTCTGAAAAAAGGTTTATCATACTATTGGTTTGAAAAATGTGACTTAATGCCCTTAAAACAGACTCTATTGCCTTACGGTTTCTATAACCCTTGAATTGCTTTCTTTTATGGAACCATTATCTTTTATTTCCTTACCTAGCGGTCTTGGCTTAGGAACGGATATTTCTGACATTTGGAAAGGAGTAAAAAGGTGATTTGATTTGACTCGTGATACATTCTTGTTAAAAATGATTATCATTGGATATCACAGTACTGGTAAGCATAATACCAAGATACCACTTCTTTGCTTTTTATAAATCACTTTGGTAAACATCTTGAAATGGGACACCTACTATCATTTTCCATGTCTTAGTTATTTAGTAAAATTACCTGATTTTTTTAATTTTTTTCACATATAACCTTTCTTATATAGAGGATGGCTCATGCTCCTTAAGAGTAGGGGATGGTGGAAGAAAAGTCTGAACATCTCAATAGAGAAAATATGTCCTTATTCTTATGTCTATAAAATAAAAATCAAAAGGAGTTATGACGGAATTTGAGGGAAGAACCAACATGATAAAGATAACCACGATCATATTAATTTTAGGTGAAAAATAAAGAACACATCAAAGTGATACATATAGTTGTGATCCTGTCCTTTCTTTCTTATCACTACAAAACAATTTCTTAAAAAGCTAACAATTTCTCTTACGATTTGTTGATTCCAAAAAATCTTTAATTTGTGTATCCTTGCATAAATTTGTAGCTTTTACACTTTTAAGAGAGTCATAGAAGAATTCACAAAAGTCTTCAAAATACGACAAACAAGAAAAATGCACTCAAGGGTTGTTCCTTTGGGAAGGAACAACAAAAAAAATCTCTGAAAAATTTGTTCCTTTGGGAAGGGAATAGCAAAAACAATCAACGGAAATGTTGTTCAGCACAGGAAGGAACAACAAAAAACTTGGAAGACAATATTGATGCCCCCTTTTAAAGAAAGGAACATCAAAAAGCTGTTGTATCACGTTTGAAAAGGAACAACAAAAAAAATGCAACAAAAAGCTGCTGACTGCTTTTGAAAGGAATAGCGAAAAGAAACACTCAACGCACCATTTATTGAGAGAAATCATTCTATTGTCTTAAAAAGGAGATGGCATAAGAAATAAAATATGTACGAAAAACAAGCAAGATAAAGAGAAAATATTTATGTACAAGTTTCAAAATGAAAAGAAAATTATTCGGTGAATGGATGCTGTGAGGAGGAGTTGTCTCCCTCGACGCAACATCTGCATGGTAGAATCTTCTCGTAATTCTTGGTAAAAGGACTCATGATTAAGCGGTTTATGGTAAAAGTACACTCGATAGCGTTTAATTTGAAGAACGAATATCAAGATCCATCAATGGTGGTTAATGTGATGGTGCCAGTATCATGCACCTTTTGTATCTCGTAGGGTCCAAGCACATACGTGTGCAGGTTTCTTTGAAAATCCTAGAACATAGAGTCATATAGGAGTGCCCAATCCCCTTTGTGGAGAGAATTTTCTCTTTGATGAGGGCGTCGTGCCATTTTTATCTCTGTTGTTGAATTAATGTAGTGTGTTGAAGAGCAGAAGCCTAATTTCATCTAACTCATTGAATTTTTTTTGCAATCTTGTTGCTTCATTTAAATCTAAACCCACCTCATCTGTCTTGTTCGTAATGTCTGAATTTCCAAACTCTATTGGAAAAGATGGGTTCTTTTCTAGATATAATTGATATGAGTGAATACCTCGTGGTACTTCTCCACGTGTTGTTTGATCACGCCCACAAGGCTCTACGGCAATCTATAAGCTTGATCACATACATGATGATACTGCATGCTTTTTATACGGTATAGATTCGATCACTTTATTAAAGTGCTCTCTGCTTGACATTTTTTGTAGCAGGTGAGTATGGAGTTGTAATTTTGTACTGAATATGTTAATTTTACAATAATGTTGCAGTGGATTATGTTACCCTACTATCTGAGGTCCTCCATACTATAATTACATCCTTGGGAGCTGATGCTCCGGACAAATATTTGGAAAAGGAGTGTATTACGGAGAAGTTCTACTGTAAAGCTCTAGAAAGTGCCTACTTACTTCAAACCCATTTAATAACATACTTCGTTGTGATCAGGATGTATGTTTTCTGATTTGATGGTGCGGTTAATAGGACCAAAAAATGTTGAGCGATCAAACGATGAGCATAGCGACGTTAATAGCTAGCGGGTTCAAAGGCATTTTCTCGGACTATCCGGGAGCGACCGCCCTTTTGGAAACTATCACAAGCCTATACGGTACTGGCGTCTTTAAGAATTTTAGGCTAGCTATATAACTTCTATACTGTAAAACCTGCATGCTGATCCTACGATACGCAAAAATGTCTGCACTTGCCACATAACTTGTGTGCATCGCACTAGAATATCAAATATTTTCGATCCTCTCGAGACGCAGCTCTCTGATGTATATACGTCCGTATCAAACGAGTGCCTCAATCCAAGAGGGAATCGGGTGCTCCGCTGTGCTACTATCTATGTTTCGTTCATTGGTAGGCGCTTAGATGTGATCATTTACTATTGCTAAATAATTTGCAATATCAACATACCATGTAGGTTCATAGCGATAACGGTGAATAAATGTCATCGGGAAGTGATCTTATTTGTTGCTACATACTGTTTGGTTTGGCATTAGCGTAGATGATCAGCTACTAAGGTTCTCTTGTCTAGGTCTACTCTTTGTGTGTGATATCGAATTCTTGCAATAAAAATAAACCATCATGTTACTCTACCATTTGTAATGGGTTTACTTTGCTAGAACTTTTTATGCAGTGATGCGTATGTAAAACTACGGGATACCCGGATTATATAATGTCTACATTTATTTTGACATGTATCTACAACTAAAAATTCTTTCTCGATCACAGTGTATATTTTAATTCGATGGAAATACATTTCTTTTTCTAATATAATATATTGCTATGGTTTCTTATCCTCTTACTGCACAAAGCGAGAGTCCAATAGTGCAGTACGCAGGGCATGGATGAAATTTGAAATGAGAAAATCCCAATTTGAGCCCCTTATAGCACATTTAGTACATTGATAGAAAATTGCAGAGATCCTCAAAGCATGAGCTCACATTTATCTATCAGTTAAAATCAACATTCCCTACGTTAGTGCATATAAAAGGTGCATCTACTGCGAGAATAATGTTCTATAAATCTATAATAACCGAGAAAATTTGAGAAAGCTACGTACCTTTTGTTGTATGGTAGTGTAGGGGAGGGTATTAACAAAATTATCTGTTTCAAATGGAGTCTACAGATTCCAGGTTGCTGAGATATAATGACCTAATACTGAGTCCCTGAGGTCATCATCATGTGACACTTTCGTGGCTTGGCCAAGCCTAGTGTCAATACATCTTTACACACACCTGTTCAAGGTTTTCTAATGTATGACTCAAAATCATCTGCGTAAGCGTGTGCAAAGTCATCCATGTATGCCTTGAGCCCTTCATTTGTATTAAAATCTGAAAAGATGCGTGAGAATAGCCCTACGAAATGTGTGAGGGGACGATTGCATGAGCCAAAGGGTAACACTCGATGAGGAAAATTTCCCCCAAGGGCGAGGGTAAAAGTGGTTTTGTCTTGGTCTTCGGGGGGCAATCGAGTTTTGATTGTATGGCTTTGAAGCCATCTACGAAGAAAATAATTTCTTTCTACTAATGTATCTAATACACGGTACGATGGAGGGAAGGAAAGAGTGGTCTTTTCTCGGGTTTCTTTGTTTGGTTCATGGTAATAGACACATATCCTCCACTTTCATTCTTCTTGGCACCACTACTAATGGAGAGACCACTTGCCATCGAGATATTGGGTAATAAAATTGACATCCATGCGACTTTTGTAATTCATCTTTCACAATATCTTTAAGATGAGAGTTTAATATTCGATTGGGGTTGGAGAATAGATGCTGGCATCTTTCTTGTGTAGATGTAGGTGTGCGTAAATAAAGCTGAGGTCAATTCCCTTCATGTACGGATAATCCCATGCAAAGACATCATATGTTTTTGTAGTAATTATGGACGATCTTCTTTTTCTTGTTCAGCATGATCGAAATTTTTGTTCATCATGTTTAAAGTTTTTTCCTGGATCAATTTCTACAATTTTTGCTATGCCTATAACTCAGTGGTAAGAGGTATTTATTGATAGTGAATGTCTTTCAAGGATCTTCTTCTTCTTTATTATCGAATCTGTCTGACTATGCATCAAATGTGACATCGTACCAAGCTGGATCTCAGTAATTTTAGTTTGTTGATTGAAAGTATTAATAATGTCATCCTCTGTTTGGTCTTATAGAATTCGAGGAGCATCTTCGCTGGTTAGTGGTGATCTAATATTTTCCATGAGATATGATGCATGTTGTTTGCTTATTTTGATTATCGATAGGCTTGGTTGGGCTAGGAGATGTAAGCTAAATTCTTGAGCATATTTTCCCTTGTTATAGTCATGTCCTTGTGCGGAAACCAATGTAGCATACGACGGTTGTAACGAAGGTACCTAGGATAAAAAGGGTATCCATCTAACCGGTTTTTGGGGTTGATATTACGGTGGTCGTGAAATATTCCAGGGGAATCTCATTGATGCATTACATCATGTAATGTACCTGTATGGTTTGACTATTGATGACTCCAGCTTAATTCGATAAGGTTGTTGTTGGATCTAATGATGTAATGCAAGTTTTGTGACAAGTGAGTGGTTGTATAGGATATTAATTGTAGCTCCTAAATCAACTAGGAGGCATTTGAAATGATTGCCCATTAATTTGTTACCATAATTATAAAGGATTTCAGCGGGTCCTCATACTTTATAGGTATTTCAGTATCACTGATAACTAATCGAGATAAGTGTCAAACTACTTGCACGGTTATGAAATTTAGTTTTGTGTTCTCCTCTTGAGGCTTCCTTATACATAGTTACTTTGATGGTTTTGCATAAATAGGGATGTCTTGGATAGCTTGGAGAGGAGATTTTTATACAAAAAAATTTTTTGAGTTCTCCCAGAAAAAGACTAAAAATTAGGATATTCTATTGGGCGGTATGATTAATCTGTTAGGGAATGGTGTGAGAAGAGGTGGTGCTGCATTCTCACCGAGTTTGTTGTTTAACCACATTCTCCTTGTGCCTTTTCACCTGTTATGTGGAGTATGCAGATTAACTTCAATTTGATACATTTTTGTCTCCCTTTTGTTTCTACTATGCACGCCCCGGATCTTGAGTTGAAGGTCATTACACTACCTACGGTTCGGTTTCTAGTTCCAGTGGTTCCATTATTTCATGAGCAAATGTTGGACTAGCCTATTAAGAATTTTGGGGTTGAGTTGGGCCGAGGAGTTGCGGTATTAAGTGATAGTGCAGGTATTTTGTGTGCAATGTATAGAGGTGCAGCGTGTAGGTTGAGGAGAAGGATTGTTCGCGCTGGTTGAGTTTATTTAGGGTCTTTTCCGGATTTCTGCACGAGGTCGACTACGCGGGGGTGGAGAGGGACCATTGTGTTCGGATAAGAATTGTTTTTGCAAAATAGTGGACAATAATGAAAAGTAGCCAATTAAGTTTGGATTTGTTTAGATTTAGCCATGGTGATGTAGGGAATGGCATTTGTTGTGACTAATTGGGGAAAGGTGGTTGAGTTTTGCCACATTCCATTATATTGCCCAAGCATTATCTTGAAAGCGTGGAAAAGAAGAGGATGGAGTCAATTAGCATACTCTATTTTCGTGGCTACCATTATGTCGGCGTTGATTGAGTAGGCATACCAATTCGAATTCTTCTTCACGCCTCCTTGTAAGCAATTTTCAATCCGGGGGAGCGAGGAGCAAACATACGTATGAAGTGATCTTTTGTGCGAGATAGCACAGGACTTTGACTATATCCAACTGAGCACTCTTGCTATGGCTATGTTCTTTTACTGCGACCTTTTAGGGTAGAATATTGCCCGAGTTTTTTTTCTACTTTTGCTTGCTTTTTGTTTGGCTTGGATAATGTCATAGTTGCAGTTGTCAAGAGATCCCTAGAATATCCGTTTTAAAATCTTCCCAATAGATTGCCAATTCTTGTGAGGTTATACTTTCACCGAGAGATCTTACTATCTCTTGCAATCATATCCGATCTGCACGACTTTGAGCTTGTAGTTGCCTCTCGAGCTCACCGATACATAAATCAATAATGTCAACAAAAATTTTCCACAGTATATCACTTTGCCCACATAATGTTTAATGTATTATTATTCCTTCATCCCTTTATGTAATGTAGTTTTCAATACATTATCGAGTAAGGAAGGTAAAGATGCATAAGGTGATTTTTTGAGGTTGTGATTGAAAAACGTTCTACATATTCCTCAAGTGTTTTCATCAGGTTTTGGTGTCATCTGAAAATATTTCATCTTTTAATTTCATGGACCTACAATAATCCACGAGTATTTTCTTTTGAAAACATTTCTACTTTCATCGAGTCTGATCATTTATAACTCCTCCACCTAACCCCATAACTCATCAGCTAAACATGCTCCTTTTAATGTGAAGGAAATAATTTTTAATTTTTTGGGGATGCGGTGAGTATGAGTCATACCCCTTGCTAATAGCTGAATTCAAACAAAAATGCATATCTGGATCTTGCGATGTCAAGCTCACTTGGAATGTAGGAATATCTTTGAAGAGAATGGCCTGAGGTGCAGTAACTACGGTGTCCACAATGGGATATTGCGGTGTGGAAGTTTTTTCGAGGGTGTTTGCTGGGTTACTGATTTACAGGCCAGTGAGTCGAATATGTGCCAATATCATGTAGGATACAGAGAGGAATTCCCTAGAGGTGACTAGAAGGAACAGAGAATGACCTTGACATCACTCCCTTGATATGGAATAATAAGTGTTCCTTCTTGGCCTACTATTTGAGGAAGATTCGGGTCCTTTATAGCTTTGTTTTGAGCTGATATTGACACTTCCCTTATAAGGTTGCTCACTATTTGGGATTGCTTCAAGAGGGATATTTTGGTTCTTATATTTCCCTTGTTTCCCCTTCTCCTATCGCGGAGATCTACTATGGTTCAACTGCTGAAAAGAAATTAGGCAAGGGATTCTCAATTTCTTACGAGAATCTTCACTCAATTCCTCGCCATTTGACTATGTACCTTCAGCAAAGGCTACATGCCAAATGGTGATCTCCCAGTAGTCTTGAAGGAACTATTAGGGTTGTACTAGAAATAGTTTTCCTAGGTCCTACTTGATGGTGAGATTCGATTTTCTTAAGGATTTCATCAATGAAAGTTGTATGCCCAAGGATACTGCTGATCCCTTAGGTTTTTTCGCGAGTTTAGGAGAATTTTTGTTGTTTAGCTTTTCTATTCATTCAAAAAGAAAATAATTCATTTCCACTACCTAAAAATTTTACCCAGTGCTGTAAACGGGCAGGTGAACAAGTATGTTTCTTGTTAGACGGTGATACGAGTTACTTACTGCTCAGAACTTTTTAATACCCAATTCTTCACGGCTAGACGAGAGAAAAAAATCAAATATACATCTCTCTGTAAATGGATACACTCTCCCTTGGAAACGGTGCCCAAAACGTTGAGGTATAAAGGTGTCTTTTTAATGCCTATTTTATCCTACATTAATTATCAATCCAGGAATGAATTTTTTTGTTTCAAAGAAAATTATTATTACTCGATGCAGTTTGCATAATTCAATCTAAAGTAATGCTTTGCAATATGTAGTATAGTGTTGTAAATACAGATTAAATGGATGCTTGGAAAGAAATCTAACTACAATGACATGAACTTAAATACTTGAAAATTCAATCATTCACTCAACAAATATCGATCAAGAGATATCGATGTGATGATAACTCTTTCCTTTAGAAAGCTGAGTAAAATCAACCAAGAACAAGATAATCAATTTGAGAAGCGTGGGAGCAATAACCGATATTCTTTACGGTTGATAATCATGCTATAAAAGAAATTAAATAGAAAATAGAATTTGAACTAAATGCTTGCTAATAGAAAGTAAACCTATGCAAACTTACTTTAGAAAAACTCTTTGCAATCATGACTATAAACTAATAGATCGAGAAATGAACAACAAGGCTGAGATTGAAGCGATAATGTAAATAAACAAATAAACAAACGTAACTTAGAATAATTGAACTTAACAAATCCTATCTCAATGAATCTGAACAAAATAAAATCTATCGATGGAATCAAATGGCAGAATTCTATTGAGACAACCAAACCACATGTTGACAAAAAATTACTGACTAGCGACGAAAATACGGGAAAATGAACTGACAATCAGCATGAAATAGAAAAATGAAAATCAAATGCTGAATATCAAAGCTACTATAAAGCATAAAAAGATAAATGATACGAGGAATGAGGTATTGTTAGAATGGAACAACGATGCAATTCATCAATGTACACATACGATATCTATGAAGAAATTAGACGGTAAAGAAATTAACTTACAAAGTCGCAATGAAAATAAATCCGAAGCTTATCACACAACAAGAGCGAAAAAGTAATGATACAAACATCGGATCGATTCACTAGGGCACGGACATAACACACGATGAAACATCACTGGCTTTACTCCCATGAGTTAAGACTAGAGGCGGCAATGACAGATCTGTGTCATTAATCAGACATAAACAACATTTACAACGGAGGTACGCTCACGATTCACGATGTTAATCATTCTGGGAGATATACAAAAGCGAGTGTTTAATCATAAATCAATTCCACGTCCCTCGATTTCTAAAAGACGCTTTTAGAGAAGCAGTTCAACGGATAAAACAAGAAAACATGATAAAATTGAACAACGATCTCTAGGTGAAAGATCTTGAGGGATTCACTTCTTTTCTCTTTTTTAGCTAGCGCTTGGTCTTCTTAGGGCATCGTAAACGTCTTTCATGTCGCTATTTTCACTTTGGCTATACATTGATTTCACTTTAACATTGTCTGGATATCGCGTTCTTTTATGGAGGAACGGTGGTTGCTCCCTATTTTAGCTCTTGTCTCACCTAGAATGATGGTTTACTTCATTTTGTTTCCTATTTGCAACAAAGAGGCCAGTTTTTGCAGTCAATTTTCACAATAAACATGATTCTTTAATTTTATCATAATATTCCAATAATATCATCTTTACAGAATAAAAATAATTATGTTTAAAAGGAAAAATATGAGAAGAATACATAGTGAATCCATACAACTGTACCAATGTCTAACGTGGTGCAATTGCTTCTATACCTACGGTGATGGTGATGGATGCTACCTCTCTTGCTGCAACAACATTGCTGCGTACACGTCTACCTCACTTTCACATCTGATATCATTTCTTGGACTCTCAATGTTGAAGTCTTGGGGACATCTTGCCATTTCTCCCAACGATGCAAGTACCTCTATTGTAGTTGGTGGGGGGTGAAGTAGTTGCTCCTCTCCCAAAGTATCGGTGCTTGACATGCTTCCTTTTTTCTCCTCATATACCCTCCTCAATATTCTGGAAAATGTCTCAGCCATGAAGTTTCTTTGCGTTTTCTTCATCAAACCTCATCGCACAAATACTTTAGCTGAACTGCTGTGCCGTGTCATCACTCTGCTGTTTCAATGCTACCGAACCACCAATCATTTGTTTTTCACCCTCAGGATGCAGCTACTGAAATCTAAATAGCTTCCTTTTCCCGCTCATGGGTGTAGCTAGAAGAAATAATCTAACTTCTCTACTAATCCCACTATTATGTGCTTTTGGATGACATTGAATTTTGTGCAAAATAATCTATTCACTGCATATTCCCCCCTCTTCCTCTATTGTTGTAGAGGTCTCTAGTTCTCTTTCCATATGAAATCTCTGTAAAGAGCCATATTCTCTTTTGAATTCTATAGATTTATATTTGTGCCACTGCAAGATAATGAAATGTCTATCATGCTCCAAATATCCTCCCATCTCCATGCCATTCATTTCCATACTGCAAGAAAGTAGGCATAGTAGGGGCATTGTGGAACTTTCTGCACTTCCATGATTGACTTATGCTTATGTGATAGTGAGAGTGCTTGGACCTATCTCACATTACGAGAGCCCTCTTTAGGTTTCCTTTTGCCTTTCCTTCTCATTTTCTTTAATCTCCATGGTGAGATCCTAAATACATTTGAAGGAAGTGTGTGCAAAACAAAATCCTGTCTGCCATTGTGAAGACTTCTATTTACACTGCTTCTTCATCTTATTCACGCTATTCCGTTGATTGCTTGCATGGAAAAATATGCCACATAGAGGGGGAAACCTCCAATATATTCTTACATAAATGAACAATTCTTGGATGAGTACAAATGACAAAGCACTCCTTTATATATGGAGTCATGGGGTCACAATATAATCTGTAACGACCTAACAATAATAATGTTAAAGAGGATAATAATAAAAATATTGGGGTTACGGTATAACCAATGACAATAAGGGGAGTTACTAACAACAATAAGGGACTATACTAGTAATACTAAGGACCTAACATGCTCTCTGTCAACTTCAAAAAAGTGTTGTCCTCGATGCTGGTAGCCAGATGCTTTTGTATAAGATTATCATTCTCCCATGTAGAATCTTTGTTGGGTAAGTTCTTCCACTCGATGAGATACCTACTGAAATTGATCGATTTCGTAGCTATCGCAGTTCTTGTTTCCGCTGAATGCTTCAGGATTTCAATATAGTTTTCCTTCCTCATCAAGATTCTAACAATATTGTTTGAATTGAAATTTTTTTCACCTATAACATTCATGGCATGAAACATGGAAAAGTATGGATGCACTGCGCGAAGAAGCGAGGAAGCTCTAGTTTTGTAATGTTCCCAAATCGGAAAATGCTACAACAATGAGAATATCTCAAGATATTATAAAGTTGGAGACTCTAGCAATAAGAAACATGGCAACAATAATGGTCAGCAACAACTACACAACTCATATAAATGTGGGGAGAAAATCCATAGCCTTCTCGATTAAATAACTAGCATCAACAAATACATACAAGATCATGAAAATGATACTGAATGGGCAAATGGCGCAGCCCCAGAAGACAAGTACACTGAATCATATACTTGAAAACCACTGCTACACAATGCATGCCAAGCTATGACAACACAATTTTATAGGCGCATACATACATATGTAAAATACATGGATAAATAAATATAAGACCCAATACAACAATGGGGAGTGAAGATATTGAGCTCCCAAAAGACTACTATCATGTCAATCACTGGAAGGATTGAAATAAAATACAGCACAGCGAAAATGGCTTCGGAGTTGTTGGTGGCATAGCACATCAACTCAAAAAATAGAACTAGATGGAGAATGCAGAAGATGCTACAACCAATGACAAGATCTCCTTCAATGGATCTCTAGAATAGAAAGGTTGATTCTGCTCACTAAGATCTTACCCTCCAAAGATATCTACGCAAAAGCCCCCACTGCAAATGCTCCACTAAATATAACGCTTGGATCCTTTCGGATGGAGCTGCATTGTAGGGCTGGGGAATGAGATTGGCCTTGATGCCAGAAATCACCGCCAATAAAGCTTCGCAAATGCTCCCTCCCGATCTGATCTACCAAAGGGGAGAGAGAGACTCCCTCCCCCTGCGAAAAATAGTTGATGGAGGTGGTCGCAGTGAACCCTCTTCGCAACACCCGAGGCAACACTCAGTATTATTCTTTGCCTACGGAAGTAACGTTGTCTTGATGGAGGGATGCTTGGCCTCCAAGCCTAGATGTGAGGAAAATCAGTCCAATCCCTCAGAGGCCTCTCCAAGAAGGATAAGGGAATCTAAACAATAGTTCTCCCTGACAACTCTTTCTAAACAACAAGGGAATGCACAATTTTGCTGAATAGACAATGAGATGAATAATTACTGAGCATGTGAAACAATGGTTGCCTTGCCCTCCATGTGAAATGATAAGCTCTTTCTCCATGTGCCCCATCCATATGGGTTTCCTACCACAAACCTATACCTTTCCTCTATTCACGCTGCCATGTTGTCATAGATTAAAGCCCACTCACTCCCTACTGTGCATTGTTCGTTGACTTGGTCAGCTTACGATCCCGTCCTTACAAATATACATTCACTACATGAGGGGTGTGCAAAGAGCCAGCTCCAAAATATGATTTGCTTTCATACTATGAGTGATTTTTTTATAATTTCGTATGCATGAGGTCTCTGCCACATTTATTCTTTCTCCCCCTAGGTTAATTAGAAAAAAAATAATGTTCCCAATTATCTTGCATGAAAATTTTGTAACATTCACGAGTCCTCCCCTCTCAAAGATTGATTGACGTCCTCTGAGCAAGTGCACAGGGACTAGATTGAATTATTTTCTCCTCTCCTTCTAGCATCCCTATATTGATATCCTCCAGAGTGAGTGATGTTGTCTCATCAATCGAAGTCTCCACAATGTCCTCTTCATCATATGCGTTAGCTATCAAGATATCATCATGAAAAAAAGTGAAAATACTCAAAGAGGAGATGACAAGGTGATGTCTAGAGGTCCCTTTGAAGAATGGAATCTGAAATAAAATGGTAACTATCTCCCCATATGGATCACTCCATCTCTAAGCTATAAGAGCCATGCAAAATAGAGTCACCTTCCAACTAGGCAACTCTGATTGCTCATCCACCTTTAGCTCACGTCATGTAGGTGGGATATTTTACTCATGGTAGAAAATGCTAGCCTACGCACCACTGTCCATGTCTCCACTCATGATAAGTGTAGAGAGAGTGTTGATCTGGGCTGCAAAATACTTTCCCTCAAGTGGTAGGAAGATGAAGACTAGATCTTCAAGATCTCTCCCTCCAACATTGCAAATCATGTTGGCCCAAAGTACTCTCCATATGTGATGAGTTCGAAGTCATCATTACTATGGCATCTCCTCCATCATGTGGCTCACCTCACGAAGTGACAAATTTCTGTTTTAAAATATAACCATATCATGTCCCATGTTCCCTTAGAAAACATGTGGTCACAAGAAGTGTGAGGAATTCTTCCCTCAAAGGACACATTCACCCAATGCGTGTCTCTCCTCCAATCATGCTCCCAAGATCTCTAGACAATATCAATCAAGGAACCATATAAGGAGAATCTATATGTTGGCTTCCATGTGCAAGTAAAGAAGAATAGAAAACTGAGTACCATGAAGTACTGTAGCAGTCGAGCTCTCGCATTGCCATAGAAAATAAAATGATGCGGTGGCCTCACCATCGTTGATTGCCGCTACATCTCTACAGAGAAATGAATGATGTCATGTGAAATGTGGTATGTTATCCACGAGAAATCTCTCCCATATTCACTTAAGGGAGTGATCATCCATAATGGCCTTATGCTGAGTAGCCATCAAATCTAGAAGGAAGAATATTCCTACTTTGAGCATAATCTTTGCACATATATGATTTAAGAGATGCATATATATAGACAAATCATCATGCAAAATCAGCAATACTATCACCCATATGTTTTCTCCTCCATATAAATACAGGATGCTGCTCTCATAGATGAGTCTCCCCTCATCCTCAAGAGGAAAATATTTAGGTGTGCAAACTCATCCATCTCCTCATGATCCATGGAGTGCCTTCTCAAGTTCTTCTAGTGCATCCACTCCCACAACTGAGAAAGAAATGTAATGTGGCCTTCATGGTTGGCCCATGGTTCACTCCTAAAATAGCTCTACTGAGGTACTAGTAAGGAGAATCATGCTCTCAAATGGCATCCTCAATCTCAAGCCCACTCTCAATAAAAGCTCCCCATGAACATAAACATACAGCAATACACTTGGAGCATGTAATTTACAATAAGAACAAGATTTCAGGCAAATGACATGTGGGAAAGTGGATCAGGTACACACAAAGACGAACATGATACGAGTGCCATCCCTTGCACATCCGTCAAATCAAGCAAAAAAAAGTGTTCATCGTGTCCACTTGTTTACTGATACAATCATTTTACAAGATAAAAATATTAGTACAATTTGGATGCAATAGGTGCACAGAAATCATGTAGCTTACACAAACCTACTAATGAGATAGCCAATCTCAATGCTACAGCTAGTCAAGTACATCATTATACAATATGCAAGAAGGAATAATCCTCCACAATCCAATGACTGCTTCTGCATAAATAGACAATAAGTACAAACATAACGTGAAATTGGACATTCTCCCATCATGTACTCGAAAGACTTGGTGACTATGGCTCCCATGAAAATTCACTCACTTTTACTCCCAATGAGTAGGAAAGTGGGCATGACATCCTCTCCATAATCATACGGGCTTAACATCTCTCCATATGCTGAAATATGTCTTGTTGAAGATTCCTCCCAAATGAACTCCTCTTCCAAGGCAGAATACTGCATCATAAGTGCATGGAAAACTAAGCTCCTCACGTGTTGCATGCAACAACTGCTCACTTGAGACTATAATCTCTAGTCAGAAGAATTCTTGCCATGTGAATATGTAGCCACATCATCTACCATGTATCTTTCATCTCCCATCAAGATCATCAAGAATCATACCAAGACACCAGAATCCGCTTGGAGTACTCTACTAGCGAGGATCTCAGATGAGGGATCAATCTTCCTAGAGACAACAACGCGGTGATCTTGCATCGAGGCTCTCTCTCCTCATTGGTGTACACTACTTCTGACATCCCCCACTGCCAAATTTATCCTCCAAAATATTCACCTCTCCAAAATCCAAGAAAGCGGTGAATCCAAGACAAAATTTCCCTCTCGATGATAGATGCTGGTGGCCTCCCACAGTGGAATGCCTCTGCTACTGGGTGAGACATCAATGTCAAAGAGTGAGACATGTACATAAGGTTGGGCACCTGTGCCTTGCTCTCACGGGTGAAATATAGTCTACCTCCTCTTTTGTACTAGTCCCTACTGAAAATAGAGAAGGGGTGTGTGCCTCTCATCTCATGCAATCACCCTGCTCTTCCTCTCCCTTCCTCCTCCTTGGCCTAGGCGCAATCTTCGCTTTCAATCATACTACTCATTGATTGTGCTTGGACTCCATGTGTGAGATCCTGGGGAATTCCTTGCAAAGATTCGAGAATCTCTAGTTGGAAAAAGATCTCCTCCTTCCTACTGCATGAGGTACTTGTTCAACTCTACGAAATGAGTAGCATTGTTTTCCCTGAAGCTTCCTCAACATGATTGGGAAACTTCCTCCAATGATGGGATCCTCTTTTTGGAAAAGGGATCTCTATGTCTCCTTACTACCAAAATAGAAATATGAAGGTCACTCCTCCAACGAAAGTATCATGCAAGATATCAGTCTCATTCTATGCAGTTCTGCTTGAAGTGTTTTTAGAGTCTATGGTTTTCCTCCATCACATGTAAAGGTTTTGTTTGACATTTGAATGTGTTTGTTTCCTCCACATGTATTTCAGAATTTCTCCTACCAGAAATCTCTTCATATGCTTCTAATGAACTATTGCATGGAGAGGTATTTGAATTTTTCAAAGTAAATTATTGAAATAACCACGCATGCGCATGAGACACTTACATCACAAAGTGCGGCACAGCTGACTATGTCTGATGGCTTCATCTTTGGAAATTTGATGCTTTGTTGGCCAGAAAGGTGTCTAGCTCTTCTATCAAGCCACAGTGTGGAGCAAGTGAGAGAACCATCAAGAGGCCAGGATAGAAGAAATCTATTCTCATTATGTTGGGTTGATCCCTTTCACCATGATCTTTTCAAACTCACATAAATGTAATATGATCTCTAAATCCCTTGGTTTGAGATTCATACTCATCCACAAGAAACACTAAGAGTTCCTTCCTTGAGCATTCCTCCTTCTTATTCTCCTCTCATGTAAATTTGGCGTTGGCACGATAGCTCACTACATCATAGGGTGTAGCTGCATGCTCACATCCCATACAAGAAAATCTAGGTTTGACTTGTTTTCAAACCTACTTGGAGATTATGTACAAATCTCCCTCCTTATCTTCTCAAATTCTTCATAGAATGCTTAGTACTGAGATCTTGGAAGAAGCTTGGCAATCCCTATCTTCCTTTTCTCTCCATATAATGGATTCTTCATCTTCTCTCTCCTTAAAGATAGCATGATGGCTAAGATCCACAGTCTGGGCCAGAGATAATGCTGCTTGATACCATGTATAGTGTTCCCAAATGCGAGGAAAATGCCTGCAACAAATATCTCAAGATATTCTAAAGTTGGAGCTCTGACTAAGCATGATGCAATAATAGGTGCGACGGCCCACTGCAAATCATATAAATGTGATATGAAATCATAGCCTTATCATTAAATAATAGAAGCAACAAATACATACAAGATCTTAAAGAGGCAAATGATACAAAGATAGACAGTACTCGACCCTAAGAGACGAAGTGGGATCATGAATAAACCCTACCATGTAACAAATATGTGATGTATGCCAAGCTATCAACAACATTTTAGTTTTATAGAAGAAAATGCATGCTACATGTGTAAAATAAATGGATAAATCAATATAAGACCCAATACAACAATGGAAGTGAATATATCTGCTCCCAAATACTACTGTCAATCTGCGGAAGGATTGGCAATAAACATACGAAAAGCTGAAAATATCGGAGTTCTTTGGGTAGTGCTACAACTCGACAACTCAGCAAAATTTGCTGGATGAAACTGTAAAGATGCTGCAACCAATGACAATATCTCCTCCAATGCATCTCTGCAGATGAAGAGCCCTGCATTCTCTCACCTAAGATCTTACCTCAAAGATACTCATGCTGGAAGCCCACTGCCAAAATGCTCACACTAAAATAACATAAGTCACTAGATACGGAACTACGTCGTAGGGCTAGGAATAGGTGATTGGCATACGATGCCAAAGTACTGCAGCCATGCTGACTCAGGAATACCTGACAATCTGATCTCCCAGGGGAGAGAGACTCCTCCTGCGAGTAACTAATGGATGTGGTGTAGTGAACCCTCACTTTCGCAGCTTTCCAACAACATGCGATATTATTCTTCTACAGAAATAATGTTGTCTTGATGGAAGATCGCTTGGCCTCAAGCCTATATGTGAGAAGAAAGATTAGTCAGCAATCCCTCCAGAAGCACTCTCAAGAAGGAGAAAAATCCTACACGGGAATTCCTCCTCAGAAACTCTTGCTAAACGACAAGGAGAGTGCAATGTCTGAATAAACAATGAGATGAATAATACAAGCATGTGGAAAACAGTGGTGGTGCACTTGCCCTCCTTTTAAACGAAGCTGAAGCTCTTTCTCATGAGGCGCCATCCATTAGGGCTTCACTCCACCAAATATGCCCTTTCCTCGTTCTGCAACTCGCTGTCTTCCATAAGTACGCCACTCACCTTGCTATGTCGAGCGACTATTGACTTGGTCAACACGGCCATGTGTCCCACTTGCAAATAACCACTGTTCTACACATGCGTGTGTGTGCAAACTAGCACAAGATGACACTGCCCTGCAAAATATGGGAGGGATTTGTTAAGAATTTTCATTATGCATAGGGTACCTACCTTGCCCATTTGTATTCTCCTCTAGGTGAAATTAGCAAAAGTGTGTATCCAATTATTTTGCATGAGGAAATTTTGGAACATTACAAATTCGTATGCCATAGTACCAATGATTTTGCAACACCTTGTAAGGACCATGATGCTTTGCGCAGTAGTTGGCATATCCTTCTTACGCTTTCTTGAAAGGGACATTTGTTTGTGTTGTTGTAGCGTAAAAATGGCTCATGTCTCTCTACATCAAAACTTCTCTCGCTGCGATGTTGATGCGCATTGCTTTGTTTCGCTTCGATGTTTGCTGAAAAATTTTAGATTTATCCTTTTAAGGTTTGAGAACTTCTTGTTGATTCTCGAGTGTGATCTTCCTTTGTCTTGAACCTTATAATTTTCTCTTAAAGATGATGTGATGGAAAGGTAGATGATATCCATAAAGTACCATAAATGGGATCAGTGTCTACGCAGAATGGAAGGAAGTGTTATACCACCATTCGGTGAGTAACCACTTGACCAAGTGAGTGTTTGATTTTTAGATACAAAACAAACGAAGGTATACTTCCCAAAATTTTATTCACTATCTCGGTTTTACCATTGGATTGAGGGATGAATGGGATATGTAAGGCTAGTTGAGTACGCAAAAGAAAATAATTTCAGGTCCAAAAATTTCCGATTAAAAATATGGGATCTCTGTCATACAATAATCTTTTTGGTTTCCATGTAGCTTTTGAATTGTTTCCATAAATTTAGCTAGAAACTATACTTGCATAAAATGGATGAGATAATACAAGGTGTGCATATGCGTGAAAAGTCTATCAACTACCACCATTACTTATGACACTCTTTGCACTTCAAGACTAGTGTGAAACACCTGTGAGCTAGTTCGGTATCCAAGAAAAGGAAAAATAATTCTAGTCAAGAATTCTGATGTAGTGGGATCTACATGTCACTCCAATAATATTTTGGTTTCCATGTAGCTTTTGAATTGTTAATCACATAAATTCGGTGAGAAACTATACTTGCTTTAAATGGATGAAGATAATGCACAAAAAGTGGTGCATACATAGTGAAAATATATCTAACTACCACGATTATAGACACTCTCTAGCTTCGGACTTAGACAGTAAAACCTATGATAAAATCCATTGAAATCTCACTCCAACGTTGACTTTGAATGGATAAAGGTTGTAGAATACTGACAGTATTAATTGTCTCAACTTTGTTTGCTAGAAAACCAAAACATTTCACCACAAAATTTTGAATATCATATTTAAGGCCATCCCAAAATAAATATTTCTTCACTCAATGGTAAGTTTTTAAAAAAATATTGGTCATCCTCCTATATAGGAGAAGTGTGCAATTCCAAAAGTAATATTTTGTTTAGTTGGGAATTCACTTGCAAATACTATAAATGATCTTTTGTACTCATAAGGAATCATTTTCCAACTAAATGTATCATATGTTTCTAGGATCTTCTTACAACTTTTGAATGAAGTGTCACACTTCTTACGACCTTCTTCTATTCATCCCATTAGCTTAGAGTATCCAATATGAATGGATAATAGAAATGGAACAAAGAGAGTTCTTCCACCTCTTCCATCCTTTCTTTAGAGTGCATATCTGCTAACAACATTTAGCTTCCCTTTTTTGCTGGAGTAATTTCCTAGTCATGCACTTTCTGAAATCTTTGTGACCCATTTTTATTACTCTTACTGAAGATAGTATTTAGCGTCCAAAAAGTGTTTAAGACTATCATGATATGGGTTTTTATCTTTAAGTTTCTTACCCATTAGGTATAAAGTCACCACTTCATTAGTGCATGTATTATTGCCACAAATTTCCTTCTCATAAATAGTTTTATGTAAATAATTTCAACTTTGATTGAATAGATTTTCAAAAAGCAATAGGGTCTTCCTTCTTGCATTAAAACAACATAATTCCATTTCATGAGTGTCACATTACGCAATAAAAAGTTTTGTAAAGTGCTAGCATCAGCTAAGATACGATTCTGAGCACATTGCCTCTTTCAAGATGTTCAAAACCTTAAGTTGCATTAAGGTCACATGAAAAATACATCTTTTCTTCAATAATAATGTTTATTGTAGGAGCTACTATTCTCCCATAATTATTAATATAATTGCAATAATATACTATTAACTTTGAGAAAGTCCTCACAATTTCTTTTATGAGATGTCAAAGAAATTTCCATTCCTTAATGGATTTAATTTTGTTAGAGTCTACCTTAACACCTGCGTGAGATACAATATGTTTGACTGCAGATATTCACCCTCTCATAGTCCAAAAAAACATTTGGATGTTTTTGCATATGATTGTTTCTCCTCCAATAGTTTGAGCTACTTTGTCAACATGTTGAACATGATCACTTCGAAACCCTAATGTAGACTAGTATATCATGCCAAAAAATACTAGCACAAATATTTATAAGGAAGGGTTTATGGAATTCATCGACCCTTTAGAAATGTAGAAGGTGCATTGGTAAGGTAAAAAGGCACTGAACAAAAAGTTCATAATAGACTCATCATCAGAGTTCTTAAAATGTTGTTTTTGAATATCTCTTGGTCTTCATTCTAATTTGATGATATCTGAACAAAGATCAACTTGGTAAAATAAATTTCTCCATGTAATTCATTCAATAATTCAAAAATCCTTTAGGGAATGGGAAAGTTATCTTTAATAATGAGCTTATTGAGCTTCCTATAATCCGGACACATGCATCATGATCCATCCTTCTTGTGCACCAATAATATTGGAGCATATAAAGGAAACTTTTGACTAAAGCTTGAATTATACGTACTCTAACATTTCGCAAAATCATACGTTCAATTTCGCTCTTTTGGACATAAGGATATACTGTAAGGCTCTGATGTTTGGAGGAACACTTCTGGAATCAAATCAATAGCATGATCATGATCATGAATAGGTGGGAGTCATTTGAGAATTTCAAACACCTTAGAATGATTGTCCAAGTCTTTTTTGAGAGATGCGGAGAAATAGATGATTTTGATGTGTTGGAGACTTCTAGTGAGAATGAATTACGTGCAATTACGCCTCGTTGTTCTTTCTTCGGAAACTATGTCATGAAATTAGAGACTGATATCTTTCTGGTTTCCACGCTACTACACGTAATTAGAAACTGCTTTCCTTCAAAAAAAATTTCAAGAAAAATTTGGAGAAAATTATGCAAAAGCTACATCGCCCAAAGATTGTAACTACATTGTAGCCTAGTACAACACTAACTTTACTCCATTGGAATGGAAAGCATTGGATTATTAACTACATATTCACAATGGTTATCTTGATATTAGCATGACTTTCAGAGCAATTTATAGTTTCTCATTTCAACCATCAGCTTGAAATTTTGGTCTTGGGTATAGAAAACAATTAAATACTTGGCTACCTTACAATGAATAAAATTATGAGTACTACCCGAATCAATCAACACTATTACCTCTCTTCTTTGCATTTCCTTATATCTTGAGAGTTTGAGGAGTGGTAATTCTTTGCTGTAATGCATTACACGATATGTAGTGATCATTTTCCTCTTCTTATAGGGTTGTTTCCTGGTGTGTATCCTCTTATTTCTTTGAAGTTTCTTGTTTGTTTTCTTCCTCCTCTTCACGATCTATGTAAAGTAATTTCTTCATCCAGCACACTTATGACCTTTAGTTTTATTTTCTATCTATCAAGCTTGTGCAGAAAGCCCTTTTTGCTCTTTTTTTCTTCCAATTTTTGTCGGTGATCAACCTTGAAGTGTTGTGGAGAGTCTGAGGTAGCAACACTTGCCCATATTTATTGATGTGTGAGTGGTAGCTTCATTGTCACCACAATTTTACATTCAAATTTTCCTTCGCGCTGAATGCTTTCTCCAATAAGATCGGGTTCCCAAACACAAACTTCATGTTGGATGTTATCCTTTCAAAGTCCCATATGAACACATCAATCTTGTGTTCCTGCTGGAATAATACGATTACCCTTATATTCAATTTTTGAAGTCCTCAAGATGTGCTCCACCTCCCAGGAACCCTTTTGTTTGAGATTTACTCAGTTGGCTAAACTAAGGTATTTGCTCTTTGTATCCTCATAATGCTGCTATCATTTCCTCATAAAAATTGACCAAGTGACAATTTTTTACTGAGGGAGAAAAATTCATGCGATACCATACAAATGTATTTTGTTCTAAATGTAAAGTTGCAATGCATACCTTTTGTGTGTTTTTCACATTATTCGAGATCAAAATATTGATCCATTTGTAGTTTCTATGTCTCGCGAGTCCTATGCCATCAAACTTCCTCATATCCATCTTTTGAATATGGTGGTTCTTCCATCACAACATTATGAGTTTTATGAAATCACGATTAACATATTTTTTTCTCTATGCATGGGCTTCACTCTGCTCTTTTCTCCATTAGGAAAACATTTCTTGTATCAACTTTGTCAACCCTTCCCATCTACTTGCTTTAGGTCATTCTACATGTTTTCACATGTTGTCTTTTCATTTTTTTCCATGTAATATCCATCTTAGCTTTCATGTGACTTCCATGCCATCACTCTTCAGCTTCCATGCATTTTTTTCAAACCATCCATCTTAGCTTCCCTATGCCTTTCTTCAAAACCTAAACTTTATCATTTTGTTGCTCTTTGCGAGCAAAGCAAAATTTCGTAACACTTGCTCTTGTAATTTTGATATCTCATGGTGCACATTCTTCGTCTTCATGAGTCATAAATGGTGAGAGCCTTATGACATGCTTAATGGGTGTTAGACTGAATTATTTTTTAAGGGAATTTTAGAACCCAACAATGATATATATTCTTAATATGCTACTTGGAATCAATTCTAATGGAGTTATTCACCTGAAAGTCTCATGCAGATTGTGGAGAGAGAAAGAAAAATACGCAGCCTTTTTCTTGCTTTCGAGGAGCTAGATGTGAACTTGAATTATCTCTACTAATTTTGAATCTTCAGCTACCACAAATTCAGCTACTAGTGAGCCCTCTAAATCTTCTAGCGACCATGAGAGTACTGGCTTGGGTTTGGATTTTTCAAAGAAACATTGTTGCCAGCTCCCCAATGACCTACTTAGCTGGATGGTTTAGTGAAGTGAGAATAGTATGTTCTTGCCACATATCTGCTACTCTCACGCTGTGAAATTGATATCTCGTAGAAAATTAGGGAGTCACTGACACTTGAGAAAATTTTATAAATTCTAATCCAGTGCTCGAGGAGAGATGTGCAGCGAATTTCCCAGGTCACCTCTTTGAGATGAAATTTGAAGCTGAACATTACTACACGAATCATTATCTCCGAAAATATTGTGAGCCAAGATCTACAAAAATTTTCAGCAACATTCGCTCAGTTTTCAAATTCAGCGTGATACAAAATTTCACTTGAAAACTTTGTAGAAGAAACTTTCTATGAGCGAAAAATTCACGATGACCTATTTAGATGAAATTAGGAACTCTGAAAAAAACCCTACCTTACCGAGATCATATCTGCGAAAATATTGCAAACCAGAGACCTGAAATTTCTACACAACGTTCCTACGTGATACTGACTTCGTGTGCATAAAGAAATTTCAACTCCGAATCTTCGTATAAAAATGTTATAGCGAAAATACGATGCAAATACTTGGAGGCAGTACAAAACCACTAGAATCAAAACTACGATACCAAATGTTATGAAACCAGCTCCAAAAATAGAAGAAAGAGAGATCAGCAGCTTTTAGAAATCAGAATCAGCTTTGAGAAAACTCCAATACGTACATAAATGAACAATTACGTGGATGATACAAATGAGAAAAAACCTCCTGCTATATATAAGGTCCATGGGGTCACAACGTAATCCTGGTAAAACCTAATAATAATGTAAAAGGGCTACAATAATAACAATATTGGAGTTGCTGAAAGTCTCAAAAATAACAATAAAGAGGTTACACTAACAACAATAAGGGACATATACTAGTAATATAGGGACCTAACACACTAGATGAAAGCTAAGATCAAAAACTCTCATACCATGTAGATATGCAAAAAATAGGGAAAAGATAGGAATATAGAAGATATGCACAATTCCAAATAAGAATTAAAGCATATAAAAATGAAAAAAATGCGAAAATACATCAGAGACATCATACATATGAGAAGAAACAAAGCTGAGCCATGTGCATTATGTATCAACAACAACTCGATATATATAGTTCTCAAAATGGATGCACTCAAAATACATCATCAGATGGTTAGGAAACTTAACTACTACTAAAAAATAGTCTGTGGGAAGTAAAATTAGCTGCTTGCTACTATGAAGAAGATCTATGTGTGAGAAAGGGTTATTTGGAGAGCTCACAAAATATCTTGGATTTTAACCTTACGGATTCTACTAGAAAAAACCATAAATGGTTTGGCCAAATTTGAGTTTGGAATTTGTGACCCTTTTTGGGTTGTACACTACCCCCTATGAACGTGAGTTACGTACTTTCCTAGAGAAAAAACTACTTATATGGGGCTAAAAATGAAATATATATAAAAAGTGAAATAGCTTCCACACTCGGCTCACTATGTGAAAGTATAGTCCCTTTTCCAATTCAAAGTTCAAAAACTTGGGAATCCTAGCTCCTCCACTTCGAGATATGCAAGCTCTTGCTAGCTACTGAGCGCGTGAAAATCTTGCGTTGTCTAGGGAGGGATCGATGATGTAGCTTTGTTGATAGATAATACGATACTAATCACTAGGCTGGTAGAAGTGATCCTCGGTGAGTGAGTTAATCCTGGCAGGGATTCTGAGCTTTTGAAGTTCTTTGGACTTCCTCTTCTCACTCATTTAACACTCACTACAAAGATGTCCACGCAATTCTGATAGGGAAATTTTGTTGCATAGGAGCAAATAAATGGATGGCTACAGGCCAAGGACTATGATAATAGAAATTCCTAGAATACCACAATGGGATCCCATAGTGTGAAAGGGTTGATCCATCCACAGGTTTCTACGGTCAAAAGTACTGTGAACAAACCTTCCAAATCTCAGAACTAAGTTCAAGAATACATAATTCTGGCATGCTTGGGCAAAGTGCGGATGAGAGTGGCTAAAAAGGTGGTAGTGATCACCGGATGGTGAATTTGCCCTAGAAACACTTTCCCGAGTGAGAAATCGAGGTACATGCAGGGTGAGAGGTGCAGGATTACGCTCATGAACACTCGGTCCTAAAGAACACAATAGACTTGGCTAAACACTCTAAAGAATTCAAAAAAAATGTCTTACGACACTCAAACTTAAATAAAAACTACGGACTCTCTTCCTTTGCTACCCTCTAACATATTCCTTTGTATGGTTGTGAGAGACTTCCCTAGCCTTCGGCCCACCTCATAATTCACGCTACACATGTGGCCACTAGCCTCCATAAATACAACATTTTCCTCCATGATCTCGATCACTACTACAATTACTCTCACTTACTCCATCATGTGTGAATTTAATGCACCACTTCCTCATCTATCTACACGAATTTCTTCTTCACTATCTCCATCATCTTGCATTTATTCCTCCCTACTCTAGCCATATGCCTCGTGTATATGCTCATGACAGCATCACTCTTTCTTCATTATTATGTTGCTCCACTACTCATAATGCTATCTACTAATCAATTACTACATTCACACTATAAAAGTGGATTTTATTCATCTATTAGGTTTATGGGTCCCTCAACCTTTTATTTACTAACTGAAAATAAGAAAAATTAAGAAATATGATATTCAGTGTAGACGTGCAAGATTTGGAATGTTACGGAAGAATAGTTGAATATGTGGGATAATGAGAGAGGTGGAAAGGAGAAACATCAACTTTCGAAACGTAGGTTGTTTTGAGAAACCAAGTCCCACATTTCATAGTTGGTGTAAATTATATTTCAAGTTTTTTGGTCAACAATAACTCCATCATGAAATTGATCCTCATAGAACATCATAAGAGTGATTGAAACTAGGTGAATCGAACAACTCACAATCGGGAGGACAAAAGAACCAACATGTGGAGGACAAGGAGATAGAACATCATACGGAAACATCAAATTCACAGTCCCAGGACTTGTGTTTGATTTGCAGCCATGTTAGTCATCGATGTCAATTTTCTATTTATAGATGACTAAATACTTATCTGAATTTCTAAAAACTTAACATTCATGAATATTGTGAGTTTTAGAAAATATCACTTTGCCTTCATTATCCATTAAAAGCAAAATTTTCACTATTTTACTACTATTGCCATTCACACCAGTTTAGCCTACCACTGCCTAGAAGACCCCTAATGGGTTCATGACACTCATATTTGTCCCCATTTTCATACCCATAACCTAAGTACTCTATTTTTCCCGTATGCTTAACTTCCCTCACACTTTCCATACGGGATATGCCAAAACATGCTGACCTTTGTACCATGTTCATCAAATACCTCAATGACATTGATGGTCTCAAAACTATCTCGTTTGTGAGATATTTAGATAAATCAAGTACATTGGATATTGGATCTTCAATACATCGATTTTCAAAAACTACATTTTTCATACTTGGAGACCCAAGCCAAGATTTGGAAATCAAAGACCAAGTCAAAAGAGCCTTCCACTAGGTCATCGGTTTTCATGGGTTGTAGGGTTATATTTTGGTGTTCTAAATGTACTATTTTTCATTTCGTTTAGAAGCTGAATCAAATGTGAAAAGAAGGAAAAAACCTATTTGTCTGCAGATAAATCATAACATTCTCCAAGGAAGACACTCCTTATCAAGTTTAAAAATCTATAAAGGACAACTATTCATTTTGACATTTCTACGGAGTGTTAAGGTGACTATCGACGAAGAAAATTAGTAAGGTAAGAAGCCTACTCCTCATTAAAGGACATATACAACAAAGGAGGAGGAGGAAGCGACCTATGTTCAGCAAAAAATCGAGGTTCCTAAGACATATTGGGTGGGCGAGTGTATGGCAAGAGCTGAGGCAACAAATCACATGGATAGAGGCTCACTAGTACAACCAAGCATGAATTGAATATTTTTTAGAAATTATAAATGAAAGAAGGATATGTGAACTAGCAGAAATGAATGAACTTTAAAGGGCTATAGAGAAATTAGAAGACAACACTAATAAAATCTTCTCGGATATCCCAAAATCCTAGAAGTTTTTCATGATGAAGATGGTCAAAATAAGGTGAAATAAAGATGATAGGCCTCCATCGAGAACAACGGAAAAAACTATTTCAAGAGATTGTTGTGTGACTTCTAGGGTTTTCCCAAGTAAAGTATCTCCAACACCTTGCCCTCAAGAGGAAAAGAATAGAAAAAGAGTATCGGTATAAGGAGGTCAAGCCTTCATTTTAGCAATCATTTTTCACTCAATGATCGAAAAAGAATAAAAACATGTAGGTGAAAACTCCAAGATGAAAGACAAACTAATCATGAGAGTTAACTTGTTGTGTAACTAAATGTGTCAAAGCACGAGAAACATCGAAGAGAAAGCTCAAATCAGACGTATGTCATGGCACTACCAAAAATCGAAGTGGCCTATGAGGAGATAACATACATGATTATGAAGAGTTGTGGTGCTTGTCAAAAATGGATTTATCATGCTCCAGTTTAGAGAAGAAAGTCACTTCAAAGTTTTCATGGCACTTATTGGTGAAAGAAATGGTTGAAAAGACATGAAAAAAGCAAAGAAACACGATGAATCATGTAACTCAAAACAAATATACGCAAAACATGTTTTTAAATGCATCAATAGGCCAAAGAGAGTCACTATTTCACGCTGACAGAAAAAGCGAAGAACAACAAAGAAAAATATGTTAGAAGGAAAAAGGGACCATTTTTATGTTTGTAGTCACCACTACTACAAAAGGTCAAAAATAATATCAGTGAAAATGACAAGAGGAGATTGAAAACATTAGAAAAAGCGGGTTTTGATTTAAATTTATATTCCTAAAGATATAAAAGACCATTTTTTTCTCTCCTCCCATCTCATTTTGCATTTAAAAAAGCTAAAAAACCTAAAAGGAGAAAATTTCAGAGTTTGGTAGAATACGGGGCAAACGGTTACTTGGTGCTATGCTTTGGTGCATGCGTTCGCTTATTCTGATTACAGATCGTTATGCTTAGGGGAAATTTCACGGTGTAATTTTACACTACGTTACAACATTACGAGTGGGAACATGTTAATGCGTTCGGGCGAGTGCTACTCGTACGCCCAGAGATGTTGAGGGTCCCTATATTACTAGTGTAGTCCCTTATTATGTTAGTGTAACCCCCTTATTGTTATTCCATTGTACCCTTGTAACCTCATTTTGTTATTATTGTGCCCTTAAATTATTATTGTTAGGTACGGCTAGGGATTACATTGTGGCCCACTAGGTTACATTATGGCCATGGACTCTATATACGAAAGGAGGTTTTGTAAATTGTATCATCCAAGAATTGTTCATTTATGTAATGTATTGGAGGTTTGCCCCCTCGAAAGTGGCTTATTTATAAGCGTTGATATCTTTTTTTCTTCTATTTTTTGGAGCTACAGTTTACACAACATTTGGTATCGAGCTTTGGATACTAGGGTTTTCGTTTGCTCCAAACGAGTCCTGTCGTGGAATTTTCACTATAATTTTTTTTATACAAAGTTTTGAAATTTGAAATATTTGGGGTCAAAGCTGCAAAGATCACGAAGGAAAGATTTTCTAAAAATTTCAGAGCTTGAGTTCGCAATATTTTCGGAAAATATCATGTTTCGTGAAGTTAGGTCTTTTTCAAAGGATCCTAAACGAGGTCATCGTGGAATTTTGCACTATAAGTGTTTGTTTCTACGAAGGTTGAGAATCTGGAAAATTCATATGGTGCAGAAAGAGGCTGAAATCTGAGAGATTATGTCAAAAAAATTTCGAGAGATTGGTTCGCAATATTTTTGAAGACTGTAATCTTGTGGAAGTGTGGTGCTTTTCGAGCTCTTGAATTTCATCTCAAAAGAGGTGATCGTGGGAAAAGTTCAATAACTCTCTCTGCAGGAAGTGGATTTGAGTGTACGTAAACAGTGGGTCAAAATCACACGGATTTAGTTTCTTGGCTATCAATTTAGAGAACAAAAGGATGAGCAAAACGTTGTACACGATGACTTAAAGTCCTACAAGTTTGCTCTCTTGAACTAGTCAAAATTCAGGTCTGATATGTGAGGAGATTGGACACAACTTTGTCTTGAGGAATCCAAGTGTAGATCAGACTTGTAGCATTTTGAAAAGAAACTCGAGAGGAGGCTACTACGAGGCTGAATTTGTAGATATTGAAGATTTTTAATTACTGAGAGATAATTCAATTTTCAATGTAACTGAGCTCTATCAAAAGCAAGTAAAGGTGTGTATTGTTTTTTCCGAATTGCATAAGTCTTGTTTGAAGAATCAAGTTGAATTGATTCCAAAAGGGGAATATTGTAGAATAGGTATGAATATTGGATTCTAAAATGGCACCTAAAAAAATTCAACACCCATTAAGCCTTCAGAAAGCTCTACCATGACTCTCATGAAGATGAAGAATTGCAACATGATCTATCAAATACAAGAGCAAGTGCAACAAATTTCACTCTAACGAAAAACAACAAAAAAATGAAAGTGGAAGTTTTGAAGAAAAGACGTACGAGTGAAGATGGACGGTTTGAAGAAAGAACATGGAAGCTAATATGGATGGCGTGGAAGTGAAGATGGGACGGTTTTGAAGAAAGGCGTGGAAAGCTAAGATGGATGGTGCTGGAAGCTAAGATGGATGGAAGTAGGAAAGTGCTTTTGCACATGGAAGCTAAGATGGATGATCTAAAATCCAAAACATCGAAGATTTGACAAAAGTCGATACAAGAAAGGTTTCCAAACTGTGAAAAGATAGTAGAAGAACCTCATGATGAGAACAAAATAAATGTTAATCGTGATTTCATATAACTCTAATGTTGGCGGGAAGAACCACGCATATTCCAATGGATATGAGGGAAGTTTGATGGAAAGGATACGTGCTCACATGGATACTACGGATGGAGCAATATTTTGATCTCCATAATGTGCAAAACACACACAAAGATGTACTGCATTGCAACTTTGCATTTAGAACAAAATACATTTGTATGGTATACGATGGCTTTTTCTCCGTAAAAAAATTGTCACTTGGTCAATTTTTCACGGAGAAATGATAGCACATTATGTAACGAGGATACAAAAAGGCAACACCTTCTTTAGCCAGATTGATAAATCTCAAAACAAAGGGTTTGATGGGGCAACACAGTTAGAGGACTTTCAAAAATTGAATATAAAGATGTTGCATATTCCAGAGGAACATAGGATTGATCTCTTCTATAGGCACTTTAAAGGATAACTATTCAACATGAAGTTCGCGTTCTAGAACATGATTCATTGGAGAAGAGCATTCGGGTTGGCAAGAAAAGAGTTGAATGTAAAATTATGGCAACAAAGGAAGCCTACCACTCAATTCTATAAGAAGAAGTGTAGCTGCGCCTAGATTTCCACAGCTACAAGGTTGACACCACAAACAATTGGAAGAAAAAAGAGCAAAAGGGGCTTTGCTACGGTTGATGATAGACAAAAATACACTAAAGAGTCATAAGTGTCTGTGAGAAGAAATTATTTTACATAGATTGTGAAGAGGAGAAGAATAAAATGAACAAGAAGAAGGATATACACAGAACCCGGCCCCGGAGAGGAGAAGAAAATAAGATAAAACCATATCGTGTGACGCACTAGCTTGAGAATTACCCACTCCTCGAAACTCTCAAGATAAAAAGGACAAATAAAGAAGAAAAAGGTAATAGTGTTGATTGATTCGGTGCTTTTATAATTTTATTCATTTGTAAGGTAGCCAAGGAATTAAATTGTTTCCTATACCGACACCGAATGTCAAGTGATGGCTGCAAATGGAGGAACTACTAAATTTGATACTGAAATGCCATAATATCAAGCTAACCATGGGGGAATATGTGTTGACTAGTCCAATGCTTTCCATTTCTTATGGGAGGTCGCGATGTTGTATTAGGGAGTACAATGGTTACTAATCTTTGGGGACGGTGGCTTTTAATTTTCAGAACTTTTTCTTGAAATTTTTTCGAGAAGAAGTGAAGTCGAATTACGGGTATTGAAGGGAGAGACCGGGAAGGATAATAAGCTCTAATGTCATCGACAAAACTACAAAGAAAGAAAAACGAGGGCACAATAATTGCTAATTATGCTCACTGGAGGGTTACAAACATGCCAAATCATCTATTCTGCCCGGATCTCAACAAGTCTTAGCAATCATTCTAAGGTGTTTAGAAACTCCCCAAAGGACTCCCACCTATTCGTGATCATGATCATGCTATTCATTTGGATTCAGTGTTCCTCCCAAACATCGAGCCTTATGAATATCCTTGCACTTCAAAAAAGCGAAATTGAACGTACAGTTGCACTGAAATGTTAGTAGGCGGGTATAATTCAACCTAGTCAAAAGTTCTTTCTATGTCTCTGTAGTATTCGAATACACAAGAAGGATGGATCTATGGTCGAATGTGTCGGGATTATGAGAACTTAATAACGCTCACTGCATTAAAGAATAAATTTCCCATTCATGTTATTTGTATGAATTATTGGATGAATTGCATGGAACAATTTATTTTACCAAGTTGGATCTTCGATTAGGGATATCATCAAGTTAGAATGAAGGCCCAGATATTCCAAAAACAACATTTTCGAACTCATGAGGTCATTATGAATTTTTGGTCCTTTTAGCCTTACCAAATACACCTTCTACATTTCAAGGTTGATGAATTCCATTTTCAAACCCTTCCTTAGAAAAATTTGTGCTAGTATTTTTTGATGATATGCTAATCTCCCAGTTGAGGTCTTGGAAGGATCATGTTGAACAACATGTTGACGAGGTGCTCAAAATATGCCGGGAGAAACAATTATAGCAAACTAATCCAAATGTTTCATGTGGAGTACAAGAGGTGGAATATACGGGTCATACCTTCTTTATATCTCACGAGGGTGTGCAGTAGACCCTAATAACAAAATTAAATCCCATTAAGGAATGGAAAGTCCGAGACAATCACAAGCGATGGCAGGGATTTCTCAAAGGGTTAACGAGGCTATTATCAGCAGAAGTTTGTTAAGAATTATGGGAGAATAGCAGCCCTCTAACTACACATTATTGTAGAAGATGCATTTTCATGGACTCTGCGAAGCAACTAAAGGCATGAACATCTTAAGAGAAATGTGCACTACATGTGGGTCTTACCTACGCCCAGACTTCACAAAAACCTTTATTGTGGAGATGTGATACCTCGGGAAAATGGAATTGGTGCGATTTAATGTAGGAAGGAAGACCCATTTACTTTTGAAAAGTCGAATACGATCAAAGAAAGTATTTGCAGAAACCTATTTATGAGAAGGAAATGTTAGCAATACGCATGCACTAAAGAAATGGCGAACTTACCTAATGGGAAGAACACTTCAAGGTAAAGCCTGGTCACTGATAGTCTTAAACACTTTTTGGAACAAATACTATCTTCGAGAAGAGAAAGCGGCAAAAATGGGTCACAAAGATGTTGAGGTTATGACTTTGGAAATAATCTACAAAAAGGAAAGCTTAATTTTGTTGCAGATGCACTCTCAAGAAATAATGAAGAGGTGGAAGCATTGCTTTGTGCCATTTCTATTATCAACCAGATTGGATAACTTGAGCAAAGAGATGAATGGAAGAAGGACAAATATGTATGGATCACTCATTCAAATGGTTGCAGCGAAGATCCTGAGTACATATATATACATTTAGTTGGAAAAAATGATTCCTTATGGTACAAGGATAAAACATATCTTTTGTAAGAATTCCCAACTAAAACAAAAGATTCTTGAGGTCACACTTCTCCTTTTAGGGAGGACACCTGGAATTTAAAAACTTACCACGGGGTGAAGAAAGATTTTTTTGGGATGACCTTAAATACTAGATATTCGAAGAGTTTTGTGGTGGAATGTTTAGTTTTCCGGTGAGAATAGAAAGTGGAGACAATTAAGACCTCGGGACCCTACACTGACCTTTATCCATTCCAGAGTCAACGTTGGGGAGGAGATTTCAATGGGATTTTATCACGGGTTTACCAAGTCGAGAAGGAGCAAGAATGTCATCATGGTGGTAGTTGATAGACTTACCAAGTGTGCACACTTTGTGCATTATCTCATCCATTTTAAAGCAAGTACAATTGCTACTACATTTGTGGAAGGCAAAGAAATTCAAAAGCTACACATGGAAGCCCAAGGGTTATTGTGAGTGACATAGATCCCATTTTCTACAGGGAAATTTTTGGACGGAGTTATTTTCTTGTTTGGGTACTCAACATTAGCTCATAGCTCATCTCTTATCATCCTCAATATGAGTGGTCAAACTGGAGTAGATAGTAAATAAATGTTTGGAAGGATATCTTCGTTGTTTTGTACTCTGATAAACAAACACAATGGGTCAATTAGTTTACCTCTCGTTGAGATGGTGGTATAACACTTACTTCCATCTCTTTATCGAGAAAAAAATAAACCCCATTTAGTGGCTTTGCTTTATGGATATCATCCACCATCGATCACATCATCTTTGTAGGGAAAATTTGAAGGTTCAAGCGAGTGGAAGATCACGTCGAAGGCATCGGCGAAAGATTTCTCCAACTCTTTCAAAGAGATAACTTTGAATTTGCTCAAAAATCGAATGAAACAACGAACGGATGTCAACATACGCATGCAATGAGAGAAGTTTTAGTGTAGGAGATTGGGTATTTTTACGGCTACAACCATATATAGACAAAATGTCCCTCAAGCAAGCTACAGAAGGATAATAAATTATCAGCCCAAAGTACTATAGTCCTTACAAGATGTTGCAAAATATTGGTACTACTGTGGCATACAAATTGGGCTTTACTGCATACCCGTGAATACATCTAGTCACATGTTTCGATAGCTAAGAGAGGTTATAGGTAAAAATCTTCCGGTTCAAACAATATTGCCGAACTTGATGAGGAAGGAGAAAAATCATATTGGAACCGAAGGAAGCGGTCACGGAAACAAGAACTCGAAAGCAACTACGAAATCGATCAATTTCAGAATATCTCATCGAGTGGAAGAACTTACCCTTTGAATATTCTACACGTGGGAGGATGAGATTTTTGCAAAAAAGCATGCCAGGAATACTGCAAGCATTGAGGGACAACACTTTTTTTGAAGGAGAGGGGGCATGGATGCCTGGTATGGTCCCTATATTACTAGTATAGTCCTTATTGTTGTTAGTGCCATATAGCCTATTTATTATTATTGTACCCTTGTAACCCTTATTATTATTATTATTGCCGGCTATGAAATTATTATTGTTAGGTCGGCTAGGATTACATTGTAGCCCACTGAGATTACATTATGGCCCCATGGACTCCTATATCTAGAAAAAGGAGGTTTTGTAAATTGTATCATCCAAAGAATTGTTCATTTATGTAATGTGTTGGAAGTTGCCCCCTGCGAGTGGCTTATTTCGAAGGCGTTGATGCATCTTTTTCTTCTATTTTTTGGAGCTGGTTACACAACACGGAAGGAGCACGCGATAGGCATAGGAAACGTGCGTTGTGTTCGAAACACCTGTGACAGCACGCGACGCAGGCTTACGCCCGAGACAGACCGAGGCCGAGCAAATGCACAGAAATGTACGCACGCACGGGAGAGGTGCTATGCCTAGGAGGACTCGGCAGCACGAGAAACGCAGGGCGAGCACACGCACCGCTGGGCGGCGATGCTGCCTAGGAGGACCCGACGGGACGGAGGAAATGCTCGGCGAGACTGCACACGGGAAGGTTTCGCTCACATGTAACCAGGGCGGAAGGGACACCGACCGAGCGCATTCGAGTCTTGCGCGCCTAGACTTGACCCTTCCTCACTTGCAAAATGTCAAAAAATCACAGAGAGCACCTCCAGGCTGCAGCTCAAGGAGACTGCAAAAATAGAGTCAAGGTTACTAGGTGCATGTTTTCCCTCTCCTCGATCAGATTCATGATTTTATGCTTAAGTTAATTGGATAAGGAAACCTAGTGATGCCGAAACCCCTAAGAATCCTCATGGAAATACTCTCTTTTTGACCTCCAAACAAGGAAGTTATCGATCAAGAAACCGAAAGTGTCAATTAGGGTAGTTCTTTCTCTATCGAGTTTCACAAGCAAGCCTAGCGTTGTTTAAACTGGTAGCTACTAATCACCATGTAGGAGAAGAAGGAGTGTGAGTAGTGAAGGAGGTCAAGTGCCCATGAGAGCCAAAGAACAAGAGGTGGGAATTTTCCATGATTTGAACCCCAAGACATTGTGGAAGTACTACCATCTCCCATGAGTTCTCACATGCTTTCGGACGAATGTAGGAGTGTTTCTCGAGTTTGTGAAAAGGGTCCAGCAAGCACAAAAATCACCCCAGAGACTCACAAGGTTATTCATTAGCAACCTACATAACAAAAAATCAAGCTTTTCGCGGAGGGACCTTTGAAACTCTCATCAGATGCCATTTCTAGTGCTACAAGTATACATGATGTTGGTAAAAAATGGTTCAAGAGAGAAAAGTTGGACATGGTACGCTGCTGAGCCTTTTGTCAAAGCCTAAATACAAAGAAGGATGCAAGACTATTTTTCTCTTTCTCACACTTACTAGAGAGGTATGCCCTTAATGAAAGTCATCATGAAATATTTTACATGATGAGGGTAGATACGCAAAGGCTCTATGTCCTACTATATCAGGATTACCTATGCATTTTACCAAAGGTTAAAATGATTCATTTTCCCTACTACTTGTATACGAAGTATCAATACAAGATGTCTTCTATTTCTGAAGGAGAAAGTTATTCTAGCAAATGCGAGTTTATTACACCATACTCCTTGATCAAAATGGTGGTACTATCATCACTAAAAGAAAAAGGCATACCTTGGGAGGGTGTTCATACGCTCATGCAGGAAGTATTCACAAGCCCTCACCCCCATCATCGACCTAATTGCCTCATCATCTCATCCTACTCCCCTCCCACTCCTCGCATCACCTCCCAACGAAACACGACTGCTATCATCTACACAAGTATCACTCTCCTCAAGAAAACCTCACCTTCTTTCTCTATCTTCTCACTGATGCATCAAATCAAGAAGGAAGTAGACGGTGAACAAGCTAGTGACAATATGAGGGTGAGGGATGACAATAAATCAGACCAAAAGTGTAGAGTGAGGGTGATGATGAGGATTGAGCCAACAAAATTAGCAGAAAACATGGAAACATAACAAGAGGGATGACAATGAAGAAAGGATAGGAGGGATAACGATTGAAATGAATTAAGCGATGATGAAGAAGAGGTCAACAATGAGCGCAAAGACATGGATATGGATGATGATGAAGATGAAGCAAGTGACAAATAAATAGAGGATGATGCTAAAGAGCGACACATTGAGACTACAGCCCACATGACATGATCACGATGGTGAGGCTAATATTACATGACAAAGATGAAGGGAAAATATTAGGAGCACAAGTGTCAAGATGAAGATGAAAAGCAGGTGAGAGAAAATGCGAGGAGGTTGATGGTAGTAGTGGCACCCACTAAGCGAGCATCGGTGATAAATGGGACATCAAGGAAGAAGAAATTCATGACAATCATGACCACAATCATGAAAAATCATGAGAACGAGTGAAAGAAATGAAGAGGCCGATAGAAATACACAAATGAAGATCCACTCGGGTGATGGAAGATGCTAAGCAATAGTAAGGGTGGTGAAAGGAAAACATGGAAACAAATGCAAAGGCATGCTGATCAATCGAAACCTTAAAATGACCATAATCGAAACCTCTTCCGATTGTCATATCAAGAAGGGACAAAGAATTGTATTTTTTGCCTACTAAAGGCAAGAGACCATGCCATCCCACCTACAGGCTCGGAGGGAGGATTGACGAGGAAAACACAAAGGTAAAGGAAGAAAGAAGATAATCATGAGGTTCGAGATAGAGTTTGAAATCATTTAGATTGATAGTGATGAGGAGAATGAAGCAAGAATCTCAAAATTGCTCATCGAGAACAAAAATTTACCTAATTGAAGACCTCGTCAAGAAAATTTAAATGCAGGGCAAAGAGTGCTGAATAATGTCACTTGAGATGGAGAACTTGAGCGACTAGGGAGCACAAATTTCCCATTTATGAGGCTAGAAATTAGGACGGGAGAAAGAAGCTCAAAGGAGCACGAGGTAAAGCTGAGAAGATTTCAGTGGGGACCTGTAGGAGAAAGTGAGGATGAAGAGAAGGGTAGTATAGGAGGGAGACCAGGGACCATGGAGTTTGAAGAAGACATGTGGCAAAGACAAAGAGAACAAGAATCAACCTTGGAAAGAGTAGCATCCTCTGAGATGAGTTGAATGGCAATATGTGTTGGAAAGAAGAAAACATACACTTAGAGATGAATAGGAGAAAGCTAATAGGATCTTGAGTCTCCAAAGAAAAGCATGACCAAGCATTATGCGGAAGAAACCAAATTGCAAGGGGCTAAGCTCAAAAAAGGCCCATGCCAAAATACAAAAAATCAAGGAAAAGACTAAAGAAAACCACCGGAATATTGGCACCACCGCTTCTACTGAAAAAGAGGCCTCTCAAACCCCATGAGGAAGACTTCACCAAATTTGAAAATTTGTTGACAAATTTTGGTTTTTGCAAATTTTGAGGCCTCTAAGCACAACACCCCTTGCGCTGTACTTTTGTCTTGAGGAATATTCAAGAAAGGGAAAAATTTGTACTGTTTTGGAATCCTTGTCTCAAGTACAATATTCTCACCAATTTTTAGAGCATTTGGAAACATTTGACCCCTCAAAGGCCAAAAAACACCTCATTTTCACCTTTTTCTTTGCCTCATTTTAGAGACTATTGCTGTCTAAAAGTAGTTTTAGGGAAATTTTCCTTTTGGATGGGTTAATGGAGCTCAATTAGGGAAAAAAATGGTATATTTGGAAAGTAGACTCAACAGATTTCCAGGTATCATGGAGCCAATTCAATGCGGGAAAGAGCGCATCAAAACTTGGATGCAAGTGGACCTATTTTTGTAAATAGCAGGCGAGCTATGCTTTTCAAACCTCTATGTTGCGTTTTTGGCCAAAAAGTACACACACTCATTTATGGAAAAAATGATATTTTAGTATTTTTGAGGCAAATCTATTGCTCCAAATTGGGTGCTATGCAGTTTTATTTTTGCATTTATTTCATGAGATATTTTATTGCCTATGGGCACTTGCTGGTCTGTAGGGCATAAATAGCATTTATGGATGATTTTGACATTTTTAAACCCTAGTTTGAAAAGGGTTTTTTCCCTCCTTTGCTAGATAAATGAGAGTGTGGAAAGGCCCTCATTTTACAAGGTTGGCATTTGATGACTCTTTGGAGCAATACCGTTTTTTGGAGATTGGAAAATTAGTGTTGTGTTTGTGAATGGCTTGTCTTAGATTGATGATGGATAAGAGCTTTCTTGCGGATCACTACTGAGCTTGAGTTAATGGTGATGTGCTTCTATTAGGTTCATGTTTTCTTATGTATCATGTTGTTTTCATACTTCTAAATTGTAGTAGGACAAATATAGAAGTTTTAGACTAGAAAATGTTTTCAAAGAGCACCTTAGCTCTATTGTTCTTCCTTTTCTCCCCATGTTTTCTATATCTAGGTCAGTTTAGAGAATTCTTAGTGTGCTCTCTAGAACCCACCCAAGCTTTGTTTCATCTCATGAATGGTTTTAATACGGTAAAGTATCAAATATGTGTTTATGGTTAGCCCTACTTGTTTGATGTCACTGAAAACATTGTTCTTGAGATCTATCTTTGATATACAGTACCACTAATTAGGTTTTGCAAAAGAAAGCTACTCGTTTCTAATCTTGCTCCTTTGTTTCATGCTTGAATAGTTGTTTTGAATATTTTTATGGCTATGATCAATGATGTTTAGGAGTTCCCTCTTCTTTGATTAAAGTTATATGTTGTCTTAAATGTTTTCTAACCTTGAAGGTGGAAATCACTAGAAGTTAAATGGGTTTCTACGCCTTCTATATTTCATTGGATTGTTTTGTCTTAAATTCTTATTTTCTTGAGTTGAATCAAAGAGTTATAGTGTGCCTTTTCCGTATTTATTACTTATTGTATGCTAAATAGTGTTGAAGTCCACTTCTTGTTAAAATTATTTGACAAAAGGATTCTTAAGTACCCTTTGCCTAATTTGTTCACAAACTATGATGAACATTCATTTCATTTTCACAAAAACCTTGAAAATCATCGACCATGCTAAATTTATAACAATCACACGACATTATTTTTTGAAACTTTCCATGAATTTATTGACTCCATGGCTTAATGACTTGAGATATTTTCACTCACTCTATCTATTCTACCTAATCATCTACCCAGCAAAACAAACCATAAACAAACCCTAAAATTAACAACTAGCCTAGAAAATCAAACCTACAAAGCAAAAAAGTTCACATCCTTTGCACAAAATAGAGAGAGCCTCTCTTAGTCCGAGGAAAGCTAGGTCCTAGGGACTCCAAAACTACTGAGTACGGTATGTTACCCTGTGCATTTGAGTCTCACCAATCTAACAAATCACGAGAGCCTAACACTCCACCACATGTGAGTTAGGGAGAATATGGTGATAAAATCAATACTGTGACTCTCAGAGTCTCTCCACCTTAACCCACGTAAATGGGAGTTGCTTTATGAGAAAGAGGAATAAAATTTCACTTGGAATAGTGAAATTCCTTCATCATGGATTTAAGATCTCTCATAACAAGGTATGTTGGGGAGACTTTCAAAATATTCATATTATGTTGGATTAATTGAAATATGAGTAGAAAGCGCAGAAACTTATCTTTCATAAAATTCGCAATCAACATCATCTTCAAAAAAAATCATAATAGAAATATGGATAAAGTGATCGTTGAAAATCATTCAAGAGATTCATCATGCTGATTTTATCAAATGCATGATTACCTTTCTTATAAATAGATTTATAATCATACTTGTATAAAGGAATAGATATACGCTCCTTGAAAATATTTTTGAAAGAGTAGATCATAGTAGCGATTTGGTAATGTGTAACATCATTCCTTAATGCAGCCGCTAGGCACGATGAGAACGAACAACAGCAGAAACTATCCTCACGGTGAATATTTGATGATTAGTGAGAAAAATTCAAGAAAGTAAGTGATAGTGTTAACGAAAGGAATGATTGTTCCACCCGTCACCATCAATCTTCATATTCGAAATACAATAATTTAACATTCATCCCATAGGCACTTTCATATTTCTAGTTTTTGAAAAACTGTCGAGGTTAAAATATTTGAGAATCCATTTATAGATACAAAAATTTCAAACAAACGTCACGAAAGCTCAGAGTTTTCATCACTGGCTCACTCCTTCTAGCGTCAAAAATGTTGATGGTGTTGGACCTTTGGCAACATTCGGGATATCCCGGAGTATAAAGATCCGAAATTAAGCCTCACACCATTTGTGTGGGAGTGCAACCATAATACAACCGATTTCCGGATGGTGGGTTTGTGTTGATAACTTTGGCTGTGATAACACATGGAATACCCATATTACGTGACTTTGGTGAAACAAGTGTATGACTCTCATGGAGGGTCAAGTGAGATGGATAAATCGTTCTAACATGAAATGGAAAAGTGAGTGAGCCCCTTGAAGATCACAGTAATATGTGTAGCTTGAGAGGAACTTACACGAGCATAAAAAGGATCATGAGTTTAGCCTACAAAATAGTTCTGCAAATTTATATATGGTGAAAATACACAATAGCACATTCAACAATATTCATACTAATGAAAAATGAAATCGTTCATAGCATTAGTATAAATGTAATAACATATATTGCAAACATAAAAATAATAGTCCTACTATGCTTTACAACACTACTGCATGAAAAACAGTCAGCTCAAACCGCTTTTATTAAAGTGAAAAGTCCCAAGCATACATAAATTGATGAACCACTAGTCTCAATGAGTGGAACATGAAGCCAACACGCATCGCTCTAATCTGGAGGTGAAGAGCTCTCAAAGAAAACTCCAAAGCACGGTCCTAAGCCAAAATCCCGACAAAATCCATTTACATAAACAATGAGGGTGCTATCACCAAGTTAGATCAAATTGGGTTAGCTCAATGGTCAAATTGGGTAGTAACTCTTTCCATCAACCATATGCTGAAGCTTAGCCTCTCTGGTTTGAGAGGACTCTCTCAAGAGGGTTTTATGATATTGAATAATGATAATACGAGATGGCTAACTCTATGAATTATGTCTTGGCTTTGAATTGTGCGGGTTGAAAAATGAAAGCTTTGATACCATTGGGTTATGGAGTCGGTGACGGGGATCTCAATGACAAAGAGCTCTCCTTGTAGAAGCGAGGCGTAGTAGATATTTAAATGAATGTATAATAAACACACATAGATTTTTACTCAATATATAAATTTTCAAAGGGAAGTCGAGCATGAAAACATGAATTTTGAGTAATGAGAACATTAGGATACTAAAAGCGAGGACATTGATAAAAAGATATCCAATAGTTTAATGCTTGAAAGGAAGTCGGGATCATTTCAAAGAACAGAATTATAAGTAATCAAACATTAATATATTGACGAGAAAGTAATAAGATACATAGGACAGTGTTCATGAAAACATCGAAATGAATCTCGGGTGAAGAGAGAAACCAATAGCCACTCTCTATTACTAATCAGAACTTGTTAACAATAGTAGAAGTCACATGATAACATGTCCAACCCCATTCTTACATCGTAAATCTTATACATATAAAGAATCTAGCCTTTACATCAATGCGAATGGATAGATGATTAAGATTACTTTGTCTACTAATATAACCACAAACTAGATATTTATAACTAAAAACTAACACCTACTAGATTATGAGTTAGAGTCCTAACATAACAAACACCTATTTATTACAATTTAATCTACGTATGATCCAAATTCCTCAAAGGAATCATGTTCTTAAACCATCACGACCACAAAATCAAAACATTAATACCCTTACTTCTTCTATGAAAACTTGCTCTACTACTTGTTACGTTGATGATATGGCAACATGGTGGTAGCATCTCCAAACCGACTTGCATGAAAAATGTTTCCATTCAACAATATTACATTACGAATATCTCTTTATCACTAATTTGATACTCTTTTAGCTTTTCCCATGGAAAACAACTTTGAAAAATTTATTTACCCTTCATATATTTCCAAAAAGCTAGACCTGTTTGTAAAAACATAGTTTTAAGCTACTTTTGCAAGTGAAATTTAGTATGCGAAAATAATTAGGTAATTTGTGATGTACCTCTACTATTTGACCATTGGAGGGTGCTGGGTGGTCAAAAAAACATTTAAATACAAAAAATTTAAAGTTCATAACTAGGTCAATTTAAGTGGCTTAAAACAAAAATAGTCTTGAAGTTAGCGTAAAAAGCTGGGCTTCAAGCCTAGGGACACGCTACGGAATTGCCTAGTTTTCCATGAATTTGAGAAAATTTTGAATTTAAGTCTAAGAAAGGTCTGTGAATATACCTAAATTTGAAATACGATGGTATAAGAAAAAAAGAAATCTGTTATTTATTGTTTCCTTCTCATTTTTATCAACGGATTCTTCTTGAAAGTAACTCGAGTGAGTTTCTTCTACGAAACTTTCTTTTCCAAAATCTTTCTTCTCTAATTTTGTCTTCATCATATCCATATGTTATTTCATTTATTTTCTTGTCTCTGAAGACTTTTTCCTCTCTACCTTGTGTGTTTCATCATGATGCACAAAGGGTTGTGATCTCTTCGAGTAGATTTTTTGGCTTTTCAATGGATTTTTCAAAAATGAGTAACTTTGATAAGTCACTTTTCTTTTCCACCTCATCTATTAACTATTTATCTTGTTTTTATATTTGCAGCTCCACTGTTTTGTTTCCAATATCTCTTCTCTAGTCTCTTTCAGCTGTTCTTCCCGAAGCTCTTTTAGTTTGTTCTATGACTTTTTATTTTCCTTTCTCTTTATTTGACAATTTCCTCTTTATCTTTGGGCTGCTCTTTTGGAAAGTCTACTTGGACTCCCATCTGAATATTTCTTTTAGGATTTTACCTTCTTTTTCTTTAATAATATCTTTCGCCTTGATGGGAGATACAATTATGATTTGTCTTCCACTACTGCCTCGCTTTCCTTTATATTTTTCTCTGCATGACTTCTTGCCATTTTTAACACTCGAGAAATTTGTGATATGATGAAAATTTTTGCTAAGGGTTAAATATAAAACCTAAACCTTGAATGAAAAGTTTAATTTCTTGGCCATAATACCCTTCCTTTCAACCTTGGATCCTTCTACCTCATACTGCATTTCATTAGAGGGGGTCTCTGCAATGTCCCATAGCTTTTAAAATGTCTTCAAAGCTACCTTTGTACCCTCCAGTGCAGTTTCCTTTGTGCTTCTTTTAGACTCTTTTGTGGCAGATTTAGATGTACTAATTGTGACATGTTCTTTAGCATGCTTTCTAGTTGTTGGATGAGGTCTTTGCTTCTTGGATGAATTCAGCTTCTATCTCCATGGATTTCAGTGTGGGCTGAAATAAACCTTCTATGCATTGATCTACTTATTTTATCTCTATAATGGTATTCATTTCTTGTCTAGGAGGTAAAGTCTTTGGGTTTAGAAAGCTTTCTGGAGTTAAAGCATCTATTTCATACCCAATCATAAACAAAAAAGTTGTGATCTCATTGTTTAGTTTATTCAATTCTTCGACACTAGTAATTTGAGTCAATCCATGGTGGAAATATGGGAGTTTCACTTCTTTTCAGGTCTACCTTGCACCTTGCTCGCCATTTTTCCAAGGCTTATAAAAAATTTGAAAGGGATATCCATTAGTTTTTTTCTACTATAAAATGAAGCAACATCTTGAAATGATACCCTTTATAGATTGTATGAAAGTCTACATCACATGTCATTATCACAAAAACTGCACTTGATTGGCTGCACTTATCGGACAACTCTGTAACTATTTCAAACTGAATTTTTCTCGAAGCTTAGCCTTGTCGAGTGCGAGAGAGCTCTCTCAAGGGGTTTATGATATTAGATAATGCATAGGATTAGATAGCTAACTCTATTTGAAAAAGTAACTTTACTTTTGTGTATGTAGGTTTAAAGAATAAAAACTTGAAAACCATTGGGCTTATGTGAGTCAAAAAATCGAGTAGATTCGATAAAGCAAGGTTCCTTGGTAGCATGGAAGATAGGCAGATACAGATTCTTTAACAAGAGAGAGAAATTACACATAGAACATAGGGCACAACAGAGTCATTTCATCGATAAAGGAGAAAGTTAAAGCATACACATATAGAGATTACGGTTAATAAATATGAAAATATCATGTAAGTAGTACACAAAATATAGATCGAAAGGCATTAAAAAATCACATGAGAATCTCGAGATGCGCATCAAGAAGAAGTCATCGCTAGTCTTAACGATATCGGTCAAATTACATAAAGCTACATATGGTGCAAAAAATCTCCAACCCATTTACAACTTCGATAATATTCCTTTAAATAGTACCCTTTGCATTACATCGAGAGATGGTCTTCCTCTTGGCTAGATTCATCAGACTAATATCTTTAATAACACCTTGGAGTAATGAAAAACATGTCTTTTAATCGAAATGACAACTATACTCTAAAATAGACCACTTTTCCTAATAGGACTCAAAATCCTATTTATTACATCAAACAACCTTATCTTTTAAAACGGTTACATATCCGAAAACTAAGCCTCACATCGTTTGAATGAGCTATAGACATAGCTCATCACTACTTGACATCTGTAAATATCCTCCTCAACATATGGAAAAAAAGCCCTGTTTTTCGAAAAACGGACCCTATCTTCAACAGAAGGCTTCGGTGCGATGAGGCTTTCGTCTCCATTTCATAGTCTTCAAGTCATAAATGTTTGGTGGCAAGGTCCTTGATCTATTGGATGTGTCCACCTGTCCAAAATTTCTTCTTCAAACTATTCATAATCCTTTAAAAACAACTACGCAATGAAAACATAGCCGAGTTTAGTAGCCATTGACCTTTCATAGCATCAAAAAATGGCTTTTTAACTCAAGTTTATGCTTCTTTGTTGTTCCATAGTGTCCATCATGACTCTGACACATAATCAATACCATTTCCTCTCCTTGAAAATCTAAAAAAGTGGTTTTAGAAAGAAAAATAAAGCTACATAAATTTTCGTGGCGCTTTCACGGCTTCAAGCCTAGGAAACACTATGAAATTGTGGAAAAGCGTAAGATTTCCAGGATTTTGTTACATTGTCTCAAAAGACGCTAACCTCTGGTTGTAGAAACTTGAGTTTCAACATGCCATTAACCTCTTAAAACATAATAAAACTCAAATTAAGATCCTTGGGGTGTTTCACTCTTCGTTAATGATGGGTTGAGCTATAAGTTCCTGTTCAACTATAGTCATCTTTAATCACATGCTTCTCGACTCATCATGGATCAATTCTAATTGCTCTTGGAGGTCTTTTACTTGAAAAGTCCTTGAGTTTTACGAGCTGTAAGATTTCAAAAGTGCAGGTTCCTTTCTGTAACATGCTTCTTTACTCTCTTCTCAATGGATGAGTCCACATTTCGATTAATTATTGTATATCATCTAAGAGTATTTGACACACTACTCAACCTACTCTTCCCAAATCTGCTTTCATTTTTCTCGAGCACACACTTTTTAGAACATTATGTTTCCTTGCCTCTTTCTTCAGAACTACTATTTCATGATTGCCCTAACTTCAACTACTCCTCAAGGACCTCAATCTCTATTTTTTCAATGATTTTCTCCTTTCCTTTATTTTCTCTTGATGTACGGATCTTCTTTTGTAGCGATGATAGGTCAATGATACTTGGTGAGTGTGGAGATAGTGTGGAGTGACCCTATGAACTCTTTACCGATTTCAAGAGTTTTTCTAGTATGTCTTGTCATGGGTTTCCTACCCTGAAACATGAAACCTGCATCCTCACCTTCAAACTCTAACTTCTTTGTTGATTTGGCTTTCTTGAGATTCTTTCCTCCCTCATCTATATCTTCAGCTTGGACTATGGGGGTTTCCCTATGCAGAATGTCTTCTAAATTTCCCTTAGCCATTGTTTAGCTTATTGTAATCCTTTTTCTGCCATGTTTACTCACATTTGGCTCTTGTTTTGTAGGTTTTCTCATAGTGGGTTTCTATTTTGCATGTGAAACAACACGTGTATCAAGTTTTTTCAATTTCTCTATTTCTATGATTACTGGCTCACTTTTCTTTGCCCCTATGGGCTCATTTTTCTCTGCCACTAAAGGTTCACTTTGTTCTACCACTTAAGGTGATGGTATGCCTCTAGGTTTAGGAGTTATTTTAGGGGTAATGGCATCCACTTCAAAACCACTGACAAACAGAAAAGAAGACCAGTCTATGGCTAGTCTTTTTAACTCCTCTAAAACCAACAACTTGATTAAACGATGATCAAAGACAGAGGTTTAATTTCCTTCAGATTTAGCTTGAAATCTATTTGCCATTTTTTCTAAGCTTCTATATAAGTAAAAAGGTAGATCAAGAGATTTCTTACCAACAAATTGTAGCAGAAGCCTGAAGTGGTAGGAATACACCTTATGATACCTCCCTTCACAAGTGAAGTACTTCTGAATGATAAGAAATATTTTTGAGAAATTGTGTTTCATGTAGCTCCTTGGAATGGAATTTGTAAGGTCAACCTCACTATGTTCTAGCTTGATAAATTCCTTACAGTCCTGCATGTTGAATTTGAAACCTTTGAACCATTGTTCTCCCCCTCTTGGATTTCCTGTTGTTGCTACAATAGTCTCTGGTGTTATAGTGAGGTTCAACATTCCCACTTTTATAGTTGTCCCATTGAAATTTAGGGAAAAATCTTTAGAAACCTGTACATGGCATCATTGCAATCTTTGGAAAAACTGCAAACACCCTGTTCTTCTGAAAACTTCTGAAGTTGTTGCATCTTCATTTATCAGGTTCATGTCTGATGGCTCATATCTGATACAGTGGCCACCTTTGTTAATCTTCCTCTTTGTAGCCATGGTACTTTTATGTGCTTCTCTTCCTCGCTTGATCAGTGATACCTGCAAACTTTTAAAAATGCCAGCAACAACTTGGGCTTAGTGAAATATCTCTCCAGAGATCAATAACATGCAAGGAGGGAGTGAAGAATGAAAAATGACTCAATTGGGAAATATTTTAAAGTTCAATGACAACTCATGGCATAATCATGACTCATACATGCTTAAAATGGTAATAGTGACTTCAACCATGACCATTGTAACTTGATTTAACCCTAACTAACTCGAATGGCATCTACCCTAACCCTTTCAATCATTTACTGACACCTAGCACCTGTTTTGAAAAGATAGACATGAACAACACCTTTCGTAGCGTACTTAGTGTATTTGTGGGCAATTTCGCTACAAAAGTATTAGCAGTTTCATAGCAAAAAGTGTGTTTTTTCTGTGTAATTCGCTACAAAAGTAGGAATTCTTGGCTAAAATTACCTTTTTAGAGTTGTAAGCTTGGGAAATGAAATATTTCAGGAAATAATGACTGTTGTGACATTAAAAGAGTTGAATGGGGGTGGGTTTGGACCTTAGGATAGGCTGATAAGAAAAATTTAAAATTTTCCTTTACCAAGTAATGAAAAATGTATTCTATGACCATACCTTTGACACATGAACATCTAAGACTATGTCAAATGATGTTTCATTTTTTTATGAGTGATAACAATAGGTAAAGTATTTCTATATCACCATCAATAGCTTAGAGTATTTATCTTTGAGACAACTTCTAGGAATCCCTACAATCATATTTATCCCTACATGCTCAGGCTTCAGATAATGTCACAAATATTTAAATCAAAATTCGTGGCTTTAAACCATTCTTCTTGTTAGCCACCTATAAAATTTCTTATATCAAAACGTGGCTAAAACATTTTGGAGCCTTCAAGAAACAATTTTTATCGCTAAAAATGTTATCTCTTGAAGACTCATGAAGACATCATGCCCTTTGTTCAAATCTTCACTGCTATTTCCATTTTAAACTCTGAAATTACGTTGATTTCATGAAGAAAAGACTGTTGCAAAACACCATTTTTCCGTTCCTTTCACTTCAACTAACCTTCATTTTTTTACCCCTTTTATTCCCATGGAATTCCTCTATTTTCCATTTTTCTCCATTTCCCCTTCATAAGATTCTCTTTACAAAGTTTAAAACTCACTTTTAAACTTTGCCGAAACCCCCAAATCCATGAAAAAACATTGAAAATTTCACAAAAAAATATATTTTTGTATTACAGGCTTAAGCTCCCTTGGGCTAAGTCCTAAACCACTTCCCCACCATATTCCCAGGCGCTAGAACCAAGCGCTAAACCCTCTGGCGCTTATCGCATCGGAGAAATCGGAGTGCGCAAGTCTATTTTCCATGTTAAAACCTCCGATGTGATTAAGCCCTTTGTTTATAAACCCCCGATCTTATTATTATTTCATATAACCACATAGCCCGCATTCGGTGCTAAGCATTGTTTAAAACCCATCTACGATGCATATTTCCCTTTGTAAATTCAATAAACCCACTTTCTTAGGTTTCGGTCTAAACCCGTCGGAGCAATGTTTTTTAATATAAATGGGTAGATTGAAAAGCCCAGCATCAAAGTTCCGATGTGATTAAGCCCCATTTGTATAAACTCACACCCTCCGTTTCTCTACATATAAACTTGCACCCAGGACCAAGAGTGAAAGTCTCGAAGCACTAATCTCATCCAAGAAAATAAAAAAGGGTAGATTGAAAAGCCCGACATTCTGATGCAATTGGTCCTTATATATATAAGCCCTGGGCCTATCACGTTCCATATAAACCAATGGCCCTGCAGACGAGTGCCAAGCCAATCTTCGTATATAACCCGCCCCCGAAGCCAAAACCTTTGTATCTTATTAAATTTTTGGTTTTCATGTGTTATAAATGGTTTTCCGCCAGTTCATTATTTGAAGAAATCTCCACTGTTGATCCCATACCAATCAACGTTCAGTGCAATATCGCATCACAAGTTTTATTGGGCGCGTTTTATTCCTCCCCCCAATTGGCGATCCTCTGACTTATTTCCCACTGTCGATCTGATCCTCAGATTGACGACCAACGCTCAATCGCATCGGCACCATTCAAAGTTCTCCCCCGCCGATCGCATGCCTCCAATTGCATTTGGACCATCCATGTGTCCAGATTGGACGGTCCAGATTGTGTTTCCCGACTTTGGTTTAAATAATGTGTCCCACTTTATAATTTTTTTGGCCAAATCTTGGCCGTTGATCTCTGCAGATCAATGGTCCTTCTTCACCCTTTCTCCTCCTATATATTATTTCATTTTAACCCCAGATTCAATCCTGGACATCGATCTTCTACATCCAACGGCCCATTTTAACCCCGACAGGACCTACCCATGTGGGTCCTGCCTACCTCCAGTTCTGATCTCCGCCGTCCAAATCTTTGATCCTACGGCTAGATTAAAACCGCCCTGCCTCTTATCCCTCGCACATCTGGTTGGTTTCGCGCTCACACTTCGCCGTTCGATCTAAGGGCCTAGATTTGACGGCACACACGGAGTTTCACGCAACTTTCAGAATGGAGGTTAATTTCAAAAATTTACGTGATATGAGTTGTTTTCTGATGCCACATGTCGGGCGGGAACGCATATCGCGTTCGAAAAGGCAATACTGCCTACCCACCTTTTCATCGCGTGAAAACCATTGTTTTGCCCTCCGAAACCACTTTCCTCATTTTATATTGTGTTATGTCGCATGCGCCCCTCGCCATTGATCTCTGTAGATCAATGGCTCAGATTAAATCTGACCCTTGGACTATCGCCCTCCGCCATATTCCAAAGGGTTTTCAAAGTGCGATCTTTGCTGTTGATCTCGTGCCCTGATCTCATCTGACGGTCCACGATCATCCCAAAACACAAAATTCAATTTTTAACCATATTTCCTCCCACAAAGGTTTTTAACCTTATTTCTTTACGTTTCCACGATTTCTCTATAAAGTGACCCTTTCACTTTATTTTCCTCCCGACTTATTTTGACTGTTGATCTCTGCAAGATCAACGGCTCGGACTTAATCCTCTGCACCATTTCATCAACTGCTCCCCTTTTGATCTTCGCACGCAATCTCCACTGTTAGATGTTGCCATCCAACGGCCATGCTCCTCCCCGAAACCTCCAAAGCAGTTTTTACTCCAATAACGTAGGATTTCCTAATTTTTGTTGGTTTTTGCAGGTTTCAATGGCTTTTCCATTATATCAAAGGAAAACCAAAGGCTGGGGATGACGATCACTCATGCCTTTATGCATGAAAAAATATCATTCCACAGGGTTCAATTTCACATTTCGTCGATGCTTCATGGGCATTTATGCCATGTGGACCCTTTGCGGCACCTGCACATAAAAAAGACATAGAAAATTAAATAAAAAAAAAGAGTTTTAGTGTTGAAGACTTAAACACAGCAGAACAAAGGATTGAAGACAGCTTTGAAAGTTTTGGAGGATTACGGCTAAGATTGAAAATCAAAAGCCTAATCCTCCGAATTAAAAAACTATTAAATACAAATCAAAAGGATTTATTAGTCAGAAAGAGCCTCCACCACCACATCAGAGGCTAATTGATTCCTCCCAGCTACCCAATGACACCTGTAGCCCCAAAGCATTCAACAGAGGCTGAGTTATGATAAAAAAAATAAGATATTTGCCTCAGCAGAGCCAAATAGTTAATTATGCCAAAGGAACTTAATGCAAAAATATCAGCAGAGTTACTACAACATGAATCAGAGCCTTAAAAGTCAACAAAAGCTCTCACCGAGCTTGATTATTAAATGTAAAACAATTAATATAGACAGAACATCTGTAAACTTCTCCATCGAGCCCATCAAAGGCCGAGAAGTATTAAAGTCTGTATTAATTAACCCAGAAGATCTTTTATCAGATCCCACCTCCTCATTTCTTCTATAAATACTCCTGTAGAAGATAAAACAATGTTGGTTGCTGAACTTTGAAATATACTTGTGCTCGAATTTTCTACCTGTAAATAGTGTTCAAAGGCTCTTGAAGCTCTGCTTGTGATTAAATAAGTTAGGCTAAGAAGTGAAGATGATTTTTGAACTAAAACATTGGACTTAAAGCTGTAACTCGTTTGAAGCATCAATACAAGTTGATTTATGGGATCTTAGTCTATGTCAACGGTGATGTTATTTCTTATTTTAAATCTTTATTTTATTTCTGTTTTTGCTTTTTCCATCTTCTCTGATAAAGAAAAACAAGCATAGAGTTAGGATTTACTGTATATCAATACCCTTCTCTGACTGATAAGATTTATCTAAATGTTTTCTTCCAAATTGTGTTGTCCGGGAATGATTTAATTCAGTTTGAGCAGTTAGGAATGTTGGCGTTCCCTCATCCTACTGTCCAAGCTAAATATTTTTCTTGAATTTTATTTTCAATTTATGTTAAGTAGAGATTAACTAAGGAAGTTATGGTGAGCCTTGTCCTTTATTTTTATCCCCAAAGACTGTCTGAAAGTTTCCCTAAGAGTGTGTTGAAAGCAGGCTAGGTTAAAAGTCCTTACCTAATCTTAGACCATTCTTTGTTATCTTTTGTGTCTGTCTTGAAAGTTTACTAAGTAAAGCAGAGCTAGGGAAGTTTATGGTGAGCCATGTCCTCTAGTATTTTCTCCAACAGTTACTTTTAAAGTTTCCCTCCATGTTTAAAATGTTTTTCTATTGAAAGTGCATCAAAAGCTGGCTAGTTTCAAAGTACTTACCAAATATTAGATTAATTTTATGTCTTTATTAAGTGTATTCCAAAAGAAGGATAGTTTCAAAGCACTTACCTGATCTTAGGCTGCTCTTTGTTCTTCATTTGTTTAATTCCCCTTCTTATTGTATCCTTTCATTCCATAAAATCAACTTCAAAGAGATCCTTAGACATAGATGACTTACCCCATGGACCACTCTTCAACCTTGTTGTTTCAATTAAACCCTATTATGACTCCATAGCCCAATGGACTAAAAACCAACGTTATATCTATCTTCCAGCCAAAGCTTGTTCTGATTGCTTGCAACTTCACACCTTTGAAACTCTTTCCATTTATAACTTTCCACTTGAATAATAATCATTCTCAACCATCCAAAATAAACAAAAACCCCTGGACTTCATAACTAGCCTAGTATCATTACCCAAAAGCTTTAAAGATAAATCTATCTTTGCACTTATTAGAGAGACCCCTCTCCGGATTCAGGAGGGCTAGATCCCAGAATCCCAAAGTGGTTGAAATAAGTGTTCTCCTTGTAGTTGGGCTTTGCCAATCTTGCTAATTATAGGGAGCCAACATTTTTGGCGACTCCGCTGGAGAATTTGAGTTATTTTATTGTTTGGATACTTTAAATATCTCAAAAACCCCTTTACTCACTAAACATCTTGCTATGGCCATCTGAGCCACCAATAGTAACATTTCTGGCGACTCTGTTGGGGAATTTGAGTTATTTTCTTGTTTGGATACTTTAAATATCTCAAAAACCCCTTTACTCACTAAACATCTTGCTATGTCTAGCTAAGCCACCAGATGTATCATTTCTGGCGACTCCGCTGGGGAACTGAGTCAAATTTCATTTTGGTTTCCCTTAAAACACTTCATAAAACCTTGTGAGTAAAAAGCAGACTTTTCAAGCACTACCAAGTAATGGTAATCATGGTAAAACTTCTTTGAATAAGTGACAAACTAGGCAAACCCTAGGATTCTCATAAGAGTTTGTCTAACCTAGAAGGATCAACTAGCTTAGCCATAAGAGTAGGCTGTCTTTGTCTCATAACTGTAGCTAAGTTTTGAAACAGATTTAGGACGCTCTTAAGAACGAATAGGACTGAAAAATAACTCAGAAAACCCAAAAATATTTCAGATTGGTATTCAATAAACATGGTGGTGGACCATAAAACCTTTTACCTCTAAAAGAGCTAAAAAATTCCACTTGGTGACTCCACAATCCTAAACAGACCTTAAGACTCCACTGGGAAGAACCATTATCATTATAACATCATTCAAACTTAGTTAGAGGACTGTAGGATTAAAATTTGTGTAAAACAGATCAGTTAACCTCTCAAAGATTGTCATATCTGGTTGAATTGTTCTCATTTAAAGGAGTCTGAAAAGCACAGCATAGTGGCTCTTAGGAAGATTCATACTAGAGCCTACCTTAACCCAAACCCACCTGATATAGTTGATAACCTGGAAAGTATCCTTAGGAAGTCCCCTAAGATAAAATTTTCAACTATTTTCAGATCACCCTTGAGAGCTAATTCAGTTCCTGAAAATCTTGTAGCTCTACAACAATCACAAGAAGATCTAAGAAATCCAATTAGAGCTATGTCTCTTGATGATTTAGATCATCTAGATTCTGAGTCTTCACTTTCATCTCCTGAAACAAGTAAACACCCTGGTAGTAGAGAAACAACACCACCTGACTTACATTTCCTTCACAATTTAGGTGTCTCTCATTTAAGATTAGCTCAAAAATCTATTCCTGGTCCATCCACATCTCCTCATCCTACATTCATTGTCCAAACCACTTCACTTCAGCCCACTTTTCCTCTTGTTAATCCACCTTGTAAATCCACCTCCACCACATATCATGGCAACATGGTATGCTCCCTTAGTCCTTCCTGTACCATTAGTCAATCTTCCACAGGACTATCAGTCCAAAATACCATTGTATGATGCCAGTAATGCTACAACTGCATCACAACACATGGATAAGATGAATGAATACTTTGATAGAAATGAAATTGATGATGATTCTGTCAAACTTAGACTATTTGCTCAGAGTCTGGGGGGAGAAGTAAGAAAATGGTTTAAAGGATTAGCCCCCCACAGTATCAATGATCTCCAAGCCTACCATCAGACATTCTTAAACAAATGGGAAGTGAAGAAAAATCCTCTCCAAATACTTTCTGATTATAAGAATATCCACAGAAGCACTGGGGAAAGTGTACAAGCTTATTGTACTAGATTTAACAGTGTGTATAATGCACTTCCCCCAGTTTTAAAACCTCCACAAGGCTCAGCGTTAAAAACATTTCCTGAAGGGTTTGACCCTGAAATGGCCTATCATCTGAGGGAAATAGACCCTTTAACCCTTGAAGATATGCAAAAGGGGGCTCTAGCTATGGAATTTAACTTAATGGAGAAAAGAAAAAGAATGAAAAATGAGAAGAGAGTGTTCTTCAGAGAGGAATCCACACCTTCTACTTCCATCTCAAATATCGAAAGAATGGTGGAAGAGATTATGAAGAAAATGAGCATCCTTGAGAGAGCACAAGAAAGTCAAAACCAAACTGCTCCTCAAAACAAAAACCAGAACCAAAATCAGATTTTTAGAAGAACTCAACCCCAAAATAGGCCAATGGAAGATGATCAACATATCACTCCTCCCTTTCATCAAAACTATGTAAGAGAGGTTGAAGAAGCAGATGAGAAAATAGAGGAGGATGATATCAACATGTTGGGAGTAGATAATGATGACTTTGAGGTTAATTATGATAGAAAACAAGGTCTATACACACCATATGATGACAAAAGAGATGACGATGAAAGCTATTATCAAGACATGGAGAATGTCATCATAGAATCTCAAAGGGAATATGAACTTAGAAGTAAAACCAATCAACAAACTCCCAACACCAAAACCTCTAACAAATCTTCACGAAACAACACTGTAAACAAACCGAAAATTGTAAAAAAAAAAGACAAAACAGTGGCTGGAAATTTTGATAAAGGTAAAGAGAAAGGCACTCAAAACAGTGAAAAACAGAGTGCAGACCTTAGCAGTACTAACACTTCAGCTAGTACTCCTATTAAAACAATTTTTTCAAATGTAAATAGAACAAATCAACAAACAGATTTTGCTGATAGAATGACAGTTAATAAGGCTGAGACAAGAACTTAAGAGAATCAAATTCCTTTCAGCCTGGAGCAGGAAATTTCCAAAATTAAAATATTTGTTCTCCTCTTTGAACTAGCTGCCAAAAATGTATATGGGTCTCAAATTTTGAAGGCTTTAAACATAGAGGATAATAATTACACAGTCAATCTTAATGATGACCAACCAGAGCTTATTTTTGGTCCAAAGATTGAAGGTAGGTATCAAGAGGGACATGTTCCTCCTTTCTATGTAAGTTTAAATGTTCATGACAAGATTTTGCATAATGCTATGCATGATTCAGGGGCCTCTCATAATTTAATGCCCAAAGATGTAATGGAGAGCCTGGGTCTAGAAATCACCAGACCTTATAAAGACCTTTACTCCTTTTATTCAAGAAGAGTGAAATGTTTAGGGTTAATTAAAGACCTCTGCGTTAACTTAGCATAGATTCCAGCCAAATGTTTGGTTATGGATATTGTTGTGGCTGATGTTCCCCCAAAGTATGGAATGTTGTTATCTAGGTCTTGGGGGGCTAAGTTACAAGGGACTATGCAGATGGACATGACCTATGCGACCATCCTTGTGTTTAATCAGACAAGAAAACTTTACAGGGAGTCCCATATGTAGTACATGGTGACTAGTCAAGACAGACCTCAAAAATCTCCTCTGTATTCTATAAATATAGGCCTCGATTCTTTTATCCTGCTTAAAGATGAAACATTCAGTGAACAAGTCACTTTAACTGAATTAATGGCCAATAGAGAGGAAGAGGCAAGAACCACAGAAGTGTCAAAACAGTTTGTTGCATTTGAAAACAACAGCAAACCAAAAACGGGTCTTGAACTACAAATCATATGTCCATCGCTTTTTAACCTTGACAGTCAAGAAAGTAAACATCAACGCAGTGAAAAACCTAAGGAGTTAAAACAAGTTCAACCAAGTGCTGATATTCAAGAACAATATGAAAGCACATTATTTGAAAAGGAAAATAATCAAGATAAACCTAAAACTAGTCCTCTATGGAGTATGTACTTTGATGGGTCCTACACTAGGAGCAATGCTGGTGTAGGTGTCTAGATTCGGAACACTGAGAACAACCACACAGAGAGAATTTCCTGTAGATTAAATTTCCAGTGTTCGAATAACATAGCAGAGTATGAATCCCTTCTTTTAGGCTTGCATCTGTTGAAGAAATTAGGAGCCAAGAGAATTAAAGTTTATGGGGATTCAGAATTAATCATTAGGCAAGTCAATGGGGAATATAACGCAAATCATCCCAGACTTAGGGCCTACCGAAACAATGTCATGGATCTGTTAAAAACTTTTGAGGAATCCCATTTGATTTTTGTCCCAATAAAAATAAATAACGCAGCCCACAACTTAGCTTTTGCTGCAAGAACATGCTTAACGCCATATGAAACCAAAGAATGCTCAACTCAGATAAAATTCAAACCAGCTATTCCCGATAATGAAAAATATTGGCAAGTGTTTGAAGGAGACAAACAAATAGAAGACTTCATGCAATTCAGAAATGAATTTGAACTGCACAATTCAGATTTAGATTATGAAACAGACTGCAATAGTGAAGAAAATTTTCTTGGAGAAGAAGAACTGTCTCCTGAGCTTGCTGATGTAAATCTGTTGTCCAAAAAACTTAAAAACAAAATAGAGATAAGTTCAGAGTTAGAAACAGAGGAGTTAGAAACCCTGCACTCTAAAGATCAGAGTTTGCCAAAGGGTCTGGCCCCTTTAGAATAGTTGTTTGATTTTAACGATGTGGCCAAGAAACCAAAACTAGAACCTGTAGAAACTGAATTTGAGGAGTGCAATATAGGAAGTGAACCAAAACCAATGATGATCAAACTGTCTAAAACTTTACCAGCTCACATTAAACTCAAATACCTAGAGCTGTTCAAAGAATTTTCTGATGTTTTTGCGTGGAGTTACGAAGATCTGAAATCTTATGACACTGAAATAATTCAGCAGAAAATCCCTCTCAAGGTAAACCAAAAGCCATTCAAATAGAAACTGCACAGAATAAACCCTGTTTAGTTGCCCTTGGTAGAGAATGAAATCAAGAAAATGTATGAAGCTGGTATTATTGTCCCTATTAGATATTCTGAGTGGGTGTCTAATCTGGTGTCAGTTAGGAAGGAAATAAGAGAAATTAGGCTTTGTATAGACTTTAGAGACTTAAACAAAGCTTCACTCAAGGAAAACTACCCGTTACCTAAGATGGACCATATTTTACCAAGGGTAGTTGGTTCGAAAAGAATTTCTTTGCTGGATGGCTACTCAGGGTATAATCAGATTTTAGTTCACCCTGATGATCAACTAAATACAACATTTACTACACCTTGGGGCACTTTCATGTATGTGAAAATGCCCTTTGGTCTAATGAACGTTGGTGAAACTTTTCAAAGAGCCATGGACATAGAATTCTCAGAAGAATTAGGCTACTTCATCATTATTTATCTTGATGATGTCATTGTATTTTCAAAGACAAATGAAGAGCACTTAGAACATTTAAGAAGAGTATTCAAGAAATGCAGAAAGTTTGGCATATCTTTAAACCTTAAGAAAACACTATTCGGTCTCCAAGAGGGTAAACTTCTTGGGCACATTATTTCAGAGGAGGGTATAAAGATAGATCCAAAGAGGATTGAGGCCATATTTCAAATCTCTCATCCTCGAAACATCAAGGAACTGCAATATTTCATTGGAAAGATTAATTTCCTAAGAAGGTTCATCCCCAACTTGGTTGAGCTCCTTAGAAATATTACAAACATGCTGAAGAAGGAGCAAGGGGTAAAATGGACCTTGGAAGCAAAGAAGTCCTTTGAGCTGGTGAAACAAGCGTTAACCAAAACACCGGTTCTAATAAGTCCTGATTTTTCAAAAGATTTTTATATTTTTTCATTTGCATCAGAACACAGAATAGTTGTTGTCCTTTTACAGAAAAATCCATAAGGACAAGAGTAGCCTATTGCATTCTTTAGCAAGGCTTTGAGGGATGCCCCTTTGAAGTATAACATTATGGAAAAGCAAGCCTTTGCTTTGGTTAAGGCTTTAAAAGACTTCATAGTATACATCCTTCACTCACACATCATTGCCTTTGTCCCAAATTCAGTTGTGAAAGACATTCTAACATAGGACCCAGATGGTAAGAGAGGTAAGTGGATAGTTGTTATTCTTGAATATGATTTAGAGATAAAACCAACTAAACTCATCAAAAGGTGGCTAAAACATTTTGGAGCCTTCAAGAAACAATTTTTATCGCTAAAAATGTTATCTCTTGAAGACTCGTGAAGACATCATGCCCTTTGTTCAAATCTTCACTGCTACTTCCATTTTAAACTCTAAAATTCTGCTGATTTTATAGAGAAAAGACTGTTGTGAAACTCCATTTTCCCCTTCCATCCACCTCAAACTAACCTTCATTTTCTTTCCCCTTTTCCCATGGAATTCCTCTATTTTCCATTTTTCTCCATTCCCCTTCATAAGATCCTCTTACAAAGTTTAAAACTCACTTTTAAACTTTTTCGAAACCCCCAAATCCATCAAAAACTATGAAAAAATTCATAAAAAATAAAGTTTTTAACTACAGGCTTAATCCCCTTTTGGGCTAAGTCCTAACCACTTCCCCACATGAGCCCAGGCATTAGAACCAAGCACTAAACCCTTTGGCGCTTATCGCATCAGAGAAATCAGAGTGAGCAAGTCTGTTTGCCATGTTAAAACCTTCGATGCGATTAAGCCCTTTGTTTATAAACCCCCAATCTTATTATTATTTCATATAACCATATAGCCTGCATTCAGCGCTAAGAATTGTTTAAAACCCATCTCCGATGCATATTTCCCTTTGTAAATTCAATAAACCCACTTTCCTAAGTTTCGGTCTAAACCCGTCGGAGCAATGTTGTTTAATATAAATGGGTAGATTGAAAAGCCCCGCATCAAAGTGCCGATGTGATTAAAGCCCCATTTGTATAAACTCCCACCCTCCATTTCTCTACATATAAACCTATGCTCGGGACCAAGAGTTAAAGTCCCAAAGCGCTAATCGCATCGGAGAAAATCAAAATGGGTAGATTGAAAAGCCCGAACTTCCAATGCAATTGGCCCTTATGCATATAAGCCCTGGGCCTATCGCATTCCATATAAACCAATGGCCCTGCAGGCGGGCGCCAAGCCAATATTTGTATATAACCCACCCCCGAAGCCAAAACCTTTGTGTCTTATTAAATTTTTGATTTTCATATGTTATAAAGGGTTTTTCACCGGTTCATTATTTGAAGAAATCTCCACCGTTGATCCTAGACCAATCAACGGTCGGTGTAATATTGCACCGCAAGTTTTATCGGGCGCAATTTTTTCCTTCCCCGGATTGGCGATCCTCCGACTTATTTCCCACCATCGATCTGATCCTCAGATCAACGACCAACGTTCAATCGCATCGGCACCATACAAAGTTCTACCCAGCCGATCACATGCCTCCAATTACATCTAGACCTTCCATGTGTCCAGATCGGACGGTCCAGACTATGTTTCCCGACTTTGGTTTAAATCGTGTGTCCCACTTCGTAATTTTTTTTGGCCAAGTCCCGGTTTTCTTCACCCTTTCTCCGCCTGTATATTATTTCATTTTTACCCCAGATTCAATCCTGACCATCGATCTTCTACATCCAATGGCCCATTTGAACCCCAACAGGCCCTACCCATGTGGGTCCTGCCTCCCTCTAGTTCTGATCTCTGCCGTCCAAATATTTGATCCTACGGCCCAGAATAAAACTGCCCTATCTCCTATTCACCGCACATTTAACCAATTTCGTGCTCACTCTCCACCGTTCGATCTGAGGGCCTAGATCAAATGGCCCACACAGAATTTCATGCAATGTTCAACGTGGACGTTAATTTCCAAAATTTACGCGATATAAGTTGTTTTCTGATGCCACGTGTCGGGCGGGGACACATATTGCATTCAAAAAGGCAATACTGCCTACCCGCCTTTTTCTCACACGAAAACAACTGTTTTTCCCTTTGAAACCGCCTTTCCCCATTTCTATTATGATTCGTCGCGTATGCTCCCTGTCGTTGATCTTTGTAGATCAATGGCTCATATCTGATCTAGCCTTACGCTATCGCCCTCCACCTCTTCCAAAGGTTTTTAACGTGCAATCTCCACCGTTGATCCCGTGGCCTGGTCTCATCTGACGGCCCACGATCATCCCGAAACCCCAATTTCAATTTTTGTGCATTTTACCTCCGCCGAAGGAAATTTCGCCTATTTCCTTTGTTTTTCTTCCGAATTTCCGTAATATGACCATTTGCATTATGTTTCCTCCCGATTAATCCTAACCGTCGATCTCTGGAGATCGATGGATCTGACTTATTTCTTCCCATCGCTCTCCTTTTGACCACTATGCATAAATCTCCACTGTTGAACACTGTCATCCAATGGCCTTGCTCCTTACCCACAACCTCTGAAGCAGTTTTACCCAATAACGTAGGATTTTATAAGATTTTTTATATTTTGCAGGTTTCAAAGGATTTTCCCATTATAATAAAGGGAAATGAAAGCCGAGGGTGACGATCCTCCAGACTTTCATTTATCAAAGGAAAATTACTATAGAGGGTTCCATGCCACGTTTCGTCGATGCTTCATTGGAATTGATGCCATATGGACCCTTTTCAAAACCTGCACATCAACAAGACAGAGTGAATTAAATCAAAACAAAAGAGTATCAGTGTTGAAGACTTAGACACAACAGAACAGAGGATTGAAGACTGTTTTTACAGTTTTGGAGGATTACAGCTAAGATCGAAAATCAAAAGCATCATCCTCTGAAATTAAACACAATTAAAAAAAGTCATAAACGTTTATCAGTTAGAAAGAGCCTCCTCTGCCACATCAGAGGCTAATTGATTCTCTTAGCTACCCAATGCCACCTATAGCCTCAAGCATTCAATAGAGGCCGAATTATGATTAGAAAATCAGATATTTTCCTCAGCGCAGTCGAATAGTTAATTTTGCCAAAGGAACTTAATGCAAAAATATCAGTAGAGTTATTATATCATGAAACAGAGCCTTAAATTCAAAAAAATCTCCCACCGAGCTTAAATATTAAAATGTAAAACATTAATACAGACAGAACATCTGTAAAATTCTCCATCGAGCCCATCAAAGGTCAAGAATATTGAAGTTTTTATTAATTGACCTAGGGGATATTTTATCAGATCCCACCTCCTCATTTCTTCTATAAATACTCCTGTAGAAGATGATTAAATTTTTGTTACAGAACTTTGAAATATACTTGTGATTGAAACTTCTAATTGTAAATAGTGTTCAAAGGCTCTTGAAGCTCTGTTTGTGATAGAATAGTTAGGCTATGAAGTGAAGTTGATTGTTGAACTGAAACATTGGACTTAAAGCTGTAACTGGTTTGAAGCATCAATATAAGCTGATTTATGGGATCCTGGTCTATGTCGACGGTGATGTTATTTCTTATTGTAAATTGTTATTTTATTTCTGTTTTCACTTTGTCCATCTTCTCCGATAAAGAACAACAAGCATAGAGTTAGGATTTACTGTGTATCAGTACCCTTCTTTGACTGATAAGCTTTATCTAGATGTTTTCTTCCAAGTTGTGTTGTTTAGGAATGATTTAATTCAGTTTCAAGCAGTTAGGAATGCTGGCTTTCCCTCGTCCTACTGTCTAGGCTAATTGTTATTCTTGAATGTTATTTTCAGCTTATGTTAAGTAGAGATGAACTAAGGAAGTTATGGTGAGCCATGTCCTTTAGTTTTATCCCCAAAGACTATCTGAAAGTTTCCCTAAGAATGTGTTGAAAGCAGGTTAGGTTCAAAGTCCTTACCTGATCTTAGACCATTCTTCGTTATCATTTGTATTTCCCTCTCTGTTTAAAATTTTTTTCTATTGAAAGTGCATCAAAAGCTGGCTAGTTTCGAAGTACTTACCAGATCTTATATTACTTTTATGTCTCTCTTAAGTGTATGTTAAAAGGAAGATGGTTTCAAAGTACTTACTTGATCTTAGGCTTCTCTTTGTTCTTCATTTGTTTAATTCCCCTTCTTGTTGTATCATTTCATTCCATAAAATCAACTTTAAAGAGATCCTTAGACATAGATGACTTGCCCCATGGACCACTCTTGAACCTTGTTGTTTCAATTAAAACCTTATTATGACTCCATAGCCCAATGGACTAAAACCAACATTATATCTATCTTTTCAGCCAAAGCTTGTTCTGATTGCTTGCAACTTCACACCTTTGAAACTCTTTCCATTTATAACTTTCCACTCAAATAATAATCATGCTCAACCATCCAAAAACAAATCAAAACCCTCGGACTTCATAAATAGCCTAATATCATTACCCAAAAGCTTTTAAAGATAAATCCATCTTTGCACTTATTGGAGAGATCCCTCTCCGGATTCAAGAGGGCTAGATCCTAGAATCCCAAAGTGGTTGAAATAGTGTTTCTCCCTGCAGTTGGACTTTTCCAATCTTGCTAATTATAGGGATCTAACATTTCTGGTGACTCCGCTGGGGACTTTGAGTGTTTTTTGGCCTAGGTACCTTTAAGACCTCAGAATACCCTTGATTCAAGAACATTGTGTAGTGAGTAAAAAGCAACCTCTTCAAGCACTACCAAACCAATGGTAATCATGGTAAAACTTGTTTGAATCAGTGAAAAACTAGGCAAACCCTAGGATTCTCATAAGAGTTTATCTAACCTTGAAATATTAGCTAGCTTAGCCATAAGAGTAGACCGTCTTTGTCTCAAAACCGTAGCTAAGTTTTGAAACAGATTTAGGACACTCTTAACAACCAATAAGACTTAAAAATGACTCAGAAAACCCAAAAACATTTCATATTGGTATTCAATAAACATGGTGGTGAACCATAAAACCTTTTACTTCCAAAAGAGCTAAAAACTTCCGCTTGGCGACTCCACAATTATGAATAGAACTTACGACTCCACTGGGAAGACCCATAATCATTGTATCATCATTCAAACTTAGTTAGAGGATTGTAGGATTAAAATTTGTGTAAAACATATTAGTTAACCTCTTAAATATTGTCATATCTGGTTAAACTGTCTCTGTTTAGTAGGGTCTGAAAAACACAGCATAGTGGCTCCTAGAAAGATTCATACTAGAGCCTACCCTGACCCAAACCCACCTGAGATAGGTGATAACCTAGAAATTATCCTTAGGAAGTCTCCTAAGATAAAATTTTCAACTGTTTTCAGATCACCCTTGAGAGCTAATTCAGTTCCTGGAAATCTTGTAGCTCTACAACAATCACAGGTTGACTTAGTAAATCCATTTAGAACTAGGTCTCTTGATGATTTAGATCAGCTAGATTTTGAGTCTTCACTTTCATCTCTTGAAACAAGTGAACATCCCGGTAATAGAGAAACAACACCACCTGATTCACATTTCCTTTCCAATTTAGGTGTCTCTCATCCAAGATCAGCTCAACAGTCTATTCCTGGTCCATCCACATCAGCTCATCCTACATCCACTGTTCAAACCACTCCACTTCAGCCCACTCTCCCTTTTGTTAATCCACCTCTTGTAAATCCACCTCCACCACATATCATGGCAGCATGGTATTCTCCCTTAGTCCTGCATGTACCATTAGTCAATCTTCCATAGGAAAATCAGTCCAAAATACCATTATATGATGCTAGTAATGCTACTACTGCATCACAACATGTGGATTAGATGAATGACTACTTTGACAAAAATGAAATTGATGATGAATCTGTCAAACTAAGCCTATTTTCTCAGAGTCTGGGGGGAGAAGTAAGAAAATGGTTCAAAGGCTTAGCCCCCCATAGTGTCAATATTCTCCAAGCCTTCCATCAGACATTCTTAAACAAATGGGAAGTGAAGAAAAATCCTCTCCAAATACTTTTTGATTACAAGAACCTCCACAGAAACACTGGGGAAAGTGTACAAGATTATTGTACCAGATTTAATAGTGCATATAATGCACTTCCCCCAGATCTAAAACCTCCACAAGGCTCAGCATTAAACAATTTTCTTGAAGGGTTTGATCCTGAGATGGCCTATCAGCTGAGAGAGAGAGATCCTTTAACCCTTGAAGATATGAAAAAGGGGGCTCTTGCTGTGGAAGTTAACTTGATTGAGAAAAGAGCAAGAATGAAGAATGAGAAGAGAGTGTCCTTCAAAGAAGAATCCACACCTTCTACTTCCAGCTAAAATATGTAAATAATGATGGAGGATATGATGAAGAAAATGAGCATCCTTGAGAGAGCACAAGCAAGTCAAAACCAAGTTGCTCCTCAAACCAGAAATCAAAATCAGAATCAGAATTTTAGAAGAAACCAGCCTCCAAACAAACCTAGGGAAGATGATCAATAGATCACTCCTCCATTTCATCAAAAATATGTAAGTGAGGTTGAAGAAACAGATGAGAAAACAGAGGATGATGATATCAACATGCTGGGAGTAGATAATGATGACTTTGAAGTTCATTATGACAAAAAATAAGGTCTTTACACACCCTATGATGACAAAAGATATGATGATGAAAGCTATTATCAAGACATGGAGAATGTCATCATAGAATCTCAAAGAGAATACGACCTTAGAAGTAAAAGCAATCAAGAAACTCCCAAAGCTAAAACATCTGAAAAATCTTCACAAAACAGCATTGTAAATAAACCCAAAATTGTAAAACAAAAAGTTAAAACAGTGGCTGTAAATTCTGATAAAGGTATAGAGAAAGGCACTCAAAACAATGAAAAATAGAGTGCAGACATTAGTAGTACTAGGAACTCAGTTGGTACTCCTGTGAAAACAATTTTTTCGAATGTAAATAAAAAAAATCAGCAAACAGAATTTGCTGATAAGGTGGCAGTTAACAAGGCTGAGACAAGCACTTCAAAGAATCAAATTCCTTTCAGCGTAGAGCAGCAAAATTTCCAAAATTAAAATCTCTGTTCCCTTGACTGAGTTAGCTATCCAAAATTTCTATAGAACCCAAATTTTGAAGGCTTTAAATATAGAAGAGAATAATGATACAGTCAATCTTAATGATGACCAACCAGAGCTTATTTTTGGTCCAAATATTGAAGGTAGGTATCAAGAGGGACCTGTTCCTCCCTTTTATGTAAGTTTAAATGTTCATGACAAAATTTTTCACAACGCTATGCATGACTCAGGGGCTTCTCATAATTTAATGCCTAAAGCGGTGATGGAGAGCCTGGGTCTAGAAATCACCAGACCTTATAAAGACCTTTACTCCTTTGATTCAAGCAGAGTAAAATGTTTAGGATTAATCAAAGACCTCTGCGTTAACTTAGCACAGATTCCGGCCAAATGTTTGGTTATGGATATTGTTGTGGCTGATGTACCCCCAAAGTATGGAATGTTGTTATCAAGATCTTGGGGGGCTAAGTTACAAGGGACTATGCAGATGGACATGACCTATGCGACCATCCCTATGTTTAATCAATCTGGAAGACTGTATAGGGAGTCACATATGTAGTACATGGTTACAAGCCAAGACAAACCACAAAACTCTCCTCTCTATTCTATAAATACAGGCCTCGATTCTTTTATCTTTTTTAACAATGAAACATTCAGTGAACAAGTCACTTTAACTGAACTGATGGCCAATAGAGAGGAAGAGGTAAGCAACATAAAAGTGTCAAAAATTCTGCTGAACCTTTAAACCACAGCAAACCAAACACAGGTCTTGAACTACAAATCATACATCCATCACTCTTTAACCTTGACAGTCAAGAAGACAACCCTCAATGTAGTCAAAAACCTGAGGAGTTAAAACAAATTCAACTAATTGCCGATACTCAAGAACAATCCAAAAGCACTTTAGTGGAAGAGGAAGATAATCAAACGAAGGAACCTAAAACTAGTCCTCTATGGAGTATGTACTTTGATGGGTCCTGCACTAAAAGCAACGTTGGTGCAGGGGTCTGGATATGCAACACTGAGAAAAACCACACAGAAAGCATCTCCTGTAGATTAAACTTCCAGTGTTCAAATAACATAGTGGAATATGAATCCCTACTTTTAGGCTTACATTTGTTGAAAAAGTTAGGAGCTAAAAGAATTAGAGTGCATGGGGATTCAGAGTTAATTATTAGGCAAGTCACCGGGGAATACAACGCAAATCACCCAAGACTTAGGGCCTACCAAAACGATGTCATGGATATTTTAAAGACTTTCGAGGAATCCCAATTGATTTTTGTCCCAAGAAAAAGAAATAACTCGGCCCATAGCTTAGCTTTCACAGCTAGAACATGCTTAACGCCATACAAAACCAAAGAATGCACAACTCAGGTTAAATTTAGACCAGTCGTTCTTGATAACGAAAAATATTGGCAAGTGTTCGATGGAGACAAACAAATAGAAGACTTCATGCAATTTAGAAATGAATTTGAACTGCACAATCTAGATTCAGACTATGAAACAGACTGCAGTGGTGAAGAAAATTTACTTGGTGAAGAAGAACAGTCTCCTAAGGTTGCCAATATAAATCTGTTCTCTACCAAACTTGAAAACACAACAGAAATGATTGCAGTGTTAGAAACAGAGGAGTTAGAAACCCTGCACTCGAAAGATTAGAGTTTTCCTAAGGGTCTGGCCCCTTTAGAAGAGTTGTTTGATTTTAATGATGTGGCCAAGAAGCCAAAACTGGAGCCTGTAGAGATTGAAGTGGAAGAGTGCAATATAGGCAGTGAACTAAAACCCATGATGATCAAACTGTCTAAGACTTTACCAACTCACATTAAACTAAAATACATAGATCTGTTTAAAAAAATTTCTGATGTTTTTGCATGGAGTTACGAAGATCTTAAATCCTATGACACTGAAATAATATAGCACAAAATCCCTCTCAAAGAAAACCAAAAACCATTCAAACAGAAGCTGCACAGAATTAACCCTGTTCAGTTGCCTTTGGTTGAGAAGGAGATTAAGAAAATGTAAGAAGATAATATTATTGTCCTTATTAGATATTCTGAGTGGGTGTTTAATCTGGTGTCAGTTAGGAAGAAAACAGGAGAGATCAGGCTTTGTATAGACCTTAGAGACTTAAAAAAAGCTTCATTGAAAGACAACTACCATTTACCTAAGATGGATCATATTTTACAAAGGGTGGTAGGTTCTAAAATAATTTCTTTGCTGGATGGCTATTCAGGGTACAATCAAATTTTAGTCCACCCTGATGATCAACTAAAGACAACATTTACCACACCTTGGGGCACTTTCATGTATGTGAAAATGCCCTTTGGTCTAATGAATGCTGGTGAAACATTCCAAAGAGCCATGGACATAGCATTCTTGGAAGAATTGGGTTACTTCATCATTATTTATCTTGATGATGTCACTATGTTTTCAAAGACAGATGAAGAGCACTTAGAACATTTGAGGAAAGTTTTCGAGAAATGTAGAAAGTTTGGGATATCTTTAAACCCTAAGAAAACTCTATTTGGTCTCCAAGAAGGTAAAATTCTTGGGCACATTATTTTAGAAGAGGGTATTAAGATAGATCCAAAGAGGATTGAGGCCATATTGCAAATCTTTCATCCTCGAAACATCAAGGAGTTACAATCTTTCATTGGAAAGATTAACTTCTTGAGAAGGTTCATACCCAACTTGGCTGAGCTCCTTAGGAAAATTACAAACATGTTGAAGAAGGAGCAAGGGGTAAAATGGACCTTGGAAGCAAAGAATTCCTTTGAGCTGGTGAAACAAGCGTTAACCAAAACACCGGTTCTAATCAGTCCTGATTTTTCAAAATATTTTTACATTTTTTCATTTGCATCAGAACATACAATAGTTTTTGTCCTTTTACAAAAAAACCCACAAGGGCAAGAGAAGCCTATTGCATTCTTTAGAAAGGCTTTGAGGGATGCCCCTTTGAAGTATAAAATTATGTAAAAGCAAGCCTTTGCTTTGGTTAAGGCTTTAAAAGACTTCAGAGTATACATCTTACACTCACACATCATTTCCTTTGTCTCAAATTCATTTGTGAAAGACATTCTAACACAGGACCCAGATGGTAAGAGAGGTAAGTGGATTGCTGTTATTCTTGAATATGATTTAGAGATAAATCCCACTAAACTCATTAAAGGCCAAGGTCTAGCTAGGTTGATGGCTGAATCAAATTTTGAAGTTCTTGATATTAATATGATAAATTATTTGGATGATCAAGAGGAAATCTCAACTCCCATTGTTGAAGACCATTTTATGAATTCCTCTTGGTATGCTGATATTCTTTATGTTTTGCTTAATTTGAACACACCTCCTGGTTTAAGAAAAACAAAGGCAAGGTTTCTAAAGTTAAAAGCTGTAAACTATTGCATTATAGATAAATGTCTTTATTGGAAAAATGCAAGTGCTATATTGCTTAAATGTTTGCCTGAGTATGATGCAGAGAAGTTTAAGCATGAGTTCCATGAAGGGGAGTGTGGAGGCCATTTATACTGGAAGACAAGAGCCAAAAAAATCTTAAGGGCTGATTACTATTGGCCTACTCTCTCTCTTGATGTACACAAGATGATAATTGCTTGTCATAAATGCCAAATTTTTGAAGGAAAAAGGAAGCTACTACCCTTAACTCTGCATCCAATCACTGTTGAAGCTCCTTTTCAATAGTGGGGACTTGAATTCATAGGAGAAATTCATCCACCATCCTCTGCCCAACATAGATGGATTCTCACTGCCACAGACTACTTCAGCAAATGGATAGAAGCCATCCCTTGTAGGCAAGCTAATGATTCTGTCATTATAAAATTCATAGAGACTAATATTCTCTATAGATTTGGCTGTCCTACCAAGATCATCACTGATAATGTAGCAGCATTTGGATCCAAAAAGATGGTTGAATTCTATCACAAATATCAGATAACATTGGGTCATTCCACGACCTATTTCCCTCAAGGTAATGGACTTGCAGAATCCTCAAACAAGAGTTTGGTGAACATAATCAAGAAGTTGTTGGAGGACAACAAGAATTATTGGCACACAAAGATTTTTCATGCACTTTGGGCTGACAGATTGACTTTGAAGAAATCTATTGGCATGTCACCTTACCAGCTTGTTTATGGAACTGATGCAATTTTTCCTACTAGCCTTGGTGTATCAGTTATGAAGTTGATTCAAGAGATCCAAACTGAAGACAATGACATGATCAGAAGGATAAATCAGACCATTCACCTTCAGCAAACCAGAGAGGAGGTTTATAATAAAGCATTACTGAAGCAAGACAGCATCAAAAATATTTTTGACAGAAGAACAAAGGTCAGCAATTTTAATGTTGGGGACAAAGTTTTAAAGTGGGACTCAAGGAGTGAAGACAAGGGTGAGCATGGAAAATTCGACAACTTATGGCTTGGCCCTTACTTCATTCATTCAGCTGCTGGTAATAATGCCTTTTTCTTACAAGAGTTAAATGAAGCAGAATTGTTTGGGGGTCCTGTCAATGGCAGGATGCCTAAACATTACTTCTCCTGATCCTATTATGTTCTGAAAGAATTTTTGTCTTTTTTCCATTATAAGTATTTCATCCACCATTGCATTCAAAGTTAGAAAAATCAAAATACAAAAACAGTGAAATAAAGAAAAGAGGGTAGATTGTAAAAACAATAAAGGTACAACCCCATACCAAAAAGAGAAACAAATCTGAAAGTGTGCAAGCTTAAATGCCACTCCTGAAAAACACACTCCTAATTAGTCATAAAGCCTAATATTGACTAATTAGTTTTAAATTTACTGTTGATAGGATAGTGAATTCGATTTTCCAAACAGTTTAATCTTGGCTTATCGGTAGGTAGTTTAGGCTAGAAATTAAAGGTTCAAACATGCTCAAAATCTGAACCTAAGTTTCCAAAGAGAGATGACTCAAATCTGTTTATTACTTGAGTGAAAAATAGAGGTAAATCAGGTTCTAATCAGCTCAAAATCTGAACTAGAGGTCAAGCAATGAACAACTCAAACAAAAGTAAAAACAGAGCTAAAAAAAAGATGAAGGAAGTGCTTTGAACTTTCAGATCTTAAGCCTTCCATTTTTTATTTAAATTTTATGCAAAATAATATCTATGTTCAGCTTTTTTTTTATGCCATAGATCAGCATCAAGTTAGACTTTTCAATCTTGACTTGTATTCTTTTAAATTTCTGTTTTAGAAATTAGAGAATAAAATTTGTTAGACTGTTTAATCCTAACAGATTGGTAGATTAGGTAGAGAAGCATGTGGACTCAAATGTTTAATATAAGTCCATGGAGAAAGAAGGAGTAGAATTAGATTAGTTTTATGCTTTCAAAAGAATAAAATATTTTGAAAATATTTTTCTAATCCAAGTGCACTCTAAAGAATAAAAAATGTTAGATCAGTAGGATTGGGTAGGTAGAAAGCTTGTGTTGATAAAGATCCATTGTCTTTTCATGGTTTCTAACATTTTCCAGAGAAAAAGAAGATCACCTAAGTAAAGAAAGGCAGCCCAATGGATAAGGCACTGATTAGCCTCCCAGAGAATGCAAGTCTGAAGTTCTTGATGCCTTCAAGAAGGCACCATCCCCAAGGGGAGCCACTGCTAGCCACCTAGAAAATTTGTTATATCAAAAGGTGGCTAAATCATTTTTAGAGCCTTAAAGAAACAAGTTTTATTGCTAAAAATGTTATCTCTTTAAGACTCATGAAGACATCATGCCCTTTGTTCAAATCTTCACTGCTTCTTCCATTTTAAACTCTGAAATTCTGCTCATTTCATAGAGAAAAAAACTGCTGCGAAACTCCATTTTTCCCTTCCTTCCACCTCAAAATAACCTTCATTTTCTTTCCCTTTTTCCCATGGAATTCCTCTATTTTCCATTTTTCTCCATTTCCCCTTCATAAGATCCTCTTTACAAAGTTTAAAACTCACTTTTAAACTTTGTCGAAACCCCCAAATCCATCAAAAACTTTGAAAAATTTCATAAAAAATAAAGTTTTTAACTACAGGCTTAAGCCCCTTTCGGGCTAAGTCCTAACCACTTCCCCACATGAGCCCAGGTGCTAGAACCAAGCGCTAAACCCTTTGGTGCTTATCGCATCGAAGAAATCAGAGTGCGCAAGTCTGTTTGCCATGTTAAAACCTCCGATGCGATTAAGCCCTTTGTTTATAAACCCCTGATCTTATTATTATTTCATATAACCACATAGCCTGCATTCAGCACTAAGCATTGTTTAAAACCCATCTCCGATGCATATTTCCATTTGTAAATTCAATAAACCCACTTTCCTAAGTTTCAGTTTAAACCCGTTGGGGCAACGTTGTTTAATATAAATGGGTAGATTGAAAAGCCCCGCATCAAAGTTTCGATGCAATTAAAGCCCCATTTGTATAAACTCTCGCCCTCCGTTTCTCTACATATAAACCTGCGCCTGGGACCAAGAGTTAAAGTCGTGAAGCGATAATTTCATCGGAGAAAATCAAAATGGGTAGATTGAAAAGCCTGACCTTCCGATGTGATTGGCACTTATACATATAAGCCCTGGGCCTATCGCATTCCATATAAACCAATGGCCCTGCAGGCGGGTGCCAAGCCAATCTTTGTATAAAACCCGCCCCCAAAGCCAAAACCTTTGTATCTTATTAAATTTTTGGTTTTCATGTGTTATAAAGGGTTTTCTGCTGGTTCATTATTTGAAGAAATCTCCACCGTTGATCCTAGACCAATCAACGGTCGGCGCAATATCGCATCACAAGTTTTATCGAGTGCGTTTTATTCCTTCCCCCGATTGGCGATCCTCCGACTTATTTCCCACTGTTGATCTGATCCTCAGATCGATGGCCAATTCTCAATCACATCGGCACCATTCAAAGTTCTCCCCGGCCGATCGCATGCCTCCGATTCCATCTAGACTGTCCATGTGTCTAGATCGGACAGTCCAGACTGCATTTCCTGACTTTGGTTTAAATCATGTGTCCCGCTTCGTAATGTTTTTTGGCCAAGTCCTGGCCGTTGATCTCTGCAGTTCAACGGTTCTTCTTCACCCTTTCTCCACCTGTATAATATTTCGTTTTTACCCCAGATTCAATCTTGGACGTCGATCTTCTACATCTAACAGCCCATTTTAACCCCGACAGGCCCTACCCATGTGGGTCCTGCCTCCCTCCAGTTCTAATCTCCGCCGTCCAAATCTTTGATCCTACGGCCTAGAATAAAACCATCCTATCTCCTATCCACTGCACATCTAGCCAATTTTGTGCTCACTCTCCACTATTCGATCTGAGGGCCTAGATCTAATGGCCCACGCGGAATTTCACGCAATCTTTAGCGCAGAGGTTAATTTCCAAAATTTACGCTGTATAAGTTGTTTTCTGATGCCACATGTTGGGTGGGGATGCATATCGCGTTCGAAAAGGCAATACTACCTACCCGCCTTTTTCTCACGCGAAAACAACTGTTTTTCCCTCTGAAACCACCTTTCCCCATTTCTATTATGATTTGTCACGTATGCTCCCCGTCATCGATCTTTGTAGATCAATGGCTCAGATCTGATATGGCCTTATGCTATCGCCCTCCACCTCTTCCAAAGGTTTTCATGCAATCTCCGCCATTGATCCTGTGGCCTGGTCTCATCCAATGGCCCACAATCATCCCGAAACCCCAATTTCAATTTTTGTGCATTTTACCTCCGTCGAAGGAAATTTTACCTATTTCCTTTGTTTTTCTTCTGAATTTCCATAATATGACGTTTTGCATTATGTTTCCTCCTGATTAATCCTAACCGTCAATCTCTACATATCAAAATATCTGACTTATTTCTTCCCACCGCTCTCCTTTTGACCACTATGCGTAAATCTCCACCGTTGAATGCTGTCATCCAACGGCCTTGCTCCTTCCCCACAACCTCTGAAGCAATTTTACCCAATAATGTAGGATTTTATAAGATTTTTTGTATTTTGTAGGTTTCAAAGGATTTTCCCATTATAATAAATGGAAATGAAAGCCGAGGGTGACGATCCTCTAGACTTTCATTTATCAAAGGAAAATTACTACAGAGGGTTCCATGCCACGTTTTGTCGATGCTTCATGGGCATTGATGCCATATGGACCCTTTGCAGAACCTGCACATCAACAAGACATAGTGAATTAAATCAACACAAAATAGTATCAGTGTTGAAGACTTAGACATAGCAGAACAGAGGATTGAAGACTGTTTTCACAGTTTTGGAGGATTACGGCTAAGATTGAAAATCAAAAGCCTAATCCTCCGAAATTAAACACAATTAAAGAAATTCATAAATGTTTATAAGTCAGAAAGAGCCTCCATTGCCACATCAGAGGCTAATTGATTTCTTTCAACTACCCAATGCCACCTGTATCCTCAAGCATTCAACAGAGGCCAAATTATGATAAGAAAATCAGATATTTGCCTCAGCGTAGCCGAATAGTTAATTCTTCCAAAGGAACTTAATGAAAAAATATCAGCAGAGTTATTATATCATGAAACAGAGCCTTAAAGTCAACAAAAGCTCCCACCGAGCTTAAATCTTAAAATGTGAAACATTAATACAGATAGAACATCTGTAAACTTCTCCATCGAGCCCCTCAAAGGCTGAGAAGTATTAAAGTCTATATTAATTGACCCAGAGGATCTTTTATCAGATCCGACCTCCTCATTTCTTCTATAAATACTCCTGTAGAAGATGATAAAATGTTGGTTGCAGAACTTTGAAATATACTTGTGCTCGAAACTTCCAATTGTAAATAGTGTTCAAAGGCTCTTGAATCTCTGTTTTTGATAGAATAGTTAGGCTGTGAAGTGAATATGATTGCTGAATTGAACATTGGACTTAAATCTGTAACTGGTTTGAAGCATCAATACAAGTTGATTTACGGGATCCTGGTCTATGTCGACGGTGATGTTATTTCTTATTGTAAATTGTTATTTTATTTCTGTTTTCACTTTTTCCATCTTCTCTGATAAAGAATAGCAAGCATAGAGTTAGGATTTACTGTGTATCAGTACCCTTCTTTGACTGATAATATTTATCTAGATGTTTTTTTCCAAGTTGTGTTGTTTAGGAATGATTTAATTCAGTTTCAAGCAGTTATGAATGTTGGCATTCCCTTGTCCTATTTTCTAGGCTAATTTTTATGCTTGAATGTTATTTTAAGCTTATGTTAAGTAGAGATGAACTAAGGAAGTTATGGTGAGCCCTGTCCTTTAGTTTTATCCCCAAATACTATCTGAAAGTTTCCCTAAGAATGTGTTGAAAGCAGGTTAGGTTCAAATTCCTTACCTGATCTTAGACCATTCTTCGTTATCATTTGTGTTTCCTTCTGTGTTTAAATTTTTTTTCTATTGAAAGTGCATCAAAAGCTGGCTAGTTTCAAAGTACTTACCAGATCTTAGATTACTTTTATGTCTCTCTTAAGTGTATGTTAAAAGCAAGATAGTTCTAAAGTACTTACTTGATCTTAGGCTGCTCTTTGTTCTTCATTTGTTTAATTCCCCTTATTGTTGTATCATTTCATTCCATAAAATCATCTTTAAAGAGATCCTTAGACATAGATGACTTGCCCCATGGATCACTCTTGAACCTTGTTGTTTCAATTAAAACCCTATTATGACTCCATAGCCCAATGGACTAAAACCAATGTTATATCTATCTTTTCAGCCAAAGCTTGTTCTGATTTCTTGCAACTTCACACCTTTGAAATTCTTTCCATTTAGAACTTTCCACTCAAATAATAATCATGCTCAACCATCCAAAAACAAATCAGAACCCTTGGACTTCATAACTAGCCTAATATCATTACCCAAAAGCTTTTGAAGATAAATCCATATTTGCACTTATTCGAGAGATCCCTCTCCGGATTCAGGGGGGCTAGATCCTAGAATCCCAAAGTGGTTGAAATAGTGTTTCTCCCTGCAGTTGGACGTTGCCAATATTGCTAATTAAAGGGATATAACAAACCTAATCGAGTGCATTATTTCAGAATATACCATTAGGAGCCTATTTTTTAATGTAATTTTAGTGATTTCTTTCATACTATAAAGAGGAAAAAGTAAAACTAGTCTTTGCAAAGGTTCCTAGAGCTTTTTGAGAGTGATATGATTCATATATTTTTCCTATAGCTTAGCTAATTTATATTTTATTTTTTAGATTTATATCTATCCCATATCTACATCAAAACATTTTTCTTGAGTTAAATCTAATTAATTTTCCAATTTTATGTTTTCCATTGAATTTTCTTTGCTTGATTCTACTTGCTTTCAGCGACACTTTTTTCTTTTTCTGATTGTGGTTGTGCAAATATAGATCTAAGAGGTCTCGTTGAGCATTTTAAATATGTTCACTTTATCAAATTTGAAGAGTTGTATTTTTTTACATCCTTCTCTTATCTTCGCCTTGAGTTAGGGTTTGATTTTTTGACCATTGTAGATCATTGTTGCTAGTATATTTTGTTGTCTTCATTGAACTACAACCTTGAGAATTTATTTTCAATTCCTCTTTTGGTTTATCCAATTTTAATCAATTTATTTTTGGTGACATTTTGGTTTGCAAAGCCATGTCTTAGATTTTGAGTGCTTAATATTCTTGCTTGGCTTCTCTTTGATCTGTCTTTGAGTGTTTTCTTGGATTTTTTTGGGTTATTTTTTTTTATATAATTTTAGTGAAGTGGAAAGAGTGGAAATTGAGAGTGTTTGAGGTTTTTGTTTCCATTTAAAAAGGAAAAGGATCTCTTCCATTTTGTATCTAGATTTAATTGAATGAAAAGGAAGAATTTTCATTTCCATATAGCTTTCACTAGGGTTATGTATTGAATCTATCACATCATTTTAGTTTCACATTTCTTCCTTTTGAGTAAATAACAACCTTAAAATTAATGCTTAATAAAATCAATTAAAGATTTTTCATTTTCACTAGTAGTACATCATCAGTAACTTAGGTTAGGTTCTTGGAATAGGGGAGTAATTTTAGCTCTCTAAGACCACAAAAAAAAACCTAGCATCTCGTGGTAGGGAGGGAAAATCCATTTCCAGTGGCACTTTTCTTGGGAAGCCATGTTTAGTGGTTTTTGTGTTGTGGTCTATACATATTACTTGGGGATTCACTTGGGAGGAGTATGGCTCACTTTATGTAATCTCTCAGGTGGTTTTAGGAGTAGTTTCCATGCCCTTGTGTGTGTATCTAAATGAACCTTGTCACCACAATTGGGTTTCTATACATGGTAATTCTAGTTTCCATAATATTAGGCGTCTTACGTGAGTGACGGTGAGGGGGACATCCTTCTTGTACCTGGAGTAGACATTGCTCAAACTTAGTTGGACAGGGAGGTACCCTACAACTAATAAAGGTAATTGTGTCATCTCTAAAAGGAAAATTAATCATATTTTCAATATAAATGTTCTAACCAAATATTCAATATCAACCTGGCTCCTCATAAGCTAGGCTATGACAATATGAAGGGCATGTACTCACTCTCTTGGTTTGTGTGTACTTAACTCCTAGTTTTTAGCATGTGTTATTTGGTTCGAGTTGTAGTTGGATTTATGGGTTTCTTAATTGATTTAATTTCTTCATAAACGTATATTAATCACGGTTAAAAAAATATATGGAGATATTATAGAATCTCAGGCGTTTCTCATGAAGAGGAAGGTCCACCACCATGCAATCATAGGATAAATATGGCAATGGAGGGCTTAGACCATACTTGAGTTGGGGGGGCATAACCTTGGTCTTGGGAGGGAATATTTTTTTACTCTCGAATAAATAGAAGAGAATCCATTACAACATGTAAACCAACCATTGATCAACCCCTTGGGCCTTATTTTAGTGCAACTTGTACCTTACAATAGTGAAACCTTTTCTTTATTTTCTCATCATATGTATGGTGATATTACTTCTTATACCTTGGGGGGGATGCGTCCCTCTTTACTCTTTACATCAACAAATTATGTGACCATGTCATCATTACCACATATCCGTGTCTTGATATTCATTCCTCCTACAACACCTCTCTCTTATTACTGAAGCATTCCACTAGTTACTTTTGTGACTCGTTAAGTTTATCAAATTTTTCATTGTCTATGCCTTCATCCTCCTTGTTTGGAATGGAAGCAGACCCTAATTAATCTGTAGGAGCTGGTATATTTACTCCTAGTTCATCTCAACTTACAATTCTTATACCTAACACGGGAACACCTACTTTAGGGAACATTTTGGGAAGATCTATTGTTGCTTCCATCCAGTTTGGGCAAAATATAATTTTTGGAAGCAATTATCAACCTTGGTGTAATATTATGTTAGGTGGGATGTCTTACTTTGGAGGTTCCTTTTCCTTTCGAGGGGCTAGTTTACCTGGGGGCACTAACCCCCATTAATACCACTACACCTATGATTTATAATGCTTTTGATTGTGCTTTTGCACAAGGAGTATTTTCCTCTACTATTGGGAATAATCCCTTGAGTATTCATGCTTTTGGGAGTCCTTTATTCTTTAGGGAAACTTACCTTGGAGGAAAAAGTCCTCAAACCTCATCTATTTTCCTAGGAACTCAGTATATTAGGATGAGATATCACCTTGAACAAAATTCATATACCACTAAATATGCACTAGGGGGGCATATGGTCCATTAAGGGGTACTTGTTTCCCTTATGATCCATTTAACCAACAACATATTCCATTTATAGCACCTTTTTATTTGTTGTATTTGGAAAAATTGACAAATGATCCCATATACCATAATCCTAGGTGGCCACCAATTGGTGGCATTAATGTCAACGATGGTGACTGATGCAATGGCTTGGATATTTGTTTTGGTTAAGACCTAATATTTTGAGTAATAACATGAGTATCATTAATGATATGGCTTGCAGGTGTTCTGATGCAATGTATTAGCATAGGTTGGCATGGGCCTGATATGCTTGGCATCAATAATAATGTCCCTAATGTGTTTCCCTAATATAATATGACTAATGATATGGTTCTTTGATAATTTTTTATGCAGACTAATTTTTTGGCTTGTAGCTGATTAATAATAGATAGGGTAGTCTGAGTGTTTGGCATCAACAATAATTTCCCTAATGTGGTTCCCTAATGTATTATGATTAATGATATGTTTATATTATAATGTTTGATCAATATTGAGATTTTGTCATGTAGTAGATTAATAATGGCATGAGGTGTAATTTAATGATGAGCTTTTGAGAATTTAATATTGTTGGTTTGACACAATCCCATGATGTATGCCTTGGTAAATTTTTTTTTTTTTTAAGTCAACCCAATTTTCCCATGGAAAATTCCATGGTATTCTACGTCAGCTTGATTTGGTTAAGATGATCATGAATATTTATTTAAACAAATGTCGAATGGCACTTGAGATCATTGATTTGGTAGAAGAAGTACGATAACCCTTTTATCTAGTTCGTGAGGAATGAGAGATAGTCATTGAGAACTATATGTATTTTTAGCTCCAAACTATAAAAAGTGGGATAGAAATGGTAGTATATTGGTGATTTGTATGCTTATCTGCAGTAATTCTTGAGCGATGGTGAAAAATGGTGCGATGGTAAATTAGTGTGAGTAGATGAACTCATCCATGTCATTAATTGAGGTGAAGTCATAATTTTTAGATTCACGTGTTTTGAATTTATAGATTAAATATTTGTAATGAGTAATACACTTCCATGCAATAGAATATTCCCTTGAACAAATGACATCTATGAGATGTAGAAAGCACCACTGGAAAATTATAAATCATAATATTTCCTTCCTTACCCGTGATATGACTTCAAAATAAATATTGCAGAAGTCCATGATACATAAAAAAAATTCTTTGTAGTGTGTGTGTACTTTTTAGATAAATTTTTAGGTAAAGAAAATTTGCAACATCATTGTGATGGGTGTTTTATGTAGAACAATGGATCTAGAATGATGATATTAAGAGAGTTTAACCTCATGGTGGTCTGATATGTTTTGAATTTCACATTGGTCAAAAATAAAGGGCGTGGTCCTAAGAATCCCAATATTAAACTTGTGCAATGTAAGATAGCAAGGAGTAGTTTCCATACTATGTAAGTTGGTATTGTGAGAGCCAAAGTAGAGGAGATGTTCTATGGATATTCTGAAGTTCTTCTTGTAGGATCATATATCACTCAAGGGTAAATGATCATGCTATATTTATAAGAGAGTTATATTTTTTTTATCTTGTGACTAGATATAAGGTCCATTCCATGATTGAGTTATGTTTTTGTTGATGATACCACTAAATCTAAAATCCACTACCAAGTATGATATCCATGTAGTTTTTTTCCTAAGTTTGTAGTATGCGTTTTTTTGAGACTCAAAATTAGAGTTGTAGAGGCATATTGATTTGGATAACTAGCTCAAGGTCTAATATTTGATAGGGCTATTGTTATGAATTGTTTGGTTACAAATTTGTAAAATCTATTGGGTATAATGGAGCCTTTACTAAAGAAATGAGAACTCTTGAGCTTGTAATAGGGATTTCCCATGAAGATATTGACGTTTATAACCACTAGATTACACTGATGATGTATTTCATAAGAAGTGAACTGAATTTATTCTATGACGATCCATAAAGTAATGTCTTACTGAATAAATTTTATTGGAAAAGTGTCCACTGTGCTAGGGGTTGTGTGATCAAGTTTTTTGCTACGAATTAATGTGTTGATGAGATGCTTGGAATCTAGATTTTTTCTTTAAGAATTTTAATGAGAGAGTTAGTATATTATTGGTTTTACATTGATCTCGAGTTTGTAATGTTGATGATGACTATTGTGAGCTAGAGATATTGGAGCTAGATTGTTGATATGTTAATGTATAATAGGATTGATATTTTTTTGAGCTCTCTATTATTCAGAAGTCAAAGGTTATATTTGGAATCCTTAGTTTTTGTTGAAGGGATGTGTTATGATCATTTGGAAATGAAGATGTTGTTGTTGATGATTGTTATAAAATTAAATTTTTTCATATGCTACTAAGAATTAGTATTTTGATGATGTATGAATATGTCAAAGATTATGTTTCATGTATAAGTCATGAAGTTGTTGATGTTGAGTATGTTAGCTATTGTGAATATTACTGATGACATAATAAGTATATTGTTGATGATAGAGTGAGTGTGTTGTTGAACAAAGAATAAATTTGTTGAGATTAGAAAGACGGAAATTTTGTTTGAAGTTAATATGAGAGTTGGTGGATCTACTTTGAAAATGGTATGAAAGGGAGGTCCATAATAACTTGGGGGTCGTTGCCTCTAGAAATTCAGTTCTTGAAAATTGATTTGGGAGTTGGTGCTTCTAGTATGTGGGTGCATGCGAATTAATTTTGGGGTTGTTGTTTCCATTATGTTGAAGCCTAAAGTAGGTAGGTTCTTGTATGTAATTGAGGTCAGTTCCTCAACTAGGTTAGAGCCTAAAGTAAGTGGGTTCATGCATATTGGTGGGTGCTAGTAAATGAATGTAATAAAAAATAGAATATTTAAGAATAGAAAAATAAATGTGATTTTCTCTCATTATGGGTTTCCACATACATCGTATGTCCATATCGTTTGAATATGTTGTTCTTGTGATATTCCTTGATCATTATCTGCTTAGTACATATATGATTCTAATACATATTTGGATAATTATTTTAAAATAATGGCTAAAGTTTAAGTTGATAATATAAGTAGCCTTATACTGATTTAACCCCTCTCTGTTAGTGTAAGCAAGATTCCAACAATTGGTATCATAGTAGGTTTCTTAAAGTACAATTTAATTTTTGGAAGGAATATCTAGTATGGAACATGGACCATCAAAGTGTGCCTTTGCTCAATGGTGAAAGCTATGAGGTATGGAAAGAGAATATGAACTAGTGGCTCTTGGATCTAATGTATCGTAGTTAGTTACTAATGGTTTTAATTGGAATATACCATAAAATAAAGTACAACAGTGGAATTTTATGTAAATTAATGCAAATTTCACTAATATACATTATTCACAACTTGATAAAATCATGCATTATGAATCTACAAAGGATGTACGGGACAAGCTACATTTTCTTCACGAAGGAGAAAATCAATAGGCACCAGTGAATATTGATGAATCCTATTGCTTTTATAATGATTTTTATCTTAAAGAAGAATCCCATGACAAAAAGGCTCAAGATGTTGATCATCATCCAAAAATTAAATATGGAGATAAACATGAGAAGAATAAGAACAAGAAGAAAAATACATCCAAGAATATAGAAGATCATCCCCTTAATGTGAAAATAGTAGATCAAGAGGAAAATTAAAATTATGAATCTGAAGGAGTAGAAGACCGAGAGTAGATGCATCTTATTTTAAGAAGTACAATTCCCATTTCCTTAGATGGTTGTCAAGATAATTATGATGTAGATTTTAGCTATCCATTAGTTGATTTTAAAGGAAATTATGAAGAGAATAATACATCTACTAGTATTCAAGTTACAAATTGTAAGACATATCAAAAGAACTTGTCCTTATTAATAGGATAATGTATCTTGAAGTTGAAATAAATAAAGGATAAAAAATATATAGAAAATTCCATAATGAAGAATATAGATCAAAAGAAATTGCTACAAATATTTTAAGATAGAGAATATGAGCTGAAAGATAGGTTTATTAGCTTGAGAGCTCAATATGAGGAATAAATTTTTTTTTAAGAAGTGATGGGAAGTTAGCTAAATGAAATTTACAATCATTGTGAAATGTTAGAAGATGACGTTGCATGCTTCAAAAGTGAACTAGAAAAGAAAAAAAATCAATTGAAATTTGAAGAGAGCACCAAAATCATGGACAACATCCTTAACAATCAAATATCCCCCTCATAAAAATGGGGAATTTATTATAAAGAGACAACTAGAGGAGAATACAAATAAATGGCATGTCAATAAAAACAAGAAATAAATGAAAAGCCACTCAAGAAACATTTCAAAGAAGAGAAGAACAAGATATAGGATAGAAAAAATGTGATCAACAATGGATCAAGTAATCAGTAGAGGCAAGAAGAAAAGAATGACTCAATAATAATACCTTTCCAATTGAGGTCAATTTCTCCCACAAATAGGTACAATAGATCTTTCAATTTTCAAAGGAGGAATGTAAATTCCTTTTCTCCTTTGATGGATGATATTGAGTGATACAATTGTCACAACTTTGATCACATTGCAACTGATTATAGAAGCATATTGATCAAACATTACAATTACATTATGTGATAGAAGAATATTTCTCAAACAAGTGGGCAAGAAAAGACACATAGACCATTTTTTCCTAGGTATACAATTTTTTTCATGGATTTGTTATTCGTGCAGTAGATTTGGCCACAAGGAAATAACTTGAAAATCATATGGAAGTTAAAGGAATGCAAGGCATAAATCATATATATATATATATATATGTATATATATATATATATATATATATATATATATATATATATATATATATGTATATATATATATATATATATATATATATGTATATATATATATATATATATATATGTATATATGTATATATATATGTATATATGTATATATGTATATATATATGTATATATGTATATATGTATATATATATGTATATATATATGTATATATATATATATGTATATATATATATATAAGAGTGAACCTTTCCTTGGTCACATAAGATGTTACATATGCAATAATGTTTGTCACATTGAAAAATATTGTAGGATTAAGTTGTTCAGTACCTCAAGGAAATCCAAACAAAAGAAATAAATTAATCAAATAAGGCTGAACAAAGAAAGTTACTCTATCAGGAGTCAACATACCAATATTTGGTTCACGTAATCTCAAAGGAAGGTGTGGCCATGGATCTTGGAAAGATCAAGGCCATATTAGAATGGCCCGCTCCCAGAAATGTCACAAAAGTTAGATATTTTATGGGATTGGCTAGATACTACTAAAGGTTTGTTTGAGAATTTTCAAAGATTGGGAACCCAATCATAGGCATTTAGAAGATGGGGGTAAAATTTAAATGGAAATCAAGGTGTGCAACCATATTTAAACAAGCATTTTCTCACACATGCACTAAACTTAAGGATAATTAACCCTGAGAAACATTTCTTAGTTTGCATGGATTCCTATAAATAAGGCTTGGATGGAGTACTAATGTAGGAAGGGCATGCAATTTATTATAAATCAATAAAGTTAAATGACAAGGAAAAAAAATACATTACCTGTGACCTAGAGCTCACACCAATTGTGCATGCACTGCAAAATATGGAGACATTACTTAATAGGAATAAAAATTGAGTTGATATCTGATCATGGAGGGTTGATATAACTATTTGACCAATCGAATTTAAATTTAGGAAATCCAAATGGTTGGCTCTTTTTCGTGAATTTTATATTGAGATAAATTACATTAAAGGAAAGGAGAACAAGGTAGAAGACACACTTTGTATAAGTATACAAGTAGCTCATTTGGAATCCATAAGCACTTGCACTTTTGACATCAAATAAAGGATCATGGATTCCCTACAACACAATGACAAATTTCAACATGTAGAAAAATTTAGATCAACAACCAGAAGGAACACATAGCAAGGTTTACAATATGACCAAGGAAGATATGTTTTTTTTTAGGGAAATATGATATGTACCTTATGTTCACAACTTGAAGAAGCTCATAATGGACGAATTTCATAAAATAACTTATTATAGTCATTCTAGTTATTAGAAAATGACAATTCCCATGTGTTGAAATATGTAACTAGGTTCAGTCTTCATAATGGCATATGTAATCATGATTTTATTTATTTAATGAAAAGAGAAAAATAAATTTATTATTTATATTCTTGAGGCATTGGTTTCATGCTCAAGGGAAATTTATTTTTAGGTCTAGCACCCATTGGGTTCTTCTAGTTTTTCATATAGTCAATTTAGTCATTGTCATGCATTGAAGACCCGTTTGGGCATGTTACATATTGTAAATAAAAATTTATTGAGTCAAAAGACTCTCCAAGACCTCTTCATGGAACAAAGATAAAGCTGAAGGGACAAGTCGGCCTCAAGATAACAATTCGTACCCCTCACAAGCCTATAAATAAGAAGGAATTTGACCTGATTTGCACACTCACTCAAGCAAGTTTGATCTCCTCAAGATAGAAGATGGAAAAGGATGAAGAAGAAAAATATAAAGATCAAAGTTTTTGGGCCTATATCTCTCTCTCTTTCATTAGGTTTTCTAATATTTTTTGGCTAGACAAAATTTTGAATCTGCAAGATCGAAGATGTGAATCTACAAGGTTGAAGTTGCGAAGCTACAAGGTCAACGATGTGAAGTTGCAAGGATGAAGATGTGAAGCCACGTCTGGATCGAATATGTGAAGCGATTAGGTCGAAGGTGTTGAAGTTGCATCAAGGTCAAATATGTGAAACTTCTAGTTCAAAGTTACTGCAGCTGCTAGGTTGAAGTTGCATAAATTGTTACTCGGGTTGAAGTTGTTGGAAGGCCGAAGTTTGTTGTTGGATGTTGTGTAAGGAAATAAAATTAAGAAGAAAGGATGACTTGGTCTTGGAGGGTCTTGATCAAGGGTCATAAGTCTTGGAATTTGTAAATTGAAGTTCTTTAAGGAGAGAAGGATTTTGGTGGGTTATCCTCCCAGTTGGAGAGGTTTTGGCTTTGGTGATTGCCTATTTATTGTGTCCTATTATCTCATTTTTATTTATGATTTGGTAGTTTTTTGATGAAAAATAAAACTAATAATAATAAGAAAATAAGAAGTTAATAAAGTAAAGTAAAAATACATCACAAGTAGGTTTCAAAGTAAGAGAAATCACCTACACTTGTTGCCCCCTATATTTCTCAACATGATATCAGAGCTAAGGTGACTACGTCAAGGAAGGGAAACACAAAGAAGCATACTCTAGGACTGAAGTATAAATAGATCATCTTGGAAACATAAAGAGCATCAATCATAAAGAACGACTAACCCCCTCCTCATATTGAAAGGGAATAATTAAGAGCATAAAATAAAACCTCAAAACCCTAGCTCATTCAAAGAAGGGTTCCACACTCAAAGCATTCTTGGGAAACTCACACATTCTAAAATCATTATCACGAGGAAGGAAGATCGAAGCACTTTTGGGTATATTTTTCTGGGCTATATTCTCCACATGTGTGAAGTATTAAGACATCCTTCTGTAGCAAAAAGTATCGAATTGAAACCATCATCAAGGATTAAGTTATGTGCAAAGAAGGGTCTACTTCGCGAGAAAAAATAACAAGAAAAATAAGTCAAGTCAAATGAAGTAGAAGGAAGGCAAATTTTTCCATATTCTAGCCACACATGTGAACTAGGGTTATTTTAGAAAAGGCTGAAATTTCATAACTGCTATATCAAGTCAAAATTATGAAGACGGGCCAAAATTTGATGTTGTGAAACAAGTTTAACTTGCATGGTTTTGAAGGAAGAAAAGTAGGAAAAACGTTGTAAATTTGTCATCATCATTAAGGAATCAATGTGATCTCCATTTGAGCCAAGGATTACTTTTGAGGAAAGACATCTTCACCAAGAAGACATATTCTATTATTTACATCATCATAAAAATCAAGAAGGCATTGAGTTGAAGATTCATCATCTAGAAGTATCTTCACTTGATAAGTAAATATTTGTATATCTATATTTGAATATGTAAAAATGACTTCGTATTTAAATGAGATAGTTGGGTCATCAAACTTTCTTGCATGGAAGAAGAGGATAGATTTGATCCTCATAGAAAATGAAGTTGTTGGTCATGTTAAGGGTTCAATTGTCGAATCGCCAAAAGAATAACCTGAAGCTCTACAAGATGAAGATATAAAAAGAAGGAGGAATAGACACATACTTCATGATGGTGTCAAAAATAAGAGACCAACCTCAAGAGCTGGGAGAAATAATTTTTGACAAGGAAATGAATATCATAGTGCTCAATTCACTACCAGAGGAATGGGGAAAATTCACATCAAGCATCTATGGGAAGAAGGAATATAATCCATTCAATGAGCTATGGTCATTGTGAAGAATCTAAGAAACCAGGTTGGAGGAAAAAATTGATGTAGGGTCAAGCAAGAAAGCTCAAGCATTTGTTGCCATGGCTAGAAGAAAAGGGGAGTTTCGGAAACTTGGTCCTCAGAAAAAAGAAGAAGAACATGTTGAAGGTTAAATGCTATGGTTTTCATGAATATGGGAACTATAAGATATATTTTCCAAATCTTGAGAAGGAAAACAAAAAAAGAGGAAGGGAATAAGCCCATATCACTAAAGAAGTGGAAGAATATAAAAATAAGAAATCCAATATGGAGGAAGAAAAATATTTATACTATGATTGAGAAAGTCTTCCTCACCTAGTTCTTTTCAAGTCTCTGTTTCAAGTTTTCTATTGAAAAGTATAACTATCATGATAGGAATACTTAGAAGCATGATAGGATGCATCATATTAGGATATGGCATCATAGAAGCATATGATTGAAAGCAAGAGATTGTGACATCATCATAAATAAGCATGAAATATATCTGAAATAGAAGTCTATGAATGCCACCTATAAAAGGATATTTCTCTTGGTAACCGTGTTAGAATCATAATTATTACTTATGGGAAAAATAAATTCATCTAGTATAAAGCTCATTACACATCATTAAAAATGAGCATTTGCAGGATTAGGATGATCAAGATCCTAGGTTGGAATCTTGATTTGAAGATTCACCTTCTAGAAGAAGCAAGTGTCTCGTAGGGAATTCTAGCTTGTATGGGATTCTTGGGATGATGGTATGATGTCAAAAGAAGTGAAGCAGGTCAAGGGATTGATGTTATTTTAATCAAGGAAGTTATTGAAGGAATTCTAGATGACCAAACGAAATAGATGAGGTATGTATGCTTGTACTTGATAAATTAGAGTCATGTCATATGGTTTCAAATATCATGAATGAGTTCTCTACCTCAATAGCATGATAAAAATAAAGGATCTCCTCCTGTGAAAGGATGCACGAAGGCATAGTTCACACATTGAATGGATTAAATCAACATAATATGTCCTAATATGAAATATGAGGTGGTTGAAAAATATGAAGGAACTATGATTGGAAGTTCCTGGGAGGAAATGTGTGAATAAAAAAAGGAAGAGATCATGAAAAATGCAATTATGGATAAGGCAATCAACATCCAAGGACTATATTATTTGACTATGATATATCCATGGGAAAGATATGAAGATCTCAATAAATTCTGAAAAGAATATAACCTTGACGTTGTATATCTTCTTGTAGATGTGCCAATATATATGTAGGAAGATGATGCAAACAAGAAGATGTCATGATGAAAAACCATCACAAAGGTATTTTTGATTTAATGTTCATTTTCTATTTTTGGACAATATCTAGATGGGCTAATGCAGGGCTACCAAAGGAAGAGTTAAAGATTCCATCTACAAATGACACTCATGTGGTAGGATGAAATATCCTGAAGGAAACATGACGTGAAGAAGGTAGCAAGGTATAAAGGAAGGGTCAAATATGGACTAATGGATCACTTTCCAATGAAAGAAACGATGACATGACTGACCAAATTCATAAACGAAAGTTATGGATGGTCGATGCCCTATGAAGGATTCCCAAAAATATGAATGCTCATGAATAAAGAAAAAGAAGTTCAAGACATCAAAATGAGGAGTTCTTTAAGAAGCTAGTTGTCCCATGATGCCCATCTAAAGAGATGCTTGATGAAAGTCCCTAGTAAGAGGGAGCTTGTTCAAGTCCCTGATTAAGAGGGAGCTTGGGTACATTCCTTCACTAGAACGGGAATATCCTCCCTAATTGAGAGGGAGAGATAGACACATCATTCTTGTATTCACCTAGGAAGATAGAATGGACGATTAGGTAAGAATATAGCATATGATACTCTTTGAGGATGTGGTATGGCATCTGAGATAAGAGTAGTATTAGAGGACCGATATTCTTTGAGGTCTGGGAATCCAAGATAAGGATAGTCCTGGTGCAATATGCCTTGAGAGAACCTGGGTGGGGTATGTTTTGAGAGAGACAATGATGAGGGTGTTTATAAATCATGGTCTTGCCAACATTTTGCTTTTATCTTGTGGAGAGATAGAGATGTGAATCAAGGGATTTATATGTGACAATGTTGGATGATATGATGTTATATAGATGGGTTACCAATCAAACTCTTCTTATGATAATTCTTCAGATTGAGAATGTCCAAGTAACTTGTATGGATTATAAATACCTCCCTAGTTAAGAGTGAGTGTTGAAATATTTAACTAGGTCTGGTCTTCATAATGACATATGTAATCATGAGTTTATGTATTTAATGAAAAGAGAAAACAAGATTTATTATTTGAACTCTTGAGTCATGGGTTTCATGCTCAAGGGAAATTTATTTTTAGGTCAAGCACTCATTGAGTGCTTCTAGGCTTGTCATAAAGTCAATATAGTCATTTTCATCTATTGAAGACCAATTTGGGCATGTTACATATTGTAAATAAAAAATGTATTGAGTCAAAATACCCTCCAAGATCTCGTCATGGCACAAATATCAAGTCAACCTACATGAAGGGACAAGTTGGCCTCAAGATAGCAATTCATACCCCTCATAGGCCTCTAAATAAGAAGGAATTTTACCTCATTTGTACACTTACTCAAGTAAGTTTGATCCCCTTAATATAGATGATGGAAAATGAAGAAGAAGAATAAGAAGAAAAATATGTTCAAGATCAAATTTTGGGCCTCTCTCTCTCTTTCTTGCGTTAGGTTTTCTATAGCCTCTGGGCTTGACAAAATTTTGAAGTTGCATCGAAGCTCTAAAGCTGCAATATCAAAGCTGTGAAGTTGCAAGTTCAAAGCTGTGAAGTTTCAAGGTTGAAGTTGTGAAGCTGCAAGGTCGAAGTTGTAAAGCTGCAAGGACAAATCTATGAAGATGCCTCTTGATCAAATTTGTGAAGCTATTAGGATGAATATGCTAAAACTGCATCAAGGTTGAATTTGTGAAGCTGCTATGTTGAAGTTACTGAAGCTGTTAGGTTGAAGTTGTAGAAATTATTGTTGGGGTCGAAGATGCTGGAACTTAGAAGTTTGTTGTTGGAATATGTGTAAGGAAAGCTCATCAAGAAGGAAGGTGACTTGGTCTTAGAGGGTATTAATCAAGGGCATTGTCTTGGAATTCATAAATTGAATTTCTATAAGAAGAGAAGGATTCTCATGGTTTTTCCTATAAGTTGGAGAGGTTTTGGCCCTAGATGATCACTTATATATTGTGTCCTATTGTCTCATTGTTATTTATGATTTGGAAGTTTTTTGATGATAGGGAACACTAATAATAATTAGAAAATAAGAATTTAATCAAGTAAGGTAAAAATGCATCACAAGAAATTAGAAAAGTAAGATAAATCGCCTACACTTGTTTCCCTGTAGATTTCTCAACACCACGAAGAAGAAGTATTATTGGCCAGGAATAAAAAAGGAATTCGTTGAATATATTTCCAAGTGTTTGGAATGTTAACAGGTTAAAGTGGAATGCAAAGACTGAGTTGGATTGTTGCAACCCATTCCAATCTTTGAATGGAAATGGGAATTCATATCCATGGAATTCACAACAGGATTTCCTAAAAATATCCAAGAAACATGATGCCATCATGGTGGTAATGGATAAATAAAAATAAATTTGTACCTGTCAAGTCCACCCATAAGGCCATTGACGTAGCCCAAAATTTATGAGAGAGATATTCAAACTACATGTCATACCCAAGAATATCATCTCATATCATGATGGAAAGTTTACATCAAATATTTCGAAAAAACTATTTGTTGGCTTTGAAACTTCGTTATCATTTAACAAAACTTAGAATCCTCATACTGATGGAAAAATTGAAAGAGTGAGCATAATTGTAGGGAATATGTTGAGAATGTATGTAATGCATCAACCACAATGGTGGGAAGAATTCTTGCCATTAATTAAATTTGGATACATAGATGGTTATCAAGGATGATTAAAATGAACCCCTTTGAGGTTCTATATGGAAGAAAGTGTAATACACCTGTTAGTTGGGATGAACAAGTAAACAAAGTAATTCTTCAACATGATATATTGAAGTAAATGGAGTAGAAAATAATTAGTATTAGGAAAAACCTGAAGGTAGCCTAGGGCAGAGACAAGAGCTATGTAGACATACAAAGAATACACACAAAATTTCAAGTGAGAGATCATGTATATCTACACACCATACTAAAGAAGAGCTCACTAAAAATGGGATCTTGAGCTAAGTTGGCACCTAGATTTTATGGACCCTTTTAGATTTTGGAAAGTGTGTGTCTAGTGACCTACAAATTTTCCTTTCCACCCATAATGGAAGAATACGATGTATTTCACACATTGTTGCCTAAAAATTATGTATGTGACAATAAAAATGTGATTGATTAGTCTATGATATAGGTGGAATCCAAGGGGTAATTCCAACTAGAAAAATTGTGTTCTCCTGGACTGGAGACAAATAGTGATCTAAAATTTAGTAATAGAGAATTTCAAGGTGAAATGGAAGCACTTTGGACCATATGAAGTAACCTGGGAGCATGTTAATCAAATGAAGGTGTTGTAACCATTTTTTTATAAATATGTAAACTAATGTAAAGAGTTGCAACTATGAATCTCGTTTTTTGTTGCTATTCTCTATATACACAAAACTGAGGGCAATGTTCCTTTAAGGGGCTGGGATTTGTAACATCCCATGCATTGATCATTGTTGTTGTAAACATTATATGTGATTGTGACTCTAGCATGGGAAAACCATAGTTTATTTAAATGTTTTTAAATTAGTTGTAAATTATTAATTAAAGTTTAATTAAACATGATGGAGGAAGGGAGAAGCAACATATCAAATTCTGAGTGAAATTTATTTTTGAGATTGCGTATATTGAATATCTATACCCCGTAGAAATTAAATACTGGAGCCAACTGTGACTAATAAAAGCCATCTCTTGACCAATTTTCAAAGTGACATGATTTAAGCTGAACTAGGTTGGCAAAATCGTTGAAAACTCATTTATGAAGGGAAAAAATGGAATGGGTGGGCTACCGAGGAGCCAAGGCGATGCACTGTCTTCACTATGCTAAGGGAAATGGATGGATTTCTACATATACGCACAACAACAATGAAATTAGGTTTGGTTGGTTGGTTCACTAGAGTTGGCTCAAGGTTACATGTGTTTGGTGTGAACTACTATGTTACCAATGTGCTGCTTAAGGATTGGAATTCAACCAATATGTTCTTGTTGTGTCTTTGAAACCTCTTAGTTTCTGCTAATTTTCTATGAAACCACCTATCTAATAAGTTATTTCTATTGGTAGAGGAATTATTTGGTGCTTATTGGTTGTGAAACCACTAAATTCTTGTTGTATCTATGAAACCAGTGAGTTCTTTCCAAATTGTTGTGAAACAACCTACATAGTGGATTTAATGCCTTGAAACTAAGAAACATGTCTATTTTGTTGAATTTGGGTGTACCCTATGTTTGAAACTATTGATGTTGTTGTGATGTAGCAAAACTACAATTTTTTTCAATTCATAGATCTGTGGGTTATGGGCCCATGATCTGAATGAAAACTTTCATTATACAGCAATAAAATTCTTCTCAACGCACCTTGGTACTAACTCTCGAGCATGCACATGACATCGCTATTAAACTACATTTCGGGTCTTCCTACAACCATTAACCCTTAGAATTATTTCCACTTTGAATGGATATGAGCCATCTATCTCAACTCTACATAGTGCACACTGGATATCGATTTGAAGGGCCTCATTTTTTTAATGGGTCACCGTCAATCCATTATGTCATTGATGGTTGATCTTTGACATACACAAATCCACACAGGATTAAAACTTGTACACTACAAAATGAGTGCTCGATCTCTCTAAAACACATAGTCTCACGGGAATTGAAGAAATAATATAACTTGAATACACAATGACAAAAATTCACATTAAAAAACACGGACTTCAATTATTCCAATTCGAGTTACAACACACATATGTGAGCCAGATCGTCCTCTCAGCGCTTGATATTACATGGTGTATGGCCTCCTTCTATGCACTCACAATTACCATATATATTCCTCAATACAATTTAAGGATCAGATCTTTTGAGATCTGATCTATTTTAAGATCTTTCACATCCCTCAAAAACTGCATAAGATAACAAATTATAACCAACCTCAATCAGATAATGAAAATTTAACGAAAATATTGTTTTTTTGGCCACATCAACTTCTGGAAGGTTTAAAAATTAAATTTGATTTGTGCGGGTTGATGCTCCTGCATCAGACTCCCGAGGTACAAAATTTCTATGACCTCCTGCTCATATGCCTCCTTCATCCTTTTGCAATTCTACCCACATCCTATGTGGAATTTCCTTTGTGATATTTTTGTGAGCTGCAACAAAACCTCTGCAGTAACAAGTCCTCCCTAGTACACGATACCTCACCAAGCTTCTCTCCTATGAGCTCAATCTTTTGGCATATCTCTGGTTCTCTCTTCTCTAGAACCATTTGAGCACTCCTGGCTCTAGGTTTTTGCAATATTCTCACCTTCTTCTGCTACCTGCACAACAATATAAAGACCACACGCTTACAATATTCAATAGAACTGCACCTCTTCTTCCTTCTCATGAAAACTCTTTCTTGCAGGAAAATATTTTCTCGCTCTATTATCACTTCAATACAACAAAACTGCAATTTTTTTCAATTCGTATATCTGTGGGTTATGGGCCCAAGATCTGAATGAAAAATTTCACTACGCAGCAATAAAATTCTTCTCAACGCACCCTGGTACTAACTCTCCAGCCTGCAAATGACAACTCTCTTAAACTACATTTCGATTCTGCCTACAACTATTAACCCTCAAACTCATTTCCACTCTGAATGGATATGAGCCATCCATCTCAACTCTACAAAATGCATGTTGGACATCGATTTTGAGGTGGAGAACACTTTGAGAGACAACACAGTGAATGGGAGGAAGATTCCTTGGTGGAGGAGACCCTAATGAGTGGGACCCATGGTGAGAGGGCTTCCATTTGTTTAGAAGGAGGGCAAGGCAGCCAATTGTTAGAAAATTATATATTATGGAGCAATGCAACACATAAAATATGCGGAAAGTAAAAGCACACAAAACATATAAAACTAGAGAGACACTGATATATGTGGTTCACCCAGTTTGGGCTACGTCCACCCCGAACAACCAGTCCTTCCTTTCTATTATCCAGCAAAAATGAAGAGACAAACCCAAGGCACAGAATCCTGCATTATCCTCTCGTTTCCTTCTCACGCCTCCCTCGTTTCTCGCCCGAGAATACATACTTTACACAAACAAGTAATACAATGCCCTCATAAAAGCGAGGGGTCGCCTTCTAGGGAAAAAAACCCTAATCTAATCATAACTTCTACCGTTAGATCATTTTCCTAATGAACGGCCCAGATTGATTAGAAATTACTATACTATACAAATTTACATCCCTTTATTTGTAAGGGCCGCCTTAAAACCTCCGCTAGGGGGCCTGGTATGTGGCCATTTCTGGATCCTTCATGGCGCTGACATCATTTGTGAGCTTGCTGCTTTTAAGGTACAGGTCAATGCCAGATAAACAAGATAATCAGGCTCCACACCCACCTCCCACTGATCGCATGCAGTAAATCACCTTTTTGTATTTGGTCGTACAATGACTCTTTGACCCGGGCTGCTTCTCATCTTCATTGTCATCCTTGAAGACCAATTGAAACAGCAGGCTGCCCAGCTTCTCCCCGGGTTGGCATATCCGCAGGACTCGTCAGTGCACCTTCCAGCTTCAACTCTCCATCTTCCAATACTGACCGTATGAAATGGTACTTGATATGTATGTGTTTAGTCCTAGAATGAAATGCTGAGTTCTTTGTAAGATGAATAGCACTTTGGCTATCACTGTATAGCGTTCCCATATAATGATTCTTACCCAATTCACCCATAAACCTTTGTAACCAAATCATTTCTTTACTAGCCTCTGTAGCAGCAACATACTCTGCTTCTGTTGTTGAAAGTGCAACAACACTTTGGATTTTTGAAACCCAACTGACAGTTGTTCCACCTACAGTAAATACATATCCCGTAGTGCTCCTCCCGTACCTGACACCGTCATATCTCAGATCAAGATATCCTTTGAGTAGAGCAATGCTCGATCCACCGTGCACGTTTGATTTGTGGTACCTCTCAAATATCTAAGAATCCATTTTACCTCATCCATTGCTCTTTCAAGAACGGTACCGTTACAACTCCCACTGCATGTGCAATATCGCTCTTGGTGCAGATCAGATGCACACATTAAGCTTCCAACCGCCGATGCATATGGAACTTTAGACATATAATCCATAAAGTTTTGGGTCTTTGGGCATTCCAGCTTTAAGTTTGAAATGCTATGGCAATTAACCGGGTTTGTATCTGACAAATCTTTCAACACCTCTCTATACTCATTTGAGACAAGCACTTGCGATTTTTCCCATTCTCAAGTCATCCTCACCAAGGGAATGTCAGCTTCCAAATCCTTCATTGCAAATGAATTTTCCAATTTTATTTTGAGCACATTTATTTCCTGCATGTTAGACCCTGCAACAAGCATGTCATCTACATACAATAACAATATAATATAGCTGCCATCATTTTTCCTTTTAGATAAACACAATGATCAAAGTGACATCTAGTATAACCTTGTTCAGACATGAACTTGTCAAATTTTAGATACCACTGCCTTGGAGCCTGTTTTAAGCCATACAAGCTCTTCTTTAACCTGCACACCAATTTTTATTTCCCTTTTACCTCATATCCTTCTGGTTGCTGCATGTATATCTCTTCCTCCAAATCTCCATGGAGAAATGTTGTCTTTACATCTAACTGTTCAAGATGTAAATCTTCTGCTGCTACAAGAATTAAAATAGTTCTGATTGAATTCATTTTAACAACAGGAGAAAATATTTCATCAAAATCAATACCTTTCTTCTGTGCAAACCCCTTCACCACAAGTCTAGCTTTGTACCTCTGCTTTCCTCCATCTTCTTCCTTCAGCCTGTAAACCCATTTATTCTGCAATGTAGTTTTACCTACAGGCAACCTGACTAAGTCCCAAGTCTGGTTATGCATTAAGGAGTCCATCTCTTCTTCCATGGCTAGCTCCCACTTCTTCCTGCTTTCAACCTGCATTGCTTCTTCATAACATTCGGGTTCACCAGAATCAATGAACAATAAATAATATAATGAAGGAGAGTATCGTTCAGGGGGTCTACTTATCCTGGTAGATCTTCTAACACCACTTTCAGGTGTTTGAGGTGCCTGTTGCTGTGGTTGTTGATTATTATTATTTTCTGGCACCTTTACTTTTTCAGTTATCTCATCAAGAACCGTGTATTCCTTGCTTTCTTTTTCCTGTTTCTTTTCCTGCAGCTGATTCTTATACAAGACCTTTTCATTGAATATTACATCTCTGCTCCTAATGATTTTGTGATTTTCATAATCATATAAGCGATAACCAAAATCATTAGTACCATATCCAATAAAGGTACATTTCTTTGATTTTGCCTCAAGCTTTGTTCTGTTTTCTTTATTAATATGGACAAAGGCCTCACAACCAAAAGGCTTTAAAAAAGAGTAGTTTACCTTTTTACCTGTCCATGCTTCCTCTGGAATACCACCATCCAAGGAACTTGAAGGCCCTCTGCTTATTAGATAAACAATGTGATTTATGATCTTCCTGTGGCCTTAAAGGCTATAATGCATGATTGCCTGTTTCATCTCATTTATACACCATTTTCTTGTGGTGTTCTTGGAACTGCCTTCTCTCTCGCTAATCACGTTTCCAAACAGTATCTTATCAAACTTTATTTTTAACATTCACCTCCATTGTCTGATCTGAGATGCTTCAACTTCTTTCGTGTTTCAATCTCAACCAAAGCTTTCCATTTCTTGAAAGTATCAAATACATCAGATTTATTCTGAATACAATAAATCCATGTTTTTCTAGTTGCATCATTAATAAAAGTAACATAATAACGAGAGCCACCGAGAGATGATACTTGAGCAGGTCCCCATACATTTGTATGCACAAGCTCCAAGTTTTCGCTCTTCTTTTCTTTCCCAACTTTGAGAAATTTGACTCTCTTCTGTTTTCTATAAATGCAATTCTCACAGAAATCCAAATCAACATTCTTCAAACCTGGCAGCAAATTTCTTGAGTGAAGAATTTTCATCCCCTTCTCAATCATGTGTCTGAGCCTATGATGCCATAATGCTGCATCTGATCCTTTGGAATTTAAAGCATTAACAGAGTTCGAAATACCATTGCATAAATACAATGTACCAACCTTTTCGCCTTTTTCTATTACCAGGGCTCCTTTGGTGACCTTCCAGGTTTTATCTGTGAAAGTTGTCACACAACCTTCACCGCCTAACTGCCCTGTTGAAATCATATTTTTGTTTAGATCTGGAACATGCCTTACCTCCTTTAGTAGCCATTGGTTTCCATTCTGTTGTTTTACAAGAACTTTACCCATTTCAACAATTTTACAGGGTTTATCATCACCCAAACGAACTTGTCCAAAATCTCCTTGAAAAAAGTCATGAGAATATTTCTTATCAGGTGTGGCATGGAATGAAGCCCCTTAATCTACAACCCAAGAATCAGTAACATTTTCGAAAGAAAGAATCAAAGCATCTTGTAAGACATCACCTGTCACATTTGCTTGATGATTGTTTTCTTGCTGTGTGTCTCCTTCTTTTCCCTTCTGAGATCTACAGTCTTTCTTAAGGTGTCCTTTCTTTCCGCAATTCCAGCACACTATACTCGATCTGGACTTGGATCTTCCTTTCCTTGATTTACTGCAATATCCCGAGCTCTTTCCTCTTTCCATTCTTCTTCCCCTATACTCTGCACTCAAAGCATTACCTGATGTCTCACCGGAGCTTTTCCGTCGCATTTCCTCGCTAAGGATAGCACCAACAACATCATCAGACTTTAAAGTACTAGATCCAGAGACAGAGTTACTAATGGCCATTACTAAACCATTCCAACTCTCTAGCAATGAGCACAAGAATAACAGAGCTCTAACTTCATCATCAAAGTTTACCCCTACAGAACTTAACTGACTGGTAATTGTATTAAATTCATTTAAATGGTCTGCAACAGATCTACCTTCCGACATCTTCATATTAAATAGTCGTTTCATAAGAAATACCTTGTTTGAGGCCGAGGGTTTTTCATATAGTTTCGCCAAAGTCTGCCTCAAGCCCTCTGTTGTTATTTCCTTCGAAATATTGAAGGCGACTGACACCGCAAGACATAACCGTACTGTTCTGAGTGCCTTTCTATCGAGAATGTTCCATTCCGCGTCTATCATGGCCGCCAACTTCTTTGTTTTTCCGCTCAATGGCAGGTATAGATCTTTCTGATACAGATAATCTTCCATCTGCATTTTCCACAGTGGAAAGTTTTGGTCGTTAAATTTCTCGACCCTAAACTTACCATCCTCCGCCATTTCTCCCACTTGAACCAGGAACCCTTCTTTCCTATGAGTTTATCAGCCAAATATACCTTCGGCTCTGATACCAGTTGTTAGAAAATTATATATTATGGAGCAATGCAACACATAAAATATGCGGAAAGTAAAAGCACACAAAACACATAAAACTAGAGAGACACAGATATACGTGGTTCACCCAGTTTGGGCTACGTCCACCCCAAACAGCCAGTCCTTCCTTTCTATTATCCAGCAAAAATGAAGAGACAAAACCTACAGCAGATCCGTTGTAATATCCTCTGTTCTCTCTCACAGTATCCCTCTCTATTTCTCGCTCCGAGAATACACATACGATACACAGCCGCAATACAATGCTCTCATAAAAGTGAGGGGTTGCCTTCTAGGGCAAAAAACCCTAATCTAAACATAACTTCTACCGTCAGATAATTTGCCTAATGAACGACCCAGATTTACTAGAAATTACTATACTTTTACAAGGCAATTTTACATCTTTTTTTAGCTTCGGGGGCGCTGCCCTCGAAAACCCCGGCCAGGGGGGGGGGCTCCGAAAAGCACTGTTGCCCACCCTAGATCCCCCACGGAAGTGATTAATTACGGGCGGTGTTTCTGCCCATTTTAAGGTACAGGGGTCCAATGCTGTGATACAAAGTAAACAAGATAATCAGGCTCCACACCCAACACCATTTTTATTCATGTTATGGATTATTGATTTTATGGTCTGATTAGACTTTGTGCATTCTCTTACTGTTTAGCATAGTTGCTGTGTTGCTTAGCACAAGGCATTCCTATTTAGGACTTACTTCTCCTTTCAAAAGAGGCCTCTTGAGGGAGCTTGCTCTTCATTTATCCACATTCAGGCTTCAGGCCAAGCATCCTCCTTCAACTACAATACAGTTTATGTTTAGAGCTGGGTTGTGTTGCAGGGTGTTGCAGTGGAGGTTACTCAACACCACTTCCAGAGCTTATTTTTCAGAGGAGGAAGCCTTATTTCCTTTGGAGGATCAATGAGGAAGCATCTGGGATGATTTCACCATATTTGGCATTAGGCCAACCATTTATCATCATCTACAACACAGTCTCTCTCCTTGAATACGTTATTTTCAGTGAGTATCTACAGTGAGGGTTGCAGTGTTTATTTGGAGGGTGAGATCTTCAGTGTTAGGATCATCCTTTCATTTGGAAGATCCATTGGAGGAGGTTTGTTCAGCTTGTGTATCATCTACAACTATCTCCATCCAATTCTAGAGTTGCAACTGCTACTCAGTCTTGAGACTGCAACTCCAACATTTTTTCCATTTTGCATATTTCAACCAATCATTCTAGGATTGCCTTGAAATTGTGTTTGGGAGCTTAGATATTCACTCCCAACAATGTTTGGGCCCTATATTTGTATATTTGTGTATTGACACTTCCCAGCAGTAGTTCCTCTAATAAAACTGTGTTGTCATAGCCTTGGGAATTTTCTGTCTAGCAGTGATCTTCATTTTTCCATGTACATGGTTCTTGAGGCTTGTATTGCCTAGCTTGAGTGATTATTTCCTCAAGATATTGTATGTAATTGCTGCTATTATGTTAATAAGATGGATATTTGGATCTTCTTACATCCTATGTGTTGATATATCACTGCTCTTTCATTATTATGTTCATGTATTGCTGGATCTCCAATCCTGGGATATTATAAGATATTCCCAATATTGCTTATTTTCCCTATTTTGGGATATTACAGTGGTATCAAAGAAAAATCTTGGCTCAGCCTGTGGATCTCAGCCAATATGCTATCTAGAAGACAAGAAGAAGAAAGGATGAACAGAAATAAGACTCCATTTTTTGGAGGAAGAAAGGAGAAGAAACTTCCAAAGTTTCTGTCTCAAACTTTGCGAAGCATTCATGCAGATCTTAAGAAGATGAGGAAGGAGATGTGTAGAGAATCTCCAAAAGGGTTTGAATCTGAAACAAAATCTATATTTTCACATAATAAGTGTGAGAATACAGCCACACACTATGACACACAACGCAGTCACATGCCCATAATTTCCATGAAAGAGATGGAAGAAGAAGGAATGACTAGGAGGGAAACTCTTAGTGGTTTTCTGCAAGAGTATGAGTCTTAAACTTAGAAGTTTAGAGATAATATCACTTTTTCAGAGTTTTTAAAGATAAAGGTGAAGAGAAGTAATTGTTAGGATATGGATATATTTCTTTTATCTACTTTTGATGGTTCACCTACATGTTCAGCCAGAGCTTGGGTGGAAGAACTAGACACATTTTTGCAACAACACCAAGTTTGTGAAGATGAAGCCATCAGAGTTGCAGTGCTGCATATTGGAAGTAAGGCCTATGCATGGTGGATATTTGAGTCTTTCTCTTTGAAAAATGCAAATACTTCTTCTTATGCAAGGTTTATTAAGACATTGGTGGAAAGGTTTGATGGAAAAATTTCTGCAACACATGTGGTAAAGTTAAACAAACATGAACAAACGAAAACCTTGCATGTGATGGAGGAAACCATAAACTCAACTTCACTTTAGAAAACCATTGAGGAGGCTGACATATTGCATCATACCTTGTTAGAGGCAAAGCCTCTATCTCATATTCCCGAACAATAGGGCATGGAGATCCCTTTTTCAAAAGAGGATCTAGTCATTGGGAGGTTGCCCTACATGTTGAGGAGGATGAGGGAAAAAATGTTGTCATGTATAGAGTTTATCTAGCACCTCATGCAGAGGAAGAGGGAGCTCTTGCTCCAATTAGAGGGATTCTTGTATCATTGCAAGGAATTCCCCAAGATCTTACATGTGGAGATCACGACACAACTCATGTTCTACATGTGCCATTGATGATAGGGTGTGAAACTATGGAGATAAAAGGAGGAGATAGGGAGGATGACCAGCATCATGTGATGAGGAGCACACACCCCTATCTATTTCAGGAGGTTGATGCACCTAAGAGGGAGACTGGATTACGTAGTCAAGGCAGGGACAAATCTGTCCATTCACATATGCAATTTACTCTTGATCTTGATGCCTCATTGTATGGAGGCATTTCACCGAGGAGACCACTAGATCAGCAGAGGAGGATGTATTCTTCACATTTTGAGGCACCACTCATTGATTTTAGAGTGGTGGAGACCTTGGGAGAGCTTGGTACAACACTGGGAGTCTTGGGTAGACTCAAGGAGGAGGGAGATATTCTCCCAACATCATCATTACCCACTCTCACTTTAGATTTTGCGATGTGGCAGGAGCAGCATGGGAAGGGTAGCAGCTTTCCAACTTGCATCTTTGGCATGAGAGATGTCAAATAAGAGGATAACCATATGACAGATGTTTTCTTGATAGTTCATCAGCGCTGTCACTAAGGAGGGTAGATCCATATTGGAATTCTCATCTATTGATGGAGTATTCCAAGGATGTTTTTACTTGTATGACATTGGATGACCAGTTGCATGAGGAGGGATATTTAGTCAGAGATGGGTTCATCTACTATCATAGGAGGATATTCTTATCTAGAGCTTCCAAAATCAAGGAGAAGTTTCTACAAGCAGCTCATGAAGATTTCCTTTTCGGCCACACTTATTCTATGAGGGCATACCACACCATCATGGAGGGGTATTTTTGGGAAGGATTTGAGGAGGAGATGGATCAGCATATGAGGATATGCATGGATCATGTGGAGATGGAGGAGATACATAACTCTTTGGAAGAGTTATCACAACCGCCTCTTTTCTCTTTGAGGATGAGAGGAGACTCATCTATGAGCCACTCCATTTGCATGAGCAAGACATATGGTAAAGGTATTGTTTGTTTGCATAATGACTTGTATAATGTATATATGCATCCCTTAACCATACATGTGCAGGACTTTGCTCAAAGGAGGAGCATTATTCCTTCTATAATTCATGGTATAATTGAGGCGATGAGTAGTTTTGATGGCCACTCCCTAGGAGGACTTGGGGAGGAGATTTTTCATGGAGAACATGCTTACTTGACACCACACATCATACACTTTCTCCAAAATTATGAGGAAAGTGGGGTAGCAAGAAAATGGTTGAGAAACCACACTTTTTGTCATTTTCTATAGCAGTTGAGCCTTCAAACTGCACTGGTTTCATTGGAGGGACCATTTTCCTTCTCCATTGCTTCATATGGAAGCTAGCATGATTCTCATTGTCGTTTATTATGTTTTTGTTGCTCTTATTTTTATTTGGAGCATGATTGGGGGAGTGACACATTGGTTGGATGTGTCTTTTAGGGAAGAGGATTCCCACATTTTCTGCATTACATGTTCTAATGGGAGAATGAGACAGTATGCGGCCACTATAGCAAAACACTTGTTTCCTTATGAGGTGATTCATGGGATTGATTGGATGCCATATGATGGTGATTTCCAACTCATCATATATGGAATGAATTGGGCCAGCTTGATTCACAGTGTTGGAGAGGGATATTTGGAGGTCTAATCTCTTTCTTGCCACTTGATGGAAAATTTATTGTAGCCCAATATCAGCAGCCACTCTACACTTATCATAAGTGGAGAGGAAGATTATGTGGGGTAGGCTATTTTTTCTACCATGTTTAGATTTGCAGCCCACCTACATTGCAGGAGCTCAAGGTGGAAGAGGATTTTCAGGAGTTGCCATGTTGGGAGGTAACTCACTTTATATGGATGATTGCTTGGGGATGGAGGATCCACATGGGAATGATGATTCCCAATTCATTTCAGATCCCATGCCTCAAGGAGGCCTTTAGAAAACCCTTTGTTGCCTCCATGGATGTTTTACATGATGATAGCTATTTGGGATGCACACCAAAAGCTAGCTTGCATACTTGGGAGGGACAACTTGGAGATATATTGAGGAGACAACATCTTGATCCTTGGAGGATTTTATCATATGAGGGTGCTACAGGGGAAGAAGAGGAGGTTATTCAGTTCTATCCTTGCAGTTTCTTGAGGACAAGCAACATTTGGGAGGGGAGGACTATAATATTCCAAAATTAGCATGCAGCTAATTGGAATATTGATATTTTCTCATGTCACTTAGGAGATAAATAAATGGGTAAGGAGGCCCATAAATTTCAGAAATAAGAATAAAAACCCTCATAGTGTGAAAAGGGATCATCATAGGAGCTTGATTTCACACCCTCATGTGTGAACAGGGTCATTTTCATGTGGACAAGGTCAAGTTTGACCAAGTCAATAGCGCTGGGATAGGAGGTGGAGAACATTTTGAGAGACAGAACCGTATGAATGGGAGGAAGATTCCTTGGAGGAGGAAACACTAATGAGTGGGACCCATGGTGAGAGGGCTTCCATTTGTTTAAAAGGAGGGCAAGGCAACCATTGCTATTCACGTTATGGATTATTGATTTTATGGTCTGATTAGACTTTGTGCATTCTCTTGCTATTTAGCAGAGTTGTTGTGCTACTTAGCACAAGGAATTCCTGTTTAGGAATTCCTTCTCCTTTCAAGAGAGTCGTCTTGAGGGAGCTTGCTCTTCATTTCTCCACATTCAGGCTTCAGGCCAAGAATCCTCCTTCAACTACAGTGCAGTTTTGTTTAGAGCTGGGTTGTGTTGCAGGTTGTTGTAGTGGAGGTTACTCAACACCACTTCTAGAGCTTATTTTTCAGAGGAGGAAGCCTTATTTCCTTTGGAGGATAATTGAGGAAGAATCTTGGATGATTTAACCATATTTTGCATCAGGCCAACCATTTATGATCATCTACAACGTGTTCCCTCTCCTTGACTATGTTATTTTCAGTGAGCATCTGCAGTGAGGGTTCGAGTGTTTGTTTGGAGGGTGAGATCTTTAGTGTTAGGATCAACCTTTCACTTGGAAGATCCATTGGAGGAGGTTTGTTCAGCTTGTGCATCATCCACAAGCATCTCCATCTAGTTCTAGAGTTGCAGGTGCTACTCAGTCTTGAGACTGCAATTCTGACATTTTTTCCATTTTGCATATTTCATCCAATCCTTCCAGGATTGTCTTGAAATTGTGTTTGGGAGCTTAGATCTTCACTCCCAAATTTTTTTGGGCCCTTTATTTGTATATTTGTGTATTGAAACTTCCCAGCAGCAGTTCCTCTAATAAAACTGCGCTGTCATAGCCTTAGGCATTTTCTGTGTAGCAGTGATCTTCATTTTTCCATGTACATGTTTCTTGAGGCTTGTGTCGCCTAGCTTGAGTGATTGTTTCCTCAAGATATTGTATGAAATTGCTGCTATGATCTTAATATGATGGCTATTTGGATCTTCTTACATCCTATGTTTTGATATATCACTTCTCTTTCATTATTGTGTTCATGTATTGCTGGATCTCCAAACTTGGGATATTATAAGATATTCCCAATATTGCTGATTTTCCCTATTTTGCAATATTACGGATTTGAAGGGCCACATTTTTTAATGGGTCACCATCGATCCATTCTGTCATCGATGGTTGATCTTTGAAATACACAAATCCACATAGGTTAAAACTTGTACACTACAAAATGAGTGCTCTATCTCTCTAAAACACACAGTCTCATGGGAATTCAAGAAATAATATAACTCGAATACATAATGACAAAAATTCACGTTAAAAAACACAGATTTCAATTATTTTCAATTTGAGTTACAACACGCATATCTGAGCCAGATCACCCTCTCATTGCTTGATATTACATGGTGTCTGGCCTCCCTCTACGCACTCACAGTTACCATATATATTCCCCAATAAAATTTAAGGATCAGATCTTTTGAGATCCGATCTATTTTAAGATCTTTCACATCCCTCAAAAACTGCATAGGCTAAAAAATTACAAAAAAACTTAATTAGATAATGCAAATTTAAAGAAAATATTGTTTTTGTGGCCACGTCGACTTTTGGAAGGTTTGAAAAATTAAATTTTATTTGCGCAAGTTGATGCTCCTGCATCATTTTGGACCCACCAATATTCAGGGGGCTCCCTGATATGAAGTCTCAATTATACCTCACACTGTTTGGTGTAGCGGTCCCATCCAGAATACGGCCCGACTTCTAACGTATTGGGTGCTAATTTATATGCCTTGGCTGCAATTATGCATAGAGTGATGTATAGTAAGAATAAGTGTGTGACCCTTTAGAGAGTCAAGTGAGATGCATGAAGGTTCTGCCACACGGAATGGAAAATAAGTGAGCCCTTTAAAATATTGTAATAGTATGAAACTTGAAAGGAATACACGAGCCTAATGACATCACAATATAATATGAAAAATATTTCACACATTACAGTGAAGAATTAATACAAAAATACACATTCAACAAGATTCATACCAATGCAAATGAAATAGTTCATAAGCATAAGTGTAGGATAAATAACATACATTGAAAACATAACAAGAATAGTCCTACTACATTTACAACATATGACTGAAAATGTGCCAACCCTGAGATTTTATTAAGTGAAATTTCCAATCATACATACACCAATGATGGAATACTATCCCCAATAGTGGAACGTGAAGTCAACATCACCTATTCCTCATGTTAGAGCTCCTTAGTTTCCCAAGGTTGAAAAAGGAAGCCAAAGGGGTAACCACAGACCAAGTTTTGACCTGGTATCTAGCCCTACCAAATAAGAAAGGGATATCTCAAAATCAACATCACAGCTAATGGAAGTGACTGGAGAATATTAGGATTTTGAGATATTTATCAGCTCAATAGGGTTTTGATTAGGGTTTTTTGGATAAGAAGCACCAAGTTAGGAACTAGGCCAAGTATTCTAAAAGATCAGTTACATACATAAAATGAGGCATGGTAGGTGTAGTCAGTGGCACAATTTAAATTTGTCATTGTAGTGTGGTGAGGAATAATTCATGTAGAAGGACTAAAATGAGCACACATGTATGAATTCATTTACTTATAAGATAAAAACATTTACATGAAAATCTCAGATAAAACAGAGCATATGAAGCAATGTATCATGTTTAAAACTTATGAGATTAATGAAACAAGAACATAGATGGTTTCTTGAATAACTTGATCATAATAGTCATAAGAGAAATGGAGAAAAACACTTTCACTAAACACATCACAAGAATCCCATAAAAATAGCTGCAACTTCCTGTAAATTACTTTTGCAAATAGTCAAGTACACTAGTGCCAAAATAGTGTGAACCTCAAATATCCAACACTATCGATGACTTGATTTTCAGTACATATAGATAATAAAAAAATATTCCACCTCTAGGGGTTGAATCCTAATCCATATCAACTAATTAATGAACCTAATGAATCATAGCCTAATCCTAGGGAAGTTAGAAACAAATTTCCCCTTTTTTAGCTAACTAGTTGATCTTTTCTCTCAAGTCTTTAAACATAAGATTATTTTACAAAGATGACCATAAATATTCCTAGTAACCATAAAAAAACTCATGATCCAGATGTTACATTGACCATTTTTACCTTTTACATCCACGTGTCAAGAAAATTCTTCAAACCCAGAAACGCAGCAAAATCATAGCAGAAGTGCAACACAAATTTGGAGGATGATTTGGAGGCCTTCCCAGATGATTTTTTGGTTGCAAAAGGTATGGTTGGAAATATGAAGATGTCTAATACACCATGGAATCATCAAGCAATGAAAAAAAATACTCTAAACCTCTGAAAATTTTCTTTGAAGTCAAGTTTTCTAAAAAACGCAATGAGTGGTCTCAAATAGTGGCATAAAGGTAAAAAATGGGCACAATTTTGTAATTTTCCAAAAATATATAAACTTTCAAGATTCCAAAAATAATTTTATTTTATCCTCGCATCATTATCCACCCATACGTGCTTTCCAATCTTCATTTAGAGCCTCTAGGAAAAAGCGCAGCGAGCACTTGTTGCGTTTCAGTGCATTAGTTTTTCCTGCGTGACAAAAAACTCAAAAATTATAAAAAGTTTGCTAACATTTATATCCTTTTCCATTTTTTTGTTATGCCTTAAAAAAATAAGGATGCATTAGCCAACAGATCCATATTATCCCTTTTCTTGAGCTTTTTTTGGGTCTTCTTGAGCCTTTTCTTCATGTTCTTAACCCTAATTTTGCAAATAGTGTTTTTAGTGTAATAGTTCCTTTCCATGTGCCTCTGTATGGTAGTGTCTATGTTTGCCTTCTTCAGTAGCTTCTCTAGGTGTTAATTTAATACCCTAAACTAGTATTCCCTCTCTTCTTCAATTTTAGCAGCTATGATGTCATTTATGTCTTTGTGGGCTTGAGGAGGAGATGGCTCTTTTTCATGTTTTTCTTTTCTTTCATCTGCTCTATTTTTAGGCCTTTTTGGTTGTACTTGAATTTATTTGTCCTCCAACTGGTCCACATCAATGATGGCCTTAATATTATCCTTTTCTACCATAACACCTGCCTTGCTGGATGATGGATTGTCCCCTTGCGATTTTCTTTGCAACAATAGGTTTAGTTTCAGCTTCCTATTTTCTTGTTACAAAAAAGACACCATGAAATTTTCCTTAGAAATAACATATTTAAACTCCCTAATCTATGCCTCTTTTTCCTTGATGATGTCTTTTGATGGCTTGTCTCCATGCTACTCTTCTTCTAGGTCTATCATTTCAATTTCAAGAGGTATCTCTTCTTCATGTTGCAAAGGTGCATCATCTCTATCTCTAGGTGATTTCTCTTTTATATCTTCAACTGTCACTTCTTCATTGACAACCTCCTTGGATAGCCTTCTACCTTGAGATCTATTTTTAGGCCTATTCCTAGGAAAATCCTCTTGTGCCTCAGGAACAAAAGCCAACTTCTTACCTTTCTTATTTTCCCCTGAAATCTTTGTTGTAGTTTGAGCTCTTATCGTTGATGGCATACTTGATGCTTCAACTCCCTGTGGTCATGATGGTGATGAAGGAGAGCTTTGACTCTTAGGCTGATTTGAGGCAGGAAGAAGAGTAGATGCCTCCAAGAAGGTATCTCATAACATGTTGATATGTGCCATCTGGTGGAGGACTATTTTTTTGATCAAGGCATGATGAAATAAACTAGCTGAATGATCATTTCCCTTTGATTGCACCTTCTCTATAATTTTAACCAAAATTCTAAATAAGTAGTAAGGTAAGTTGAAGGACTTTTGAGAAGTAAAATGCATCAAAAACCTAATGTGGTACTGATACAACCTGTTGAACCTTCCCTAAAAAGTGAAGTATTTCATGATACTTCTCATCAAGGGGGTTTAATTTTCCAAAAATTGCCTGCTAGGAAAGATATGAGAAGGGGAGTCTTTGTATTGTGGTTTTAAGAATGACTCATAGTGCTCAATGTCTAAATCAATCCCCTTGAACCAAATATCTCCTTCGTTAGGGATTGTAGTAGCGTAATATATAATCTCTGCCGACACCATGAAGTTTACCCTTGCAATTGTGACATGATATCTTCTAAAAGTGATATAAAATAACCTTGTTAGGTCATGGTTATAACCCATCTCCTTCAGTTTCTTACAAAAATCTAGGAAACCTACCTCTTCAAATGAATTCCTTATAAAATATGATGCATTGATGTCCTTCATATGAATAGTATCATATCTTGAGATCTCTCCTCCTTTGTATTTCTTATTTTCACTGGTCTCTGCCATGTTTGATCTTGTTCTCGACAAGAAACCCTAGTCTCACACAAGAATGGGTAAGGGGACTTGAGCTGCAAAACAGGGGAGAAAATATAGCAAGTTGAGAGTATGGAATGGAGGGGATCGAGGGTAAGAAAAATTCAAAAAAAATTATGAGGTGTCGGGAAGTTTTTTGGGAACACAATGAAAGTGGGACTTCTGAATTTGAGTGAGGGAAAGGGGAAAAAAGAGGGAAAACACAGTCCTAGTCTAGAAGTGTAGCAACTAGCTAGGTTTTGTGTGGGAAATTGATGAAATGAGTGAAATTAAGTGAGGGGAATGGTAGGGAGTGTCTAATTAAGGATATTAGGGATGTATAGGCCAAGAAAATAGGAAATTTCCTTGTCAAGTGAAGAAAAACAATGAAATCACAAAAGCACAGCAAAAACACAACAACAAACTCTAGGGAAGGAGTTTATCAAATTTGTGAAGAAATTGACTGATGCAAAGATTTGTAATGTTACTACTTACTTGTTTGAAACTATTTGAAACAATGAGATGGATTTTTTACCTGGTTTTTCCCTCCTTGTGTCTCCAAAACAAAAGCACATCAAGTTTTCGGAAACGCAACAAAAGCACTACAGGCTGATGTATTGAGTAATTTGGTGATGTAATATGAACTTCTGATGGATGTGGAAAATTTTCCAATGCAAGGGAGGAGATATTGAAGACTTGGAAGGTGTTGTGAAAGCAGTTCCAAAAATAGAATAAAAGAGATATCAACACCTTAGAAATAAGCCACTTCGAGGGGGCAACCTTCAATCCATTACATGAATGAACAATTCTTGGATGATACAAATTAAAAAACCTCATTTCTATATATAGGAGTCCATGGGACCACAATGTAATCATAGTGGGGCCACACTATAATCCTAGCCGACCTAAAAATAATAATTTAAGGGCACAATAATAACAATATGGGGGTTACAGGGGTACAATAATAACAATAAAGGGGTTACACTAACAACAATAAGGGACTATACTAGCAATATAGGGACCTAACATGCCCCTCTCCTTCAAAAAAGTGTTGTCCTCAACGCTTGAGTAGCTCTGGTTGCTTCTGCATAAAATTCTCATCCTCCCATGTAGAATCTTCAGTGGGTAATTTCTTCCACTTGATGAGATAATTTGAAATTGATCGATTTCGTAGCTGTCGAGTTCTTGTTTCAGTGACTTCTTCAGGTTCCAATATGATTTTTCCTTCCTCATCAAGTTCTATCAATATTGTTTAAACTGGAATATTTTCACCTATAACCTTCTTTAAGCATGAAACATGGAAAATTGGACGCACTTGTGAAGAAGTAGGAAGCTCCAATTTGTATGCCATTGTACCAATATTTTGCAACACCTTATAAGGACCATAGTACTTTGGCGATCATTTATTATCCTTCTTAGCTTGCTTGAGGGAATTTTTTTTGTATGGTTGTATCCATAAAAATACCCAGTCTCCTACATCAAAACTTCCCTCGCTGCGATGTTGATCTTCCTGTTGTTTCATTTGATTTTGTGCCAAATTCAGGTTATCCTTTAAGAGTTGGATAACTTCTTGTTGATGCTCGATGTGATCTTCCACATTGCCTATTTAAGATGTTCAAAGGCCTTAGTTTCTTCAGGAGTCCATGAAAATGCATCTTTCTTCAATAATGTTGTTAGAGGTGCTGCTATTTTCCCATAATTCTTAACAAAATTGCGATAATACCCTGTTAACCAGAGAAATCCTTGCAAATGATTTATGGTTGTGGGGACTCTCCATTACTTAATGGCTTTAATTTTTTTAGGGTCTACCTTAACACCCTCGTGAGATACAATATGACCCAAATATTCCACCTCTTGTACTCCAAAGAAACATTTGGATGTTTTTTCATATAATTGTTTCTCCTGCAATAGTTTGAGCACCCTGTCAACATGTTGAACATGATCCTTCCAAGACCTGTTGTAGATTAATATATCATCAAAAAATACTAGCAAAAATTTTCTAAGGAAGTTTTTGAAAATGGAATTCATCAACCCTTGAAATGTAGGTGGATTGGTAAGGCCAAAAGGCATTACCAAAAATTCATAATGACCCTCAGGAGTTTGAAATGTTGTTTTCGGAATATCTTTAGTCTTCATTCTAATTTGATGATATCCTAAACAAAGATCCAACTTGGTAAAATAAATTTCTCCATGTAATTCATCCAATAATTCATAAATCATAGGAATGGGAAATTTATCTTTAATTTTGAGCTTATTGAGCTCCCTATAATATGGACACATGCACCATGATCCATCCTTCTTGTGTACCAATACTATAGGGGCAGAGAAAGAACTTTGACTAGGTTGAATTATACCTGCCTCTAACATTTCTACAATCATACGTTCAATTTCGCTCTTTTGGACATAAGGATATCTATAAGGCCTCATGTTTGGAGGAACACTTTCTGGAATAAAATGAATAGCATGATCATGATCACGAATAGGTGGGAGTCCTTTGGGAGTTTCAAACACCTTGGAATGACTATCCAAGACTTTTTGGAGATCTGCAGAAATAGATGATTTTGGTGTTGGAACTTCTAGTGAGCATAATTGTGCAATTACACCCCATTGTTCTTTATTTAGAATCTCTTTCATGACGTTAGAGCTTATTATATTTCCCTGCTTCCCTGCAATACCCCGTAATTCGACTTCCTTTGCTTTTGAAAAAAAATTCAAGAAAATTTCTTGAAAATAAAAAGCTACTGTCCCCAAAGATTGTAACCATTATACTCCTAGTACAACATCAACACCTCCCATAGGAATGGAAAGCATTGGACTATTCAATACATATTCCCCCATGGTTAGCTTGATATTATGGCATTTTCCAGAGCAATTTATAGTTCCTCGATTTTCAACCATCACTTGAAATTTTGGTGCTGGGTACAGGAAACAATTCAATTCCTTGGCTACCTTGCAATGAATAAAATTATGGGTGCTACCTGAATCAATCAACACTATTACCTTTTTCTTCTTTATATGTCCTTCTATCTTGAGAGTTTGAGGAGTGGTAATTCCTACCAATGCATTACATGATATGGTCAGACTCATTTCTTCCTCTTCTAGGGTTGGTTCCTGGTGTATATCCTCTTTTTTTGAAGATTCTTCATTTTTTTCTTCCTCTTCAAAATCCATGTAAAATAATTTCTTCTCAGCACACTTATGACCTTTAGTGTATTTGCTATCACAATTGTAGCAAAGCCCTTTTGCTCCTTTTTCTTCCAATTGTTGTGGTGTCAACCTTGTAGGTTGTGGAAATCTAGGAGTAGAAACACTTCCATCTTTATAGAAGTGAGTGGTAGGCTTCTTTGTCGCCATAATTTTAAATTCAATTTTTCTTGCCAATTTGAATGCTTTCTCCAATGAATCAGGTTCCAAAATGCAAACTTAATTTTGAATATTATCCTTTAAAGTACCTAGGAAGAGGTCAATCATGTGTTCCTATGGAATATCAGTTACCCTTATATTCAATTTTTGGAAGTCTTCAATGTGCTCCCCCACTAAACACTTTTGTTTGAGATTTATCAATTGGCTAAAGAAAGTGTTTCTCTTTCTATCCTCATAATGTGCTATCATTTCCTTCGTAAAAATTGATCAAGTGACAATTTTTTTACGGGAGCAAAGCCATCGATATCATACAAATTTATTTTTCTCTAAATGTAAAGTTGCAATGCGTACCTTTGGTGTGTTCTGCACATTATTGAGATCAAAATATTGCTCCATATGTAGTATCAATGTTACAAGATCCTTTCCATAAAACTTCCTCATATCCATTTTTGGAATATGGTGGTTCTTCCCTCCAACATTAGAGTTTATGAAATCATGATTAACATTTATTTTATTCTCATCATGAGTTTCCTCTACTATCTTTTCACCATTAGGAAACATTTATTGTATCAACTTTGTCAAACCTTCCATGTCTGCTTTTAGATCATTCTTCATGTTTTCCATCTTAGCTTCCATGTCATCCATCTTAGATTCCATGCCAGATTCCATGCCATCCATCTTAGCTTCCATGCCATTCTTCAAACCATCCATATTAGATTCCATGCCTTTCTTCAAACCATCCATCTTAGTTTCCACACCTTTCTTCAAAACTTCCATGTCATTTTTTGTTGCTCTTTTCTCTTTGATATGTCATGTTGCCATTCTTCATATTCATGAGTCATAGTAGAGCCTTATAAAGGTTTAATGGGTGTTGAATTATTTTTAGGGGCCCTTTTAGAATCCAATACTAATATATATTCTGTAATATGCCCTTGGAATCAATTCAACTTGATTCTTCAAACAAGACTTATGCAATTCGGAAAAAAAATACACACCTTTTACTTGCTTTTGAGGAGCTCGATATTGAAATTTATTTATCTCTATCCTTGCAGATTATCAATATCTAAAATTGGGCCCTGTATTGTTCCTCTCAAATGCCACAGGTCTGACTTGATTTGGATTCTTTAAGACAAAGTTATGTCCAATCTCCCACAATGACCTAATTATGGACTGTTTTAGTAGAGCGAACTTGTATGACTTGCCATGTGTCACTGTTTTCTCTTTTGGCTCTGAAATTTATAGACATGAAACTACCATCTGTGTAATTACATCACTTTTTACAGAATTCCAATCCGATGCTCAGATAGAGAGTTATGAATATTTTCCCACGATCACCTCTTTGAGATGAAATCCGGGAGCCTGAAAAAGACCTAACTTCCACAGATCATATCTCCGAAAATATTGTCAACCAAGCTCTAAAATTTTGCGATGATGTTACTCAAGATTTCGAATTCATGCTCTAAAAATTTCAACTTCTAAACCTTTGTAGAAACAAAGTTATAGCAAGAATTCCGCGATGACCTTTTTAATTGAAATTCAGGAGCCTACAAAAAGCCCTAACTTCCACAGATCATATCTCCGAAAATTTTACGAACCAAGCTATGAAATTTTGTGATTATATTCCTTAGGATTTCGGCTTCACGCTCTAAAAATTTCAGCATCTAAACCTTCGTAGAAAAAACGTTATAGCGAAAATTGCACGATGACCTATTTAGAGTAGCGAAACGCTAGAATCCAAAGCTCTGATACCAAATGTTGTGAAACCAGCTCCAGAAATAGAAGAAAAGAGATATCAATGCCTTAGAAATAAGCCACTTCGAGGAGGCAACCTCCAATACATTACATGAATGAAAAATTCTTGGATGATACAAATTACAAAACCTCCTTTCTATATATAGGAGTCCATGGGGCCACAATGTAATCCTAGCCGACCTAACAATAATAATTTAAGGGCACAATAATAACAATATGGGGGTTACAGGGGTACAATAATAATAATAAGTGGGTTACAGTAACAACAATAAAAGACTATACTAGTAATATAGGGACCTAACAGAAGGTTATAATGAACTCTTGGAAAGCTATATTTCTCTTTATTGATCAAAAAACTCGATTTTGGCATGTTTAGTGCAGTGATATCATGTACTTTACCAAATGACAGCTTAATGATGTGCTTTATTCCCCAAGTACTAGCTCCCATTAAATTTAATTATTTTGAATGATGGTGGCATGACTGTAAATGGAAAAATGATGACACTCATGACATTTTCATGATCAACCCTATGACACCATGGCTCTTCCTTTTCAGATTTTAAATAATGACACTTAATGAAGGAAAAATAACTTATGGTGACTTAATGAATCATCAAAATAATATGATTTTACCTTGATGACCATGACATGAGAGTGAAAATCACACTTAGACAATGATTTTACAATTTAACAACCAAGAGAGGTGTCAAATTTTATTTGAAAATGTTACAATTTGACCATAAGTCTTTATCAATCACATGGAAAGAGTACATTTGATCTTGTAGGGTCCTTTCCATAAGTTATCAAAATTACCATGTTTTCCTTTGTCCAGATTTCAGGCATACCATCAGAGAACAACATCTCCCAAGTTAAAATAATCAACTTTAGTTTTCTTGTCATAAATTTTCTTGATCTTCTCTTGGAGCTTTGAGGTGTTATTGAAAAATTCTTCCCTGGACTGCTGCAAATAGATCATTTGATTAATTCTTCGTTGAATGTCATTTGCTTCACTTTCAATATATTGTAAGATGTTCATCAACGACACTACTAGAGAAGTTGGAGACACTATATCTACACCATAGAAAAAATGAAATGGTGACATGCTAATATATTTTTTTGTGCTTACTATGTATGCCCATAGAGCATTAATTAACTTTTTGTGCCATTTCCTTTTGTTCTCTTGCAACGATTTTTTTATTATGTTCACCAATGATTTGTTTGATGATTAAACCAACCCATTGCATTCAGGGTAATATGTTTTTGAATTCCTGAGTCTTATGTGATATTTATGACAAAATTCTATCATTTTTTTGGATTTTAAGGTTGTTGCATTGTTAGTAATGATTTTAGGTGGACAACCAAAACAAGACAAAATATTACTCTCCAAAAAATGAATAATTACTTCTTGTAGCTCATCTCATGGGGATGGCCTCAATCCATTTTGTGAAATAGTCTATTGCAGTGAGTATCCACTTATGATGAGTTGATGATGGAGGATTAATCTCACTGATCAAGTCAAGCCCCCACTACTTGAAGAGTGCTTGGGTTGCAAATGGTTTCAAGGGTAGCGGTAACAATTTTCTCTTTCCTTGGAAAACTTGGCATTCGTGAAAACTCATGATTTTTTTATATACATATGAAAAAAAACTCGACCAATAGAAGCCAACTCTCAACATCTTATGTGTTATAGTTTTCCAAAAATGAGGACCACCACAATCACCTTTATGGAAATAATTCATCACTTTTTCAACTTCAGTTTCTACGAAACTCTTCACAGATCATTCTAATATAAAGCATTGTTAAGAACACAATACTTATGAGCCTTCAATTTCAAATATATACCTTTACTCTTGGGAAAACCCGGTGGAGGATTAAAATGGTGCAACAAATTAACTATATTTGAATACCATATTGGTGATGAGGTAAAAAATTGATATACCTGAGGTAAAGAATCAACCTCCTACTCCTCGAAAATTGTAGTAATAAATTTGATGTCTAAAGCATGTAAGTTAGAGTCCACCATGAGCTTAGCTAAGACTTGACCTTTGATCAGTTTTTTAGTTCTAATTTATAAATCATATTCGAGCATAGCACCTATCCACTTACCACCCTGCGTTCATGATCATTCTATGCTAACAAATATTTTATAACAACATTAAGAACATAGGCAAGAACATGAGAACGAAGGATATAAACTCAAAAATCATTTAAGTCTTTAACTAGCACGAATGCTTGTTTCTCAATGATATTATATTTCAAAGCCCCATATCTTATTTTCCTACTAAGGAAGGCAATTGGCTGCTTTGATTTCTGATCTTTCTTCCACATGAGGACAACAGCTAATGTATGTTCAAAGGTAAAGGAAAAGATGATGAAATCAAGTGCATAATCAGGGTTGATAAGGATATGAGCATGAGACAATGCAATATTTACTTGATTAAATGATTTTATTACCTCATCGAACCATTTCACCTCGCTGCTTTTCTTTAACATATTGGTGATTTCCCTTAAGTGTCCAACAAGGTTAGGAATAAACCTTCTCAATAAACTGATTTTACCATTGAATGATTGAATTTCCTTATTACTCCTAGGATAGTTCAAATTATAAATTGCCTCAATCTTTGAAGGATCTACTCAGATGCCATCTTTGGATATCATATGACCGAGAAATTCCCCCTCCCCATAGCAAACAAAATTTTCTTTGGATTCAACGATATGCGAAATTTTTTGCAACTTTGGAAGACTTTCTTTAAGTGTCGCAAGTGTTCTTCATTTGTATTGCAAAAAAAATGTTATGTCATCAAGATAAATGACCAAAAGCACATCCTTCACATTGGAAAATGTGATATACATTGCTCACTGAAAGGTTACTCTTGCATTCTTCAATCCAAAGGGAATTTTAACATACATAAAAGTACCCCAAGGTGTCGTGAAGGCTATCTTTTCTTGGTCATACGGATGAAGCAATATATGATTTTACCTAGAATATCCATCTAACAGTGAAATCCTGGAAGAACCAACTACCCTTTGTAGGATATGATCCATCTTTGGAAGTGGATAGTTGTCCTTCAATGACACTTTATTCAAATTGCAGAAATCAATGCACAAGAGAAAATCACTTTTCCTCTTTCTTACCTGTACTAAATTTGACATCCAATTTGAGAAATAGAGAGGGAAAAAAATACCAATAGTATATAATTTTTTCAATTCCTTTTCAATGGAGGGCAACAAATGTGGATTCATCCTTCTAAGCTTCTGACGGAAAGTCTTATGATTAGGTTTTATGGGAATGGTATGCTAAATTATTCTCTTGTCATACACCTTTATATCATTATATTCCCATACAAAAACATCTGCAAATTTAGTCACGAGTGCTGCATATTTACCTTTCATTTCTAGACTCAAAGACTTTGATATCTTAAACATTTTGGGCTTCTCAGGAGTGCCAAGATTGAGATCTTATACTCCTACCCCAATTGGCAGCATTGTTGGTTTCCGTGCAACATCATCATGATCAAAAAGCTCCTCCAAGGGTTCTAGACCTCTTGGAATTTAGTTATCTTTCAAATGTAGTACCTTCAGTTCTGTTGCATGAATTTCTTGATCATCTTCATAAAACTGATTATCAATTTGTGAACTGAAAAACTCTTCCTCCATCTACAAGAAATTTTCAAATTTTTTTTCATTCTGGAAGACTTTCCAATACCAAACATTGTCTGGAATAGCAGGGTGATGTTTTACATTGATCTCATACTTCTTGTTGGGATAAAATGAAATCTTGAACATACTATCTGAAGTGGCAAGGGAATCATCAATGCTATTACTGTTGCTTGGAATCAATGCTATAGTATATTTGGTGAAGGTCTTAATAATGTCTAATACTACATTACGGTATGCTCACATTCTAGGATGCTTGGCCTGGTATTCCCCTTTGACTTGCTTTATTACCAACTCATTGTCACCATATAGAGAAATTTTCTTAGCACCTATTTTCTTGAGAATTTTAATACTAGCTATCAAAGCCTCATATTCTGCCTCATTGTTGGAAAAATCAAATGCCAATTTATAAGAAAACATCCAGACATTAGGAGGAAGATGAGATGACTGATTCATGGGACCACTAATCCAGATTCCAATTCCATCTCCTTCCTTACCTAAGGCTTTGTTAAAGACCATAGTCCATAAGCCATTTTCTTCATTGGGAAGCTCAATTTTGGATGACTGATTTTGATTATCTGTTTGAGAATGATCTGTTGTCCCAATAGGCTCCGTCTCCTTTATAGTTTTAGCTGTCCTTTTGATTGATACACTTGGCTGCAAGTTTCTTGGTTCCAATTTTCACTTTTCTGCACTTGACATTTCTTGAACACAATCTAAAATCTCAAAAATTTATGCTCCTTCTTCCATCAAATCCTTTAACAATGTTGAAAAATCATCATTGTAAAAAAAATGACATTAAATCTGTATGAACAACATTAATTGGGTGATTATGGGGTTTAATTTTGCTACTAATCATGTAATTCATTTTGTTCTCCCTGTATAATTTTCTGAGTTGTTAAAAAGCTAGTATAGTAGCACAAGAAAAGTCTAACTGCAAAGTGCTTTTAAGTTTGTATCCCCATGATCAAGACAGAAGCATTCCATATCTCAGAGGAATGTTAGCTTATATAAAAACGTCCATAAGAACATTTTTAGCTGGAATTTGATCTAAGGACACCATTAAATCTTTGATGAGACTAAGCTACTTAACCCTTCCTAAGTCAAAGGAGTAAAGGTCATGGTATGGCCTTGTAATAACCAATCCTACTTTATCCATAATGGCTTTAGGCATGAGATTATGTGAGGCCCTGGAGTCTAGCATAGAATTATGGAAAATGAAGTCATGAATTCTGAGACTGAGGTAAAAAGGTGGAACTTCATTGTCTTCTAAGTTACCATCTACAACATGGCCAAACAAAATATCAGGGTGGTCATCACTAACATTCATCATATCACAATTTGGTCAAACTTAAGCATTTTGGCTACTTGAAACTTGTATTGGTCATTCTTGATTAACTAAGTCAATGGAATTAAGACTTTAAGCTTTGAAATTTAATTCTGAAGACTAAATAAAGAACAATTTGTTTCTACCTCTTTATATGGTAAGTCCTTCTTTTCAAGATGTTCTCTGATTTGGATCTCCTTTTTAATCCTCCAGCTTGATTTTTTTTGCCTTTCTCTAGATTGATAGTGGAAGCTTCATTTATTTTTTCCCTTATTTGTAATAACAGGTCCTTTTTATTTATCTAATTTGAAGTTATGGGCACATTCATATTTCTCAGACCATACTTCCTTTGCACTTGGCTAAGGGCATTTTGGTAACCTCTTTGATAATCCTCTATTTGTACTGCCAACATATCATGATTAGAAATAACATATTGTTGATCATCAGGTACATAAGGTTCTTAAAAAAAAATCATCCTCATCAGTCAATAGAATGGGTTGCTCGTTTTACTCAAAAAGATGATTTTCTTCTGATATTTCTTCTTCTTCATCAGGGCACTCTGTATAATATTGCTGAAAAGGAGCATGGATTTATCGCTGAACTTATTTATCTTGACCCCTCTGATCTCTTTTTTTGACCCTATATTGAGATTTTTGTTGTTGACCTCTGAAGTTGGGATTTCTGATTTATGGTTATGCTTGTCTATCTGTGATGGTCATCTTGTCCATCATCTTTCCCATTGTTTTAATAAAAGTCTCAAGTTTACCCTTATATTAAGTGGATAGCTCCTCCTTTATGGTAACCCTCTTTTCTGATTTCATTTTTTACTTTTCGATAATTAAAATTTCCTCAACACTTACTGCATTCCTTTGCATGTATTCAAGGGTGGTAGGATTTCTCTCCCTCAATTGGAAATTCATATCTAGATCAAAAGCATCTGGATAATGGAGAAGCGCTACGCTAGTAGGAGGCTTAATGTTTTCGAGATAGAATCATATATCCTATTAAATCTGGCTATGAAATCTTGCACAAATTCATTAGTATTTCTCTTTAAAGCATTATACTCGTCAAAAATTTGGAGAGGGTTCTTTTTCTCTTCCCACTTTGATAGGAATGGATCTAATAACTATTGTGGATTGGCTATAGAAGCATTTGTCAAGGAAAAAAACCATTTCTTAACTTCCCTTGAAAAAATATGTGCTATTATGCACAATTTAGCATTATCATTATAAATTTCCTCAAGATCAATAAAATCAATCACTTTAACTATATGTCGTTGAGCAGTGACCTCTGTTGTCCCATCAAAAAAAGGAAATATTTGACCACAATTATGATGCAAAGCAGTAAGTTTTGGTGGTAAAATCAAAGGAGAAAATCTTTCCATGAATGTTATAGAAGGTTGTATGGAAATCACAATAAGAGGTGTTCAATGAGGAGATGTTTGCAGAGGAAGTGATGGATTGATAGTAGAGGATGATGGAAAAACTGTATAAGGAGGTGTAACAGTAGGTGTAGCAACAAACAAAGTCTCTTTTTGGTACTGGATACAGGCCTTTTCAGAGCTTATTTGGAACTGATCAACCAAGCACTGAAGTTTGTAAAAATATGACCAAACCTTAATATCACCCTCAAAAGATGAAGACTCAGAAAATGTAAAATATGTTTCAACTTTAATGGGATCAAAAAATTATTCTGGGAGAAAATATTCTTAGTCTTGAATAAATATGACTTAAAATTTTAGGTCAAAAAATGAATCTTCAGGAGCAACCAACCGGAAAAGAGGTGGATCTTACAAGTGGAGGTGTAACTTTTTTAACTTCTTGATTCTTTGACCTCTACTTTCTCAATAGCGTCTTAGGTTCATTAACTATTGGAGAAGGATTAGGATCAATATTGGACCTCGTATGCCTTTAAGGAGCCAATGTCCTTCTAATTTTTCACTTTGGATCAAAATTACTAAATCAGTCTTATTTGAGTGCTAGCACCTGTCACCCACAAATCTAGCCTTCAAAAACCTATAAGAAATATCCCCAAGGAAAATTTGACACTCGCCAAAATGTTAGAGCTCCTTAGTTTCCCAAGGCTAAGAAAGGAAACCAAAGAGGTAACCACAGACCAAATTTTGACTTGGTACCTAGCCCTACCAAATTAGAGAGGTATCTCTCAAAATAAATCTCTCAGCCAATGGAAGTGAAAGGATAATATTAGGGTTTTAGGCTAGTTATTAGCTCAATAGTGTTTTGATTAGGGTTTGCTAGATAAGAAGCACCAGTTTAGGAACTATGCCAATTATTCCAAAAGATCAGTTACAGACCTAAAATTAGGAATGGTAGGTGTAGTCAGTGGCACAATTTATTTTTTTCATTGTAGTATGGTGAGAAATATGTCATGTAGAAGGAGTAAAATGAGAATACATGTATGAATTCATTTACTTAGAATATAAAAACATTTACATGAAAATCTTAGATAAAACAGAGCATATGAAACATTGTATCCTATTTAAAAATTATGAGATTAACACAAGAAAAACATAGAAGGATGATTGAAAAAATTGATCATCATATGCATAAGATAAATGGAGAAAAAATATTGTCAGTAAACACATCACAAGAATCCCGTAAAAATAGTTGCAACTTCTTGTAAATTACTTCTGCAAATAATCAAGTACACTAGTGCCTAAAGAGTGTGAACTTCAAATATCCAAACCTATCAATGACTTGATTTTGAGTACACATAGAAAATAAAAGAAGATTCCACCTCTAGGGGTCACATCCTTATCCATAGAAAATAATTAAAGAACCTAATGACTCATAGCCTAATCCTAGGGAAGTTATAGACAACTTTCCCTTTTTTTAGCTAACTAATTGAGCTTTTCTCTCTAGTCATTAAACATAATATTATTTTAAAAATATGACCATAAATAGGCCTATTAACCATAAAAAAATCTCATGAGATATCTGTTACATCGACCATTTTTACCTTTCCCTCCACGTGTCAATAAAAATATTCAAACCCAGAAACACAACAAAATTGATCAGAAACACAGCAAAAGCGCAACACAAATTTGGAGGATGATTTGGAGCCCTACCGAAATGATTTTTTGGCTGAAAAAGGTATGGTTGGAAAGCTGAATATTTATACTACAACATGCAATCATCAAGCACTATAAAAAACTGCTCCAAAACTTTGAAAAGTTTCCTTTAATTGAAGTTTTCCTAGAAACATAGCAAGTGGTATGAAATAGTTGCAGAAAGGTCAAAAAATGGGCACTATTTTATCATTTTCCAATATATATATAAACTTTAAAGCTTTCCAAAGTAATTTTTTGTTATCCCCACATCATTATCCATCTCCAAATGTTTTCCAATATTCATTTAGAGCATATGGGAAAAAGCGCAATGAGCACTCGTTGCATCTGTATGCACTAGTTTTTCTTGTATGGAAAAAAACTCAAATATTCTCAAAAGTTTACCAAAATTTCTCTCCTTTTCCATATTTTTGTCACGCCTTCAAAAAAATAAGGATTAATTAGCCAATATATCCATATTTTCTATTTTCTTGAGCTTTTTTAGGGTCTTCTTGATCCTTTTCTTCATGTTCTTAACCCTAATTTTGAAAATAATGTTTCTAGTGTAGTAGTGTCTTGCCATGTGCCTCTGCATGGTAGTGTCTCTATTTTCCTTCTTCAGTAGATTCTCTAGGTGTTCATGTACCACCCCAAGCCAGTATTCCATCTATTCTTCAATCTCAGTAGCTATGATGTCATTTATGTCTCTGTGGGCTTGAGGAGTAGATGACTCTTTTTCATGTCTTTTCTTTTCTTGCCTCTGGTCTAGTTTTAGGCCTTCTTGGTTGTACCTAAATGACTTTGTACTGCAACTACTCCACTTAAATGATGGCCTTACCCTTATCCTTTTATACCACAACATCTGCCTTGTTGGATGACCGATGGTCCCCTTGTGGTTTTCTTTGCAAAAATAGGTTTAGTTTCAGTTGCCTATTTTTTTGTTGCAAAAAAGACACCATGAAATTTGCGTTGGCAAGATCATCTTTTAACTCCCTAATCTGTGCCTCTTTTTCCTTTATGATGTATTTTGATGGCTTATCTCCATGTTTCTCTTCTTCTAGGTCTGCCATTTCAAGTTCAGGAGGTATCTCTTCTTGATGTTGCAAAGGTGCATCATCTCTATCTCTAGGCGATTTCTCTTATATATCTTCAACCTGCACTTATTCATTGAAAAATGTTGGAATCAAGATTGTCATTAGACCAAAACCCGTAGGCATTAGTCTCTGCTACAATCGCTAGAGTTAGGATCCACAAGAGGCGGTTAGTCCATGTCACAAAACACACGGGGAGCGTTGAACCCAATGCCGAAAAATCTCCCCCCAAACACGAGCCGGGTGAGTTTCTAACTCGAGACCTTTCACTCTAATACCACTTGTTGGAATCATGATTTCCATTAGACCAAAACCCGTAGGCATTAGTCTTTGCTACAATCACCAGATTTAGGATCCACGAGAGGTGGTTAGTCCATGTCGTGAAACACATGGGGAGCATTGAAGCCAATGCCCAACAAAAACGTCCTTTGATAGCCTTCTAGCTTGAGATCTAGTTTTAGGCCTAGAACTAGGAAAATCCTCTCATGCGTTAGGAAAAAAAACCATCTTCTTACCTTTCTTATTTTCCCTTGAAATATGTGTTGTAGTTTGAGCTCTTGTCATTAATGGAATACTTGATGCTTCAACTCCCTATGGTCATGATGGTGATGAAGGAGAGATTTGACTCTTTGGCTAATTTGAGGTAGGCACAAGAGCACGTGACTGCAAGAAGGTCTCCCATGGCATGTTGATATGTGCCAGCTGGTGGAGGACTATTTGTTTGACCAAGGAATGATGAAATAAACTAGATGAATGATCATTTCCCTTTGACTACACCTTCTCTATCATTTTAACCAAACTTATGAACATGTAGTAAGGTAAGTTGAGGGACTTTTGAGAAGTAAAATGCATCAAAAAAAAATGATGTGGTACTCATACAACCTATTGAACCTGCCCTCACAAGTGAAGTATTTCATGATAGTTATAATCAAGGGGGTGTACTTGTCCAAAAATTTCCTACTAGGAAAGATATGAGAAGGGGAGTCTTTGTACTGTGGTTTCAAGAAAGAATTATAGTTCTCAATGTCTAAATCCATCCCCTTGAACCAAATCTCTCCTTCATTAGGGATTGTAGTAGCTGAAGATATAATCTCTGCCGACACCATGAATTTTACCCCTACAATTGTGACATGATCTATTCTAAAATTGATAGCAAATAAACTTGTCAAGTCATGGTTATAACCCACCTCATGCATTTTCTTACAAAACTCTAGGAAACCTACCTCTTCAAATGACTTCCTTATAAAATATGATGCATTGACCTCCTTCATATGAATAGGCTCATATCTTGAGATCTCTCCTCTTATGGATTTCTTATTTTCCTTGGTATCTGCCATGTTTTATCTTGTTTTTGACAAAAAACCCTAGTATCACACAAGAATGGGTAAGGGAACTTGAGCTGAAAAACAAGGGAGAAAACACATCAAGTTGAGAGTATGGAATGGAGGGGATGGAGGGAAAGAAAAAATCTGAAAAAATTATATGGAGTAGGGAAGTGTTTTGGGAACACAATGAAAGTGGAACTTTTGAATTTGAGTGAGTGAAACGGGACAAAAGAGGGAAAACACAGTCCTAGTCTAGAAGTGCAACAACTAGCTAGGGTTTGTGTGGGAAATTGGTGAAATGAGTGAAATAAAGTGAGCGGTGGTAGGTAATATCTAATGAAAGATATTTGAGATGTATAGGCCAATAAACTAGGAAATTTTCTTATCAAGTGAAGCAAAACTATGAAATCACAAAAGCGCAACAAAAACGTAGCAACAAACTCTAGTGATGGAGTTTATCAATTTTGTGAAGAAATTGACTGAAGCAAAGATTTTTAATGGTACCACTTACTTGTTTGAATTTGTTTTGAAACAATTTGACTTTTCAACTTTAAATAGATCAGAGAAGCCTTATGGAATTCTCCTCGAGTTTCAAACTTCTTTGACAAACCCTTTATTCTTTAACAACAAATGAAATTTTATTTACAATGGAAGTGAAATCTTTTCTTCAAGATCATATAAGATAGTGTTTGAGGAGGCTACCATTCACCAGTCCTCCTATAAGTGCTTTTCCATCAAGATCTTCTAATAAGTAAGCATTATTTCCTCTAAATGCTAAAATCTTGTAGGGTCCTTTCCATAAGTTCTCAAACTTACCATGTTTGTGTTTGTCCTCATTTCTGGCAATCCAATAAAGAACAACATTTCCCAAGTTAAAATCAACAGCTTTAGTTTTATTGTCATAAATTTTATTGATCTTCTCTTGGAGCTTTAAGGTTTCATTGAAAAATTCTTCCCTGGACTGTTGCAAATAGATCATTAATTATTAATTCTTCGTTGAATGTCATTTGGTTCAGTTTCAATATCTTATAATATTTTCATCACTGACACTGCTAGAGAATTTGGAAACATTGTATCTACACCATATACCAGCTAAAAAGGTGACATGCTGATAGATTTCTTTGTGCTAACTCTGTCTTCCCATAGAGAATTAATTAACCTTTTGTGCCAATTCCTTTTGTTCTCTTGCAACATTTTTTTGATTATGTTCACAAATGAATTTTTTGATGATTCAACCAACCCATTTCCTTGAGGGTAATATGTTTTTGAATTCCCGAGTCTTATGTGATATTTATCACAAAATTGTATCATGTTTTGGAATTTTAAGGCTGCTGCATTGTCAATAATGATTTTCTTTGGGCGACCAAAATGGGACAAAATATTACTCTCCAAAAACGGAATAATTACTATGTTTGTAGCTTGTCTCATGGGGATGGCCTCAATCCATTTTTTTGAAATAGTCTGTGGCAGTGAATATCTAGTTATGATGAGCTGATGATGGAGGATGAATCTCATCAATGAATTCAAGCCTCCACTGCTGGAAGGGTGCTTAGACTTAAATTGGTTTCAAGGGTAGCAGTAACAATTTTCTCTTTCCTTGGAAAAATTGGCATTCATGAAAAATCATGATTGTTTTATATACTTGTGAAAAAAAACTTGGCCAATAGAAGCCAACCCTCAATATCTTATCTTTTGTATTTTTCCCAAAAAATATGACCACCACAATCACCTTTATGGAAATCATTCATGACTTTCACAACTTCACTTCCTACTAGATAGTTTAACAAAACCCCACCCAGATCTTTCCAATATAAAGAATTTTTAAGAATGCAATACTTAAGAGCCTTCAATTTCAGAGATCTACATTTACTCTTGGGAAAACACGGTGGAGGATTCAAATGTTGCAGCACATGAACTATATCTAAATATGTTATGAAACCAACTCCAAAAATAGAAGAAAAGAGAGATAAACGCCTTAGAAATAGCCACTTCGAGGGGGAAACCTCCAATACTACATAAGTGAAAAATTCTTGGCTGATACTAATGACCAAAACCTCCTTCTATATATAGGAGTCGATGGGGTCGCAATATAATCCTATCCAACCTAACAATAATAATTTAAGGGTACAATAATAACAATATTGGGGTTACAAGGGTACAACAATAACAATAAGGGGGTTACACTAACAACAATAAAGGACTATACTAGTAATATAGGGACCTAACATGCCCCTATCCTTCAAAAAAGTGTTGTCCTCAAAGCTTGAGTAGCTCCAGATTATTCTGTATAAATTTCTCATCCTCCCATGTAGAATATTCAATGGGTAAGTTCTTCCATTTGATGAGATACTCTAAAATTGATCGATTTCATAGCTGTCAAGTTCTTGTTTCCATGATTTCTTCAGGTTCCAATATGGTTTTTCCTTCCTCATCAAGTTCTCGCAATTAGTTTGAACTAGAATTTTGTCCCCAATAACCTTCTTTAAGCATGAAACATGGAAAACTGGATGCACTCACGAAGAAGTAGGAAGCTCCAATTTGTATGCCATAGTACCAATATTTTGCAACACCTTGTAAGGACCATAGTACTTTGGCGATAATTTATTATCCTTCTTAGCTTGCTTGAGGGACATTTGTTTGTATGGTTGTAGCCGTAAAATACCCAATCTCCTACATCAAAAATTCTCTAGCTGCGATGATGATATGCCTGATGTTTCATTTGATTTTTATGCCAAATTTAGGCTATCATTTAAGAGTTGGAGAACTTCTTGTTGATTCTCGATGTGATCTTCCATGGCTTGAACCTTGGAATTTTCTCTTAAAGAAGATGTGATGGACAGTGGATGATATCCATAAACTGCCATAAATGGGCTCATATTTCTGTAGTATGGAAGGAAGTGTTATACCACCATTTAGCGAGAGGTAACCACTTGACCCAATGTGTTTTCTTATTAGATACAAAACAACGAAGATATCCTTCCAAACATTTATTCACTATCTCAGTTTGACCATCAGATTGAGGATGATAAGATGATCTATGAGCTAGTTGAGTACCCAAACAAGAAAATAATTCCATCCAAAAATTTCCAATAAAAATGGGATCTCTGTCACTTATAATAATCTTTGGGTTTCCATGTAGCTTTTGAATTGTTTCCATAAATGCAGTAGCAACTATACTTGCTTTAAATGGATGAGATAATGCACAAAAGTGTGCATACTTGGTAAGTCTATCAAGTACCACCATGATGAAAATCTTTTGTTCAGACTTAGGTAAACCTATGATAAAATCCATTGAAATCCCCTCCCAACTTTGACTTGGAATGGATAAAGGTTGTAGAAGACTCGAGGTCTTAATTGTCTCAAATTTATTTTGTTGGAAAACCAAACATTCCACCACAAACTTTTGAATATCAGATTTAAGGCCATACAAAAAAGTCTTTCTTCACCCCGTGGTAAGTTTTTAAAAATCCTTAGTGTCCTCCTAAAGGAGAAGTGTGCAATTCCAAAAGAATCTTTTGTTTTAGTTGGGAATTCTTGCAAATATATAAGCGATCTTTGTACCATAAGGAACCATTTTTCCAACTAAATGTATCAGATATACTAGGATCTTGCTACAATTTTTGAATGAGTGTCCACGCTTCTTCGTGCTTCTTCCATTCATCCCTTGCTTCGGTTATCCAATCTGGTTGGATAATATAAATGGCATAAAGAATGATTCCACCTCTTCATCCTTTCTTTAGAGTGCATTTGTAACAACATTTAGCTTCCCTTTTTTGTAGGTGATTTCAAAGTCATAACCCAACATCTTTGTGACCCATTTTTGTTGCTCTTTTGAAGATAGTCTTTGTTCCAAAAAGTGTTTAAGACTATCATGATCAGTTTTTACCTTGAAGTGTCTTCCCATTAGGTAAGGTCATCATTTCTTTAGTGCATTTAGTATTTCCAACATTTCCTTCTCATAAATAGCTTTTTGTAAATACTTTTCTTTGATTGGACGAATTTCAAAAGCAATGGGTCTTCCTTCTTGCATTAAAACAACACCAATTCCATTTCCTTAGGTATCACATTCCACAATAAAAGGTTTTTGTGAAGTCTAGTGTAGTTAAGATTGGTGTTAGGAACATTGCCTCTTTAAGATGTTCAAAGGCCTTAGTTTCTTAAGAAGTCCATGAAAATTCATATTTCTTCAATAATGTTGTTAGAGGTGCTGCTATTCTCCCATAATTCTTAACAAACTTGCGATAATACCATGTTAACCCAATAAATTCTCGCAACTACTTTATGGTTGTGGGGACTTTCCATTCCTTAATGGATTTAGTTTTATTAGGGTCTACCTTAACACCCTTGTGAGATACAATATGACCCAGATATTCCACCTCTTGTACTCCAAAGAAACATTTGGATGTTTTTGCATTTAATTATTTCTCCTCCAATAGTTTGAGCACCCTATCAACATGTTGAACATGATCCTTCCAAGGCTTGCTGTAGATTAGTATGTCATCAAACAATTCTAACACAAATTTTCTAAGGAAGGGTTTGAAAATGGAATTCATCAACCCTTGAAATGTAGAAGGTGCATTGGTAAGGCCAAAATGCATGACCAAAAATTCATAATGACCCTCATGAGTTTGAAATATTGTTTACGGAATATCTTCAGTCTTCATTCTAATTTCATGATATCCTGAACGAAGATCCAACTTGGTAAAATAAGTTTCTCCATGTAATTCATCCAATAATTCATCAATCATAGGAATTGGAAATTTATCTTTAATATTGAGCTTATTGATCTCCCTATAATCCGGAGTCATGCACCATGATCCATCCTTATTATGCACCAATACTACTGGAGCAAAGAAAGAACTTTGACTAGGTTGAATTATACTAGCCTCTAACATTTCTGCAATCATATGCTCAATTTCTCTCTTTTGGACATAAGGATATATGTAAGGCCTAATGTTTAGAGGAACACTTCCTGGAATCAAATGAATAGCATGATCATGATCACGAATAGGTGGGAGTCCTTTGGGAGTTTCAAACACCTTGGAATGATTGTCCAAGGTTTTTGAAAGATCTGAAGAAATAAATGATTTTGATGTTGGAACTTCTAGTGAGCATAATTGTGCAATTACACCTATTTTTTCTTTCTTTAGAAGCTTTGTCATGAAATTAGAGCTTATTATCTTTCCTGGATTCCCTGTGATACCCCACAATTCTATTTCCTATTTTTTCTTTCTTTAGAAGCTTTGTCATGAAATTAGAGCTTATTATCTTTCCTGGATTCCCTGTGATACCCCATAATTCGATTTCCTTTGCTTTTGAAAAAAAATTCAAGAAAAGTTCTTGAAAATTAAAAGCTACCGTCCCCAAATATTGTAACCATTGTACTCATTGTACTCCTAGTACAACATCAACACCTCCCGTTGGAATGGAAAGAATTAGACTATTCAATACATATTACCCCATGGTTAGCTTGATATTATGGCATTTTCCAAAGAAATTTATAGTTCCTCCATTTGCAACCATCACTTGACATTCTGGCACTGGGTATGGGAAACAATTCAATTCCTTGGCTACCTTACAATGAATAAAATTATGGGTACTACCCGAATCAATCAACACTATTACCTTTTTCTTCTTGATGTTTCCTTCTATCTTGAGAGTTTGAGGATTCATAATTCCCGCCAATGCATTACACGATCTGCTTGGACTCATTTCTGATTCTTCTAGGGTTGGTTCTTGGTGTATATCCTCTTATTTTGAAGTTTCTTGTTCATTTTCTTCCTCCTCTTCACAATCTATGTAAAATAATTTCTTCTCAGCACACTTATGATCTTTAGTGTATTTTCTATCACAAATGTAGCGAAGCCCTTTTGCTCTTTTTTCTTCCAATTGTTATGGTGTCAACCTTGTAGGTTGTGGAAGTATAGGAGTAGCAACACTTCCATCTTTATAGATGTGAGTGGTAGGATTCCTTATCGCCATAATTTTACCTTCAATTTTTCTTGTCAACCTGAATGCCTTCTCCAATGAATCAGGTTTCCAAACACAAAATTCATGCTAGATGTTATCCTTTAAAGTCCCTATGAAGACATCAATCCCATGTTCCTCTGGAATATCAGTTACCCTTATATTCAATTTTTGGAAGTCCTCAATGTGCTCCACCACTGAACCCTTTTGTTTGAGATTTATCAATTGGATAAAGAAGATGTTTCTCTTTGTATCCTCATAATGTGCTATTATTTCCTCCGTAAAAATTGACCAAGTGACAATGTTTTTACAGGAGAAAAGCCATCGATACCATACAAATGTATTTTGTTATAAATGTAAAGTTGTAATGTGTAACTTTTGTGTGTTGTGCACATTATTGAGATCAAAATATTTCTCCATCTGTAATATCCATGTTACGGGATCCTTGCCATCAAAATTCCTCATATCCATATTTGGAATACGGTGGTTCTTCAATCTGACATTAGAGTTTATAAAATCACAATTAACAGTTATTTTTTTCACGTCATGAGTTTCCTCTACTATATTTCTGCCATTAGGAATCATTTCTTGTATTAACCTTCCCATCAAACCTTCCATGTCTGCATTTAGATCATTCTTCATGTCTTCCATGTTGTCTTTCATTTTTTCAATGATCTTAGCTTCCATGTCATCCATATTAGCTTCCATGCCATTCTTAAAACCATCCATGCCTTTCTTCAAACCATCCATCTTAGCTTCGATTCATTTATTCAAAAATTCCCTTTCATTTTTTGTTTCTCTTTGCGAGAGAAAAATTTGGAGCACTTGCTCTCATAATTTTGATATGTCATGTTGCGCTTCTTCCTCTTCATGAGTCATAGTATAGACTTCTGAAGGACTAATGGGTGTTGAATTATTTTTAGGTGGCATTTTAGAATGAAATACTAAAATCTATGCTTAAATATGCCCTTGGAATCACTTCAAACTGGTTTTTCACACAACACTTATGCAGTTCGGAAAAAAAAAAAAAAAAAAAAAAAAAAAAATTACTCACCTTTTTCTTGATTTTGAGGAGCTCGGTATTGGAACTGAATTATATCCATGATTTCAGATCTCCAATATCTCAGATTCATCCTTGTAGTATCCCTCTGAATATTCTTTCTAATGCCATAGTTCTGACCTAATTTGGATACTTCAAGGCAAAGTTATGCCCAATCTCCCACAATGACCTAATTATGGACTGGTTTAGTAGAGCTAACTTGTACGACGTACCACGTGTCACTGTTTCCTCCTTTTTCTTTGAAATTTATATACAAGAAACTCAAGTCCATGTAATTGAGGCCACTTTTTACAAAATTCCAATTTGACACTCAGAGAGAGAGTTATGACGATTTTTCCACAGTCAGCCTTTTGGAGATGAAATTCGGGAGCCTGAAAAAAACCATAACTTCCATAGATCATATGTCTGCAAACATTGCGAATCAAGATCTGAAATTTTACAGGAAGTTCCTCAGGATTTTGGCTTTTCTCTATAAAAAACTCAGCTTTTGTACCTTCGTAGAAAATTTTTTATTGCACAAATTCCATGATCAAATATTTTAGGTGAAATTCGGAAGCCTGAAAAAAAAACCTAACTTCCACAGATCATATCTCCAAACATATTTCGAACCAATATTTGAAATTTTTACATGATGTTCTTTAGGATTTTGGCTTCTCTCTATAGAAAATTCAGCTTCTGAACATTCATATAAAAAAATTTATAGCGAAAATTCCACGATGACATGTTTGGAGTAGTGAAGCCCTAGAATCTAAAGCTCTAATACCAAATGTTATGAAACAAGCTCCAAAAATAGAAGAAAAGAGAGATCAACGCCTTAGAAATAGCCACTTCAAGGGGGAAACCTCCAATACATTACATAAATTAACAATTCTTGGATGATACAAATGACCAAAACCTCCTTCTATATGTAGGAGTCCATGGGGTCACAATATAATCCTAGCCGACCTAACAATAATAATGTAAGGGCACAATAATAGAAATATTGGGGTTACAAGGGTACAACAATAACAATAAGGGGATTACACTAACAATGATAAGCGACTATACTAGTAATATATCAACCTAACATAATACCATGGTGATGAGGTAAAAATTTGAGATACCTGATGTAATGAATCAACCTCCTGCTCCTCAGAAAGTGCAGCAATAAAGTTGATGCATAAATCATGTAAGTTGGAGTTTGCGATGAGCTTATATAAGCCTTGAAATTTGATCATATTTGTAGCTTTTATTTCTAAATCAGATTCTAGCATAGAAACCATCCACTTACCATGCCTTCCTTCAGGATCATTCTGTGTTAATACATATTTGACAACATCATTAAGAACATAGGCAAGAACATGAGATCAAGGATATAGACTCGAAAATACTTTAAAGCTTTAACTAGTGACAATGCCTATTTCTCAATGATATTGTATTTCAAAGCCCCATCTGTTATTGTAATACTAAAGAAGGTAATTGGTTGCTCTTTTTTCTGATCTTTCTTCAAGTTCATGAGGACATCAGCTAATGTATGTTTAGAGGAAAAGGAAAATACGATGAAATCAACTATATAATCTAGACTGTTAAGGATAGGAGCATGAGACAATGCAATCTTGACTTGATTAAATTATTTTCTTACCTCATCGTACCATTTCACCTCGCTGCTTTTATTTAACATATTGGTGATTTCCCTTAAGTGTTTAGCAAGGTTAGGAAGAAACCTTCTCAAGAAATTGATTTTACCATTGAATGATTGAATTTCCTTCTTACTCCCAGGATTAGTCCAAATTATGAATTTCCTCAATCCTTGAAGGATCTACTCAGATGTAATCTTTGGATATGATATGACTAAGAAATTTCTTCTCCTCCATAGCAAACACATTTTTCTTCGGATTCATCAATATACCAAATTTTCTGCATCTTTGGAAGATTGTCTTTAGGTGTTGAAAGTGTTCTTCATCCGTCTTGAAAAAAGTTGTTATATCATCAATATAAATGACCAAAAACACATCCTTCTCATTAGAAAATGTGATATCCATTGCTTTATGAAAGGTTGCTCTTGCATTCTTCAATCCAAAGGGAATTTTATCATACATAAAAGTAACCAAAGGCGTCGTGAAGGGTGTCTATTATTGGTCATCTGGATAAAACGAAATCTAATTATACTGAGAATATCCATCTAACATTGAAATCATGGAAGAAACAACTACCCGTTGTATGATATGATCCATCTTTGGAAGTGGATAGTTGTCCTTCAATTACACTTTATTCAAACTGTGGAAATAAATACATAAGCAAATCTCACCTGTCTTCTTTCTTACTGATACTAAATTTGGCATCCAATTTGAGAAACAAAGAGGGAAAATAATACCAGTAGTATAAAATCTATTCAATTGCTTTTCAATGGAGGTAAATAGCTTTGGATTCATCCTTATAAGCTTCTTACAGAAAGGCTTCAGATCAAGTTTTCAGGGAATGGTATATTGAATTATGCTCTTTTTATACACCTTTAAATCATTATATTCCCATGAAAAAAAATCATCAAATTCATTCTTGAGTGCTGCATATTTACCTTTCATTTCTGGACTGAAAGATTTTGATATCTTAACCGTTTCAGGCTTCTAAGGAGTGCCAAGATTAAGATCTTCTACTCCTACCTCATTTGGAAGAATTGTTGGTTTCCGTGCAACATCATCATGATCAAAAAAATCCTCCAAGGGTACTAGACCTATTGCAATTGAGTTATATTTCAATTGTAGTACCTTTAATTCTGCTGCATGCATTTCTTGATCATCAATTTGTGAACTAACAAACTCTTCCTCCATCTGCAAGAAATTGTCAATTTGTTTGTTATTCTGGAAGACTTGCCAATATTGAACATTGTCCGGAACAACAGGGTGATGTTTGACATTGATATCATACTTCTTGTTGGGATAAACCGAAATCTTGAACATACTAGATGAAGTGGCAAGGGCATCACCAATGATATTATTGTTCCTTGGACTCAATGATAGAGTGTATTCAGTGAATGTCTTAAGAAAGTCTAATACCGCATTATGGTATGCTCGCATTTTAGGATGCTTGGCTTGGTATTCCCCTTTGACTTTCTTTATTACCAACTCAGAGTCGTCATATAAAGATATTTTCTTAGCACCTCATTGCCTTAGAATTTTAAGACCAGCTATCAAAGCCTCATAGTCTGCCTCATATAGAATTTTAATACCAACTATCAAAGCCTCATATTCTGCCTCATTATCTGAATAATCAAATTCCAATTTATAAGAACAAATCCAGAAATTAGGAGGATGTTAGGGCTGTATATTACTAATGTAGTCCCTTATTATTGATAATGTAGCCCCCTTATTGTTATTGTTGTATCCCTATAGTCCCCATATTGTTATTATTGTTCCCTTACATTACTACTGTTAGGCCGACTTCGATTATATTGTGACCCCATGGACTCCTATATATAGAAAGGGGGTTTTGTCATTTTTTTCATCCAAGAATTGTTTATTTATGTAATGTAAAGAAGGTTCCCCCATTAAAGACGCTGATTTCTAAGGCATTGATCTATATTTTATTCTATTTTTTGAGATGATTTCATAACATTGGTATTAGAGCTTTGGATTTTAGGGTTTCGCTGCTTCAAACAGGTCATCTTGGAATTTTCGCTATAACGTATTTTCTACGAAAGTTCAGAAGCTAAAAAAAATCCCATTTGATCTGAAAGCCGAAGGAACATTGTGGAAAATTTTCAGATCTTGGCTCACAATATTTTCGGAGATATGATCTGTGGAAGTTAGGGTTTTTGCATGCTTACGAATTTCATCTCAAATATGTGACCTTGGGACAATCGTCATAACTCTCTCTCTGAGCATCAGATTAGAATTCTGTAAGAAGTGGAAAAAATCACACGGAGTTTAGTTTCATGTTTATCAATTTCAGAGTTGAAGGAGGAAACAATGACATGTGGCACGCCATACAAGTTCGCTCTACTAAACCAATCCATAATTAGGTCATTGCGGGAGATTGGGCATAAATTTTCCTTGAAGAATCCAAATCAAGTCTGACCTATGGAATTGGAGAGAAGATTCAGAGGGCTACTAAAGGATCGAATATAAAATATTTAGGATCCTAAATTACATATATATATCAATTTAAATATCGAGCTCCTAATAAGAAAAAAAAGGTGTGTATTTTTTTTAAAAATTGCATAAGTATTGTTTGAAAAATAGTTTGAAGTGGTTCCAAGGGAATATTTAAGCATAGATATCAATATTGGATTCTAAAATTTCTCTTAAAAAATAATTCGACACCCATTAAGCCCTCAGAAGGCTCTACTATGACTCATGAAGAGGAAGAAGTGCAACATGATATATCAAAATTATAAGATCAAGTGCAACAAATTTTTCTCTTGCAAAAAGTAACAAAAAATGAAATGGATGGTTTGAAGAAAGGCATGGAAGCTAAGATTGATGGTTTCAATAAGGGTGTGGAAGCTAATATTTATGGTTTAAAGAATGGCATGGAAGCTAAGATTGATGGCGTGGAAGCTAATATGGATGGTATAGAAGGCAACATGGATGGTTTGAAGAAAGGCATGGAAGCTAAGATGGATGGTTTGAAGAAAGGCATGGAAGCTAAGATGGATGGTTTTAAGAATGGTATGGAAGCTAATATGGATGGTGTGGAAGCTAATATAGAAGGCAACATGGAATACTTGAAGAAATACATGGAAGGTTTGAAGGAATAGTTGTCAAAGTTGCTACAAGAAAATGTTCCTAATGGCAAAAAGGTAGTAGAGGAAACTCATGATGAGAATAAAAGAAATGTTAATAATGATTTCATAGACTCTAATGTTGGATTTAAGACCCACCATATTCCAAATATATATATGAGGAAGTTTGATGGAAAGGATCCGATAACTTGGATACTACAAATGGAGCCATACGTTGCACTCCATAATACACAAAACACACAAAAGGTATGCATTGCAACTTTATATTTAGAACAAAATCAATTTCTATGGTATCGATGGCTTTTTTCTCGTAAACCAATAGTCACTTGGTCAATTTTTATAGAGGAAATGATAGAACATTATGAGGATACAAAAAGCAACACCTTCATTAGCCAATTGATAAATCTCAAACAAAAGGGTTCAATGATGGAGCATATTTAGGACGTCAAAAAATTGAATATAAGGGTAAATAATATTCCAGAGGAACATACGATTGATGTCTTCATAGGGAATCTAAAGGATAACATCACACATGAGGTTCGCCTTTGAGAACCTGATACATTGGAGAAGGCATTCAGGTTAGCAAGAAAAATTGAAAGAATAATTATCGCGACAAGGAAGCCTACCACTCAGAACTATAAAGATGGAAGTGTTACTACTACTATAATTCCACAACCTACATGGTTGACACTGCACCAATTGGAAGAAAAAAGAGAAAAAGGGATTTTCTATAATTGTGATATCAGATACACTAAATGTCATAAGTGTGTTGAGTATAAATTATTTTATGGACATTGTGAAAAGGAGGAATAAAAGGAACAATAAAATTCAAAAGAAGAGAATATACACCAGTAACTACCCCTAGAGGAAGAAGAAATGAATCTAACCATATCTTGAAATTCATTGGAAGGAATTACCACTCCTTAAACTCTCAAGATAGAAGGACATATCAAGAAGAAAAATATAATAGTGCTTATTGATTAGGGTAATACCCATAATTTTATTCATTGTAAGGTAGCCAAGGAATTGAATTGCTTCCTATATCCAGCACCAGAGTGTCAAGTGATGGTGGAAAATGGAGGAATTATAAATTTCTCTGGAAAGTGCCATAGTATCAAGCTAACCATGGGGGAATATGTATTGAATAGTCTAATGCTTTCCATTCTAGGTGGTGTTGATGTTGTACTAGGAGTACAATGGTTACAATATTTGGGGACAGTAGCTTTTAATTTTCAAGAGATTTTTTGGAATTATTTTTCGGAAGGAAAGGAAGTTGAATTACAGGGTATCGCAAGGAAGCCGAGAAATATAATAAGCACTAATGTCATGAAAAATCTTCTGAAGAGAGAAAAACAAGGTGTCATTGCAAAATTATGCTCACTAGAAGTTCCAACATCAATATCATCTATTTCTCTAGATCTCCAAAAAGTATTGGAAATTCATTCCAAGGTGTTTGAAACTCCCAAAGGACTCCCACCTATTCGTGATATTGATCATGCTATTCATTTGATTCTAGGAATTTTTCCTCCAAACATGAGGCCTTATAGATATCCTTATGTCCAAAAGAGCGAAATTGAACGTATGATTGCAAAAATGCTAGAGGTTGGTATAATTCAACCTAGTCAAAGTTCTTTCTCTCCTCCAATATTATTGGTGCACAAGAAGGATGGATCATGGCACATGTGTCCAAATTATAGGGAGCTCAATAAGATCACTATTAAAGATAAATTTCCCATTCCCGTGATTGATGAATTATTGGATGAATTACATGGAGCAATTTATTTCACCAAGTCAGGTCTTCGTTCATGATATCATCAAATTAGAATGAAGACTGAAGACATTTTGAAAATAACATTTCAAACTCATGAGGGTCATTATGAATTTTTGGTCATGCCTTTTGGCCTTACGAATGCACCTTCCACATTTAAAGGGTTGATGAATTCCATTTTCAAACCCTTCCATAGAAAATTTGTGTTATTATTTTTTGATGATATACTAATCTACAATAGGTCTTGGAAGGATCATGTTCAACATGTTGAGAGGGTGCTCAAACTATTGGAGGAGAAACAATTGTATGCAAAAACCTCCAAATGTTTCTTTGGAGTACAAGAGGTGGAATATTTGGGTCATATTGTATCTCAGGAGGGTGTTAAGGTAGGCCCTAACAAAATGAAAGCCATTAAGGAATGGAAAGTCCCCACAACCATAAAGAATTTGCGAGGATTTCTTGGGTTAACAGGGTATTATCATAAGTTTGTTAAGAAGTATGAGAGAACAACAACACCTCTAACAACATTATTGAAGAAAGATGCATTTTCATGGACTCCTGAAGCCACTAAGTCGTTTTAACATTTTGAAGAGGTAATGTGCCAAGCATCGGTCTTAGCTATGCCATACTTCACAAAAACCTTTATTGTGGAATGTGATGCCTCAAGAAATGGAATTGGTGTTGTTTTAATGCAAGAAGTAAGACCCATTTCTTTTGAAAGTCGTCCAATCAAAGGAAAGTATTTACAGAAAGCTATTTATGGGAAGGAAATGTTGGAAATACTACATGCACTAAAGAAATGGAGACCTTACCTAATGGGAAGACACTTCAAGGTAAAAAATGATGATGATAGTCTTAAATAATTTTTGGAACAAAGACTATCTTTAGAAGAGCAGCAAAAATGGGTCATAAAGATGTTGGGGTATGACTTTGAAATCATCTACAAAAAAGGGAAGGTAAATGTTGTTGCAGATGCACTCTCAAGAAAGGATGCAGATGTGGAAGCATTTCTTTGTGCCATTTATACTATCCAACCAGATTGGATAACCAAAGAAAGGGAGGAATGGAAGAATGACGAATAAGTATGGACACTCATTCAAAAGTTGTAGCAAGATCTCAGTACATCTGATACATTTAGTTGGAAAAATGATTCCTTATGGAATAAATATTTCTTATATCTTTGTAATATTTCCCAACTACAACAAAATATTCTTTTGGAATTTCACACCTATCCCTTAGGATGACACTTAAGATTTTTAAAAACTTACCATAGGGTGAAGAAAGATTTTTTTGGGATGGCCTTAAATATGATATTCAAAAGTTTGTGGCGGAATGTTTGGTTTTCCATCAAAATAAAATTGATACAATTAAGACCCCAGGTCTGATACAACCTTTATCCATATCAAATCAACGTTGGGAGGAGTTTTTAATGGATTTTATCACAAATTTAACTAAGTTCAAAGGAAAGAGTGTCATCATGGTGTTTATTGATAGGCTTACCAAGTATGCACACTTTTATGCATTATATCATCCATTTAAAGTGAGTACAGTTTCTACTGCATTTATGGAAACAATTCAAAAGCTACATGGAAACCCAAATATTATTTTAAGCGATAGAGATCCCATTTTCACTGGAAATGTTTGGATGAAATTATTTTCTTGTTTGGGTACTCAACTAGCTCACATTTCATCTTATCATCCTCAATCCGATGGGAAAACTGGGATAGTGAACAAATGTTTGGAAGTATATATTTGTTTCTTTGTATCTGATAAACAAACACAATGGGTCAATTGGTTACCTCTGGCTGAATGGTGTTATAACATTTCCTTCCAAACTACAGCAAAAATGACCCCATTTATGGAACTTTATGGATATAATCTTCCATCCATCACATCATATTTAAGAGAAAATTCTACGTTTCAAGCAATATAAGATCACATAGAGCATCAATAAAAATTTCTCCAACTCTTAAAGGATAACCTAAATTTGGCACAGAATTGAATGAAACAACAGGCATATCAACATCACAACGAGAGAAGTTTTGATATAGGAAACTTCACGGCTACAACCAGACAAAAAAATTTCCCTCAAGCAAGCTAAGAAGGATAATAAATTATCACGAAAGTAATATGGTCCTTAAAAGGTGTTGCAAAATATTGGTACTATGGAATACAAATTGGAGCTTCCTGCATCTTCCTAAGTGCACCCCATTTTCCATGTTTCATGCTAAAAGAAGGTTATAAGTGACAAAATTCTGGTTCAAACAATATTTATAGAAATTGAAGAGGAAGGAAAAATCATATTGGAACCCGAAGCAGCCATGGAAACAAGAACTCAACATTTACAAAATCAATCAATTTCAGAGTATCTCATCAAGTGGAATAACTTACCCACTAGAGATTTGATAATTTTATACAGAAGCATACAAAACTACTCATGCATTGAGGACACCACTTTTTTGAAGGTGAGGGGCATGTTATAGCCCTATACTACTAGTTGAGTCACTTATTGTTGTTATTGTAGCCCCCTTATTGTTTTTGTTGTACCTCTGTAGTCCCCATATTGTTATCATTTTTCCCTTAAATTATTATTATTAGGTAGGCTAGGATTATATTGTGACCCCATGGACTTATATATATATATATATATATATATATATATATATATATATATATATATATATATATATATATATATATATATATATATATATATCTATATATATATATATATATATATATATAGAAAGGAGGTTTTTTCATTCGTGTCATCCAAGAATTTTTCATTTATGTAATGTAAATGAGGTTTCCCCCTCGAAGAGGCTGATTTTTAAGGCATTGATCTATCTTTTCTTCTATTTTGTGAGATGGCTTCACAATAGAGGAAGATGAGATGATTGATTCATGGGACCACTAATCCAAATTCCAATTACATCTCCTTCCTTACCTAAGGCTCTGTCAAATTCCATAGTCCATAAGCCATTTTATTCATTGGGAAGCTCAATTTTGGATGGAAAATTTTGGTTACTTGTTTGAGAATGATATGTTGTCCTAATAGGCTCTATCTCCTTTATAGTTTCAGATGTCCTTTTGACTGATACACTTGGCTGCAAGTTGCTTGGTTCCAATTTTCACTTTCCTACACTTGAAATTTATTGAACACAATCCGAAATCTCAAAAATTTATGCTCTTTCTTCCATCAAATCCTCTAACAATGCTAAACAATCATCATTGCACAAAACAAATGACTCTAAATATGTATGAAAAATGTGAATTGGGTGATTATGGGGGTTTTATTTGCTACTAATCATGTACTTCATCTTGTTCTCCTTGTATAATTTTATGAGTTGTCCAAAAATTGGTATAGTAGCATAGAAAAATTATAACTGCAAAGCGCCTTTAAGTTTGGCTCTCCATGATCGGGAGAGAATCATTCCATATCTCGGAGGAATTTCAGTTACAAAAATGTCCATAAGAAAATTCTTAGCTGGAATTTTATCAAAGGACGTCACTAAATCTTTGATGAGACCAATACAGTTAACCCTTCCTGAGTCAAAAGAGTAAAGGTCATGGTATGGCCTGGTAATATCCAATCCTAGTTTATCCATGATGGATTTAGGCATGGGATTATGTGAGGCCTCAGAGTCTAGCATAGAATTAAGGAGAATGAAGTCATGAGTTCTAAGACTGAGGTAAAAAGATGGAACTTCACTCTCTTCTAAGTTACCATCTATAGCAGGGCCAAACAAAATCTCAGGGTGGTCATCACTAACATTCACCATATTAGACATTTGGCCAACCTTAAGAAAATTGGCTACTTGAAACTTGTATTGGTCATTCTTGATTAATTCAGTTAATGGAATTGAGACTTTAAGCTTTGAAATTTCATTCTCAAGACTGAATAAAGAAGATTTTTTTTCTACCTCTTTCGATGGTAAGTCCTTCTTTTCGGGTTGTTCTCTGATTGGGATCTCTTTTTTTTGTCCTCTAGCTTGAATTTCTTTGTCTTTCTTCGGATCACTATTGGAAGCTTCAATAAATTTTTCCTGATTTGTAACAACAGGTCCTTTTTCCTTATTCTTATTTGAACTTATGGGCACATTCCTATTTATCAGACCATATCTCCTTTGCACTTGGCTAAGGGAATTTTGGTAACCTCTTTGATAATTGTCTGTTTGTACTACCAACATATCATCATTGTCAAAGAACATATTGCTGATCATCAGGTACATAAAGGTTATTCAGAATTCATCCTCCTCACTCAAGAAAATGGGTTGCTGGTTTTCCTTAAAAAGATGATTTTTTATGAGATTTCTTCTTCTTCATCAGGTCCCTCTATATAATTTTTCTAAAAATGAGCACAGATATGTTGCTGACCTTGTTGAACTTGAACCCTCTGCTCTCTTTGTTTGATCTTGTATTGATATTGATGCTATTGACCTCTAAAGTTGGGATTTCTTATTTGTGGTTCTTCTTATCTATCTGTGATGGTCATATTGTCCATCATATTTTCCATTGTTTTAATAAAATTATCAATTTTACCCTTAGATGAAGTGAATGGATCCTCCTTTATGGTAACCCTATTTTCTGAATTCATTTTTGAATTTTTGATAAGTAAATTTTCCTCAACGCTTACCGCATTCCTTTGCATATCTTCAAGGGTATTAGGATTTCTCTCCCTCAATTGGCAACCCATATCTAGATCAAAAGCATCTGGATAATGAAGAAACGCTAGGCCAGGAGGAGGCTTAATTATTTTGGGATAAAATCATATATCATATTAAATCTGGCACAGATTCATTAGTATTTCTCTTCATAGCATTATACTCGTCCATGATTTGGAGAGGATTCTTTTTCTCTTCCCACTTTTCTAGGAATATATCTAATAAATATTGTGGATTGGCTATACATGTAGTTGTCAAGGAATGAAGCCATTTCTTAACTTCCCCTGAAAAACTCGGTGCAATTATGTGCATTTTAGCATCATCATTACCAATTTCCTCAAGATCAATAAAATCAACCACTTTAACTATATGTTGCTGATAAGTGACCTCTGTTGTCACATAAAATAAAGGAAATATTTGACCATAATTCTGAGGCAAGCAGTAAGTTGTGGAGGTAAAATTAAAGGAGAAAATTTTTCCATGACTATTGTAGAAGGTTGTATGGAAATCACAACAAGAGGTGTTGAATGAGGAGATGATTGCAGAGGAAGTGATGGATTGATAATAGAGGATGATGGAGCAATTGTATGAGGAGGTGTAACAGTAGATGTAGCAGAAAAAAATTTCTCTTATTGGTACTGGATATAGGCCTTTTAAGAGGTTATTTGAAACTGATAAAACAAGCTCTGAAGATTGTAAAAATCTAACCAGACCTTACTATCACCCTAAAAAAAGACTCAAAAAATGGAAAATATGTTTCAACTTTAATGGGATCAAAGACTACTTCTGAGAGGAAATATTTTGACTTAGACTTGAAGAAAGATGACTCAAATTTGAGGTCAAAAGATAAATCTTCAGGAGCAACCAATCTTGTAGGAAAAGAGGTGGATCTTGCAAGTGGAGGTGTACCTTTTTTAACTTCTTGAGATTGTAACCTCTGCTTTCTCAATAGCCTCTCAGGGTCATTAACTATTGGTGAAGGATTAGGATAAGGATTGGACCTCGTATTCCTTTTAGGAGCCAATGTTCTTTTGATTATGCACTTTGGATCAAAATGAATAAATCAAACTTCTTTGAGTGCTAGCACCTGTCACCCACAAGTCTAGCCTTCAACAAACTATGATAAATATCCCCAAGGAAAATTTGACACTCGTTCCCCAGAAGCAGAACCAAAATGTTAGAGCTCCTTAGTTTCCCAAGGCTGAGAAATGGACCCAAAGAGGTAACCACAAACCAAATTTTGACTTGGTATCTAGCCCTACCAAAATAGAGAGGGCTCTCTCAAACTAAACCCCACAGAAAATGGAAGTGACTAAAGAATATTATGGTTTTACGCTAGTTATCAGCTCAATAGGGTTTTGATTAGGGTTTTTTGGATAAGAAGCACCATGTTAGGAACTAGGACAAGTATTCCAAAAGACCAGTTACATACATAAAATGAGGCATGGTAGGTGTAGTCATTGGCACAATTTAAGTTTGTCATTTTAGCGTGGTGAGGAATAAGTCATGTAGAAGGATTCAAATGAACATACATGTATGAATTCATTTACTTATAAGATAGAAACATTTGCATGAAAATCTTAGATAAAACAAATCATATGCAACAATGTATCTTATTTAAAACTTTTGAGATTAACAAAAGAAGAACATAAATGGATGCTTGAAAAATGTGATCATCATATGCATAAGAAAAATGGAGAAAAATACTATCACTAACCACATCACAATAATCCCATAAAAAATATTTGCAACTGCCTGCAAATTACTTTTGCATATAGTCGAGTACACTAGTGCCAAAATAGTGTGGACTTCAAATATCCAACCCTCTCAATGACTTGATTTTGAGTACATATAGAAAATAAAAAAAGATTCCACCTCTACGTGTCGAATCCTGATCCATAAAAACTAATTAATGAACCTAATGATGGCATAGCCTAATCATAAGGAAGTTATAAGCAATTTCCCCATTTTTAGCTAATTGGTTGAGCTTTTTTCTCAAGTTGTTAAACATAAGATTCTTTTACAAAGATGACCATAAATAGGACTATTAACAATAAAAAAAATCATGAGCTAGTTGTTACATAAACCATTTTTACCTTTGATCTCCATGTGTCAAGAAAAATATTCAACCCCAGAAATGCAGCAAAATTTCTCACAAACACAACAAAAGCAGAGCAGAAGTGTAACACAACTTTGGAGGATGATTTGGAGGCCTTGCCGGATGCATTTTTGGCTGAAAAATGTATGGTTGGAAAATTGAATATGTCTAATAGACCATGGAACCATCAATCTCTGGAAAAAAAATCTCCAAACCTCTGAAACATTTCCTTGAAGTCAAGTTGTCCCAGAAACACAACGAGTGGTCTGAAATAGTGGCAGAAAAGTAAAAAATGGGCACTATTTTGTCATTATCTGAAAATATATAAAATTTCAAGCTTTCCAAAGAAATTTTCTATTATCCTCACATCATTAGACATATCCACATGCTTTCCAATCTTCATTTGGATCCTCTTGGAAAAAGCATAACGAGAACTCACTACGTTTTTGTGCACTAGTTTTTCCTGTGTGACAAAAAACTCAAAAATTCTCAATTTTTTTCCAAAATTTCTCTCCTTTTCCATATTTTTGTCATGCCTTAAAAATAATAAGGATGCATTATCCAATAGATCCATATTATCGCTTTTCTTGAGCTTTCTTAGGGTCTTCTTGAGCCTTTACTTTATGTTCTTAACCCTAATTTTGAAAATAATTTTTCTAGTGTAGTAGTGCCTTGCCATGTGCCTCTCCATGGCAGTGTCTCTGTTTTCCTTCTTCAGTAGCTTCTCTAGGTTTTCAATTACTACCCCAAGCCAGTATTCCATGTCTTCTTCGATTTCAGCAGTTATGATGTCATTTATGTCTTCATGGGCTTGAGGAGGAGATGGCTCTTTTTCATGTTTTTCTTTTCTTGCATTTGGTCTAGTTTTAGGCCTTCTTGGTTGTACCTGAATGTATTTTTCCTCCAAATTATCACAAAAATGATGACCTTACTATAAAGTTTTTATACTGTAACATCTGCCTTGCTAGATGATGTATGGTCCCCTTGTGGTCTTCTTTGCAACAATAGGTTTAGTTTCAGCTTCCTATTTTCTTGTTGCAAAAAAGACACCATGAAATTTTCCTTCAAAAGATCATCTATTGACTCCCTAATCTGTGCCTCTTTATCCTTGATGATGTATTCTGATGGCTTATCTCCATGCTTCTCTTTTTCTAGGTATTCTATTTCAATTTCAGGAGGTATCTCTTCTTCATGCTGCAAAGGTGCATCATCTCTATCTCTAGGTGTTTTATCTTTTATAACTTCAACCCACACTTATTCATTGAAAACCTCCTTGGATAGCCTTCTAGCTTGATATCTAGTTTTAGGCCTAGACCTAGGGAACTCCTATTGTGCCTCAGGAACAAAAACCAGCTTCTTACCTTTCTTATTTTCCCTTGAAATATCTGTTGTAGGTTGATCTCTTGTCATTGATGGCATACTTGATGCTTCAGCTCCATGTGGTCATAATGGTGATGAAGGAGATATTTGACTCTGGCTGATTTGAGGCAGGCAGAAGAGTAGCTACCTCCATGACAGTGTCCCATGGCATGTTGATCTGTGCCAGCTGGTGGAGGGCTAATTTTTTTGTCAATGCATGATGAAATAAACTAGATGAATGATCCTTTCCCTTTGATTGCACCTTCTCTGTCATTTTAACCAAGATTCTGAACAAGTAGTAAGGTAAGACAAGGGACTTTTGAGAAGTAAAATGCATCAAAAACCTGATGTGTTACTGATACAACCTACTGAACCTACCCTCGCTAGTGAAGTATTTCATGATAGTTTTGATTAAGGGGATGTAATTGTCCAAAAATTGTCTATTAGGAAAGATATGAGAAGGGGAGTCTTTTTACTGTGGTTTCAAGAAAGACTCATAGTGCTCAATGTCTAAATCCATCCCCTTGAACCAAATATATCCTTCATTAGGGATTGTAGTAGCTATAGATATAATCTCTCCTAACACCATGAAGTTTACCCCTACAATTGTGCCATGATCTCTTCTAAAATTGATAGAAAATAAACTTTTTCATTCATGGTTATAACCCACCTCCTCCAATTTATTACAAAACTCTAGTTAACCTACCTCTTCAAATGAATTCCTTATAAAATTTGATGCATTGACCTCCTTCATATGAATAGAATCATATGTTGGGATCTCTCCTTTGGATTTCTTATTTTCATTGGTCTCTGCCAAGTATGATCTTGTTTTTGACAAGAAACCCTAGTCTCACACAAGAATGGATAAGGGGACTTGAGCTACAAAATAGGGGAGAAAACGCAACAAGTTGAGAGTATGGAATCGAGGGGATTGAGGGAAATAAAAATTCTTAAAATGTTATGGGGAGTAAGGAAGTGTTTTGGGAACAAAATGAAGTGGAACTTCTGAATTTGAGTGAGGGAAAGGGGACAAAAGAGGGAAAACACAGTCCTAGTCTAGAAGTGTAGCAACTAGCTAGGGTTTGTGTGTGAAAATATTGAAATGAGTGAACTAAAGTGAGGGGAATGGTGGGGAGTGTCTAATGATGGATATTAGGGATGTATAGGCCAAGAAACTATGAAATTTTATTATTAAGTGAAGCAAAACCATGAAATCAAAAAAGCGCAGAAAAAACAAAACGAAAAACTCTAGGGAAGGACTTTATCCAGTTTGTGGAGAAATTTACTAAAGAAAAGATTTGTAATGGTGCCACTTACCTGTTTGAAGTTGTTTGAAACAATGAGATTGGGTTTTCACCTATTCTTTCCCTCCTTACGTCACCAAAACAAAAGTGCAGCAAGTTTCCAAAACACATCAAACTGGTGAATTGAGTAATTTGGTGATGTAATCTGAACTTCTGATGGTTGTGGCAAGTTTTGCAATGAAAGAGAGGAGCTCTTGAAGAATTGGAAGGATAGAATGAACTCTTGGAAATCTTTATTTCTCTTTATAGCTCAAAAAACTCTATTTTGGCATGTTTAGTGGAGTGACATCATGTACTTTACCAAATGACTTAATGATGTGCTTTATTCCCTAAGTACTAACTCCCATGAAATTTAATTGTTTTGAATGATGGGGACATGACTCTAGATGGAAAAATTATGACACTCATGAAATTCTCATGATCAACCCTATGACACCATGAGTCTTCCTTTTCATATTTTAAATAATGACACTTAATGAAGGGAAAATAACCTATGGTGACTTAATAACTCATGAAACTGATATGGTTTTACCTTGATGACCATGACATGCGAGTGAAAATCACACTTAGAAAATGAATTTAACATTTAAAAACCAAGAGAGGTGTCAAAATTTATTTGAAAAATGTAACAATTTGACCATAAGACCTTATCAATCACTTGGAAAGAGCATATTTAATCACTTGTGACACATAAACACTAACACCTCCAAAGAAACATAGTTCCTCTACATTACAAAGAATCCAAGGCTCTCACAAAAATCCCAAGCTCCCAACTCTAAGCCTAATCCTTGCCAAAATCTTGGCTCCCCAAAATCTCTTTACATGAGTTATGAGTTTTTATTTATAACAAGAGGGGTTAACCCTTCAACTCCCATTTGTGACTTTTGGAATACCCTCATGAATCTTCAACTTCATTAAAAAAATAACGCATTAAATTACATCATGACACTTCAAATTTCAATATTGACACTTGGAATTCCACCTACAAATTAATTACAAATAATATTACAATTTACACTCATACCCATGATATAAGACAAAATAGGGTAGAGCCAACTAGACAACCTAAAAAGGAAAAAAAAATCATGCTTGAGTTTGGGAAAACTCAAGATCAACAAATTCTGATTGACATTTTTTAGTCATGTAGTGGTGCCAAGCTTGGTTTTGTATGAAATTCCCAAACTATGTGATGGTGTTTGGCTGGAAGCAGACTCTAACCTCCATGGAATCTCGGTACAATGATTTGAAACTAGTTTCTACTTCCTTCAGAAGCATGATTAACATTGTCCGAACTTGTATGTGGACACCAATGTAGTTGTGCATGTTCTATCTATTCACCTCCAAGTCCTCCTTGGTGGAATTCTATCCCAACTGCTCCAAGTATTCCTCTATCTCCTTTTTGACTTAGTTCCTATGTTTGGCTTCAGTGAGTGAGCCAACTGATGGGATCCTATTGGTCTTCACCAAGAAATCCAGACTATTATAAATTAATGCATATGAGGCCTAAATTTTACCAATGAATGAGGCGAGTTTCTTGCTATTCTAGATCAACATCCATACTCTTTCTTTTCCAAGTGGCTTCATTTTCTTACCCAAGTCAAGTGATGCCCATTTGAATCACATTGTCCATTCATGCACGACAACGGTTGCAGATTGAACATTTCTAAGATTTTTGACAAAGTATTTACACTGGTGCTGCAATCCATGCAGGAAAAAAAATTCCTTTTTCAGATAACAATCTCCTCATAGAGGTTCCATATGGTCTCTCCAAGTGTCACACTAAGTATCATGGCCCTCATTTCCTCGAGGTGGAATTTTGTGAAAGCTGTATTTGGAGTTGCTGCGTGGAGTTGCTCAACCTCTTTCCTGGAAGACTATAATTTCTTTGCCAATTTCTTATTCTTGGCCATCATATACTGAGTGTTTGACATTGTTGCACTTCCAAAGGAAAAGTTGGCTAAGGAAATGGCTTCAGGATCTCTCTCGATGTCAACTAGGATTTCCCTCTCTCTAATAAATACCAGAGATGCGAGATCATCTAGAAAATGATTCTTACATGCTTGTACAATATCCTTATGGATTTCATTGTATGATATATTGTACGTGTCCATAAACGGATCAATGTCAAGAGGAAAATCTTCCCCTTCCTCGTCTAGAGCTAAAATTGTTGCCGGAGTTGGTGGAGATTGAATAGTGACTTGTTGTATGCTAGGCATTAGGTTGACATCTTGATTCTGCGACTCTAGTTACATATCTGTGTCATCGATCTCTATCAAGTCTTCAGTATGCTGAGCAAGCTCCTGATCCTGCATCTGTTCACCCTCCTCCTCTGTTGGTTGCTAGTTCTGTTCTTTCTCTTATATGTGTTTAAGCTCTATTTATTCTGCTATTCCGCTCTGTATTTCTTATTATTCCTGCTTCTACTTCTCTTCTTGTTATTTCTTCTACTTTTCTTCCTCTAGTCTCCTCTGCTCTTCCCTCTTTTTCCATTCTACTCTTTGCATCCTATGTTTCATATCCACCTCTGCTGCTAAATCTGATTTCATAATAGCTAGATCCACTTTCATCTTGGGGCTTCACTCTCCCTTTTTACTATAAGAAACCTTTCTCTTTCCTTTATCCTACATGGGGTTACTCCCTTTTGCTGAAACTGCTTCCAGAGTAGCTTCCTTCTATGGAGTCACCTGTGAAGTTCCCGAAAAAATAACCAGATCACGGGTCTTGGAGGAATTATAGCAATTCTTCCATGGATCCTCCTCCTTCCAATGAAATGTCCCACTGAGCCACTGAAAGTGAATTCTTGCACATTTGTTTTTGAAAATACCATAGGGATCGTACATATTAAAGTATCAAGTACTGAATGCAAACATATCTATCGCCTTTCCTTTGATATTCGTGACTTTCAGGTTCTTTATCTCTTACAATCCAATTTGCATAGGAAGAGTTGGCCAAGATGATTTCTTCTTCCTATGCAAAGCTATTGAAAACCCTGTGGTGAGATGGTATGAGACTTCTTGTATGACAAGCTTGTCGGTGGCATTACCTTGGAAAAATATGCGGTGACTTCATTCCACCAAACACTCTAAGGAAGGTGTCATCTAGTGAGGCAAACCAATCTGTGATCTCTAGTATTGCCTTCATTTCCCCGAGTGACCTTCAAGGTGGGTCTTCCTCAAAGATCATATTGTATAGAAAAATAAGAAAGTGGTCAGTTATATTTTCCATAACTCCTCGATGGCTGAAATCTGAGAGCACCTTGCAATGGATGTACACATAAAGGTCTTAAGGTGTCCAAACCCAATTCATGCCAGGGAATGCATTATGTGTACAAATTATATATAGTAAATATGCAAACATGTAGAATCTCTCTTTCCCTCCCTTGGGAGGATTTCAGGCATTCAATACATGGATAATTAATTGTTGAGCCAACAATTATGACCAGTTGAATGAATTCCCCTCATTCACAACCTCATTCAATAAGATTTCCACTCTTTCAGAAAGGTCTATGTGCTCTGCTGACCATATATTCTGCAAGCTAAGATGATAAAAAACTGATAGGCCCTCCTAAGAGACATTGTATTAAATGTGTTGGTGGGTGTCCGTAAAGAAATTTATGGCTCCTTCACCCAACTCTTAACAAAATCTTTCATGCCTAAATAAATATTAGTGGCATATAAGAGTGAATCCATGAGTGTTTCTAGCTAAGGAAAATGGTACATACAACAGTAATCGTTTTCCAGAAAAGTGACAATTCTCTATCCATTGGTACTGCTGAAAGTCATGGTCTTCACATCAATATGTGAGATAATCCAGCTAATGACATCTGCATATGGGAAAGATGGTTATCTATATGTAACCTTGTGTAACCATGATCTATGGACATTAATGTATACTTTTTGGTCCTCTAGATCTGTTGCAAAGTCCATCACTGAAAAACATTCGTTCACTTTTTTCCATGTAAGATCTGACTCCTCGACGTATAGTTGATTGTCTAAGTATACTAGCAAGTTTACTGGTGTTTTCTTAAATTCTTCCCTGGTACTGATTTTAGTGGTATCTTTTCAAGCATCTCTCTTGGGTGCCATGGTAACAACGACTTCTGGAGATAAGTGCTCAACAACTGTGGTATCTGTGGGAAAAAAAATGCACTCATGGAAAGAAAACATCAAATTTTGCGAATCTACCTTCAAAGTAAGATCAGGAAGTAAAATGAAAAACTATTGAGAGAGATTGCACAAGTTTTATGAGCAAGTGAGGGAGACTGGCTATAGGAAATACACATTACACAGTCCCAGTAGCCAAGGGTGAAACCTAAGGCTTGAGATTTTGCAATATGTAGTACAACATGAGGCTTGAGACTGCACAATGTATAGTCTAGCCTGGGTAGTGACTGGGAGAGACTGAGCATTGCGCAGTCTCTGTGGCCAAGGTGAAAACCTGAGGCCTAGAACCACACTTTGCATAGTCTCAGTGACCAAGGTGAAAAAATAAGGCCTAGAACTGTGCAATGCGCAATTGGGCCAACCTATCATGCACATTGCATAGTTGTATAGGCCAAGCCTCAAGTTGAGCTTTTGACTTGTGTAATGCCTAACTGGGCAAGGTGAAAACTGGCAAAGGGAAAGTGCACATATGCCCTATGAAGGTATGGGAAACAAGCAGATCTGAAAGATAATGTAAGTTAAAACATGGATATAACTAAGTATGGACATATCAATGTGACTCAAGTGTAGAAACTTAACAATAAGAAGGAAAAACAAATATGTGAGGAGAGTCGTTGAAATGACGGTTTCTAGTGTGAAAAAATAAGAAAATTGATGCGACACTTATGAAAGGAAAATGAAAAACTGAAATAAAAATTATTCAAGTTAATACAATTTAAAACACTAACAAACATAAAGAGAAATAATAAAAACAATAATCATGAAAGCGAAACAAAAAAAAGCGGCAGAAAAAGCGACGAAATATGACAAAAGAAAAACTCACCCGGAAAAAGATGACAACTCCACCGAAGGTTACTTGATCTCTTTTGGAATGCTAGAGCTCTAGGATCGAATGTACAAATGATCTATAGAGGCATATATTAAATAGATTTAGGAATATTTGGGTTTATGACACACATGCCTAAAATCAAGGAAAAAACAACACTTGGGGAAAATTTCTAAAAATAGGGACTGTGCCACCTTCGAGAAACTAATGATGAATCCCTATTTTCTATGGATTGATGTTTCTATTTTTTCTTTTTTTTCTTTTTTTGTGAAACTTTCCATGCACATTGCCAAGGAAGAATACGCAATTCTAGGGAACTGGGAAACTTCCCGACTCAATGCATTTCAGAGTTTTTGAGCTCAACGAATGGATTTCATAGTTTCTAAGCTTAGTGTTGGGCTGCCATCCATGAATGCACAGTTCTTGAGCTCAAGGCTAAGTTTCCTATAATGATTTCACAATTTTTATCATCAAGGCTAGCTTTCCCTAATGGATTGCATGGTTTCTAGAGGCAAACCTAGAACTACTACAGCATCAAGTCGGGAGGATACTTGTGACTCAAAAATATTAGTTATGTATGGGAAAAAGAAAACATAATTATAGATAAAAAGAATAAGTCTTGATAAAATTGTGAATACTTGACGATAGTCGAAGGTAAGCTCATGTAAACAAAAAGGAAGGCTCCAAAATCAAAGCATAGGAAAAAGTTTGGAGGGTGGTTGTAGCCGCTAAAACACTTGGAGACACACTGGCAGAACTCCAACTCTCTATATGGGTATTTTCTCATGCATAATAAGTCTAAATATTTAGGAAGTATTGTTTAGTTCATTGATTACCATATATTCCATAATTAGCTTCCATTAGATATATTGTTCCTACCATTCTCTTCATCGAAGAAAAACTTAACCAAGCCGAGTCAGACAAATTTGTTTTGATTTTTGATGAGGAGTATAAAGATACACAAGTGAAAATAAATGTCAGAGTCTTAGTTTTAAACTTTGGTGTTGGTTCACTGCCAGCAGGCCTGGACGATACCCCGACAGAGTCACTTTAAGAACACAAACATTGCTCCACTGCCAGTGAGCTTGGAAAGTACCCTGGTGGAGTTTCTTGCTTCACCTCTCTTTGTAAGAATCATTTCCCTTCTTTCACCTTTTTTTTTCTTTTTTTTTTTCATATAATTGTGCATAGGAAATTATTGATTTAACGAGGTGGAAGTGGGATCCTGAATTATTGAAAGCAGAAGAGGTTGTCCCTTCAGAGAAGGATATTTATATATACCTCTAGGACACTTGTTAAGGTTTTCCTCCCCTCCTTACTCTACTCGACTTAGCTGACAAGGATTAACTGAAAATAAAAATACTAATTAGAGTATGTGGTAGTAGTTATAGGTTCAATCATCGTGATTCCGATATGGTTTTATTTGAAAATAATGTATTTTCCTTCAAATTATCATCGATTGAAATAATGCAAGATTCCCGTAAATAGAGGGAATAAACAGATAACCAAGCGTTGACAACATAATAACTTCCTCATGAACTTCACCATGCTTGATTCGGAAACTGAAAATGGTCTCATGTGGAACATATTCTACTATTGAAAAGAAATGAAAAGACAGAAAAGGAGAAAGAAAAAAATTAAATCAAGGAAAAACAAAACAACGAAAGAAAAAAACTATTAATACTCCTAAACTAGAAAATATTAGGTTAGACCTACGTAAAATAATATTTTCAATGTAACTACCGATGCATTGGTTGGTCTATGTAAGTGAGGGAATTCATATCAAGAAAGATATTAAACAATAAGAAAAAAAAAAATATAAGGAAATACATATCAAGACATCGAATTTTGAAATGCATGCAAAAAGGTATGAAAAAACAAACATGCTAGGAAATTTGTGGATGCATTACAATGTTTAGACACACTGCGACTTAAAGATACATAACAACAAAATTTCAAATTGTAGAAATGAGAGAACATGAGGAGAGAAGAAAATTTTTTTTTTGCAACCATGCTCACCATGTATGACTCCTCCAATGATTGAGAAATAGGATCGTACAATGTAGATGGAGGATGTGAAAGTTGTAAAAGAGATTGATTTTCAATGTGTGCAACAGAGTGAAGAGGAGCCTTGAAAGATACATCATTATTCTAATTGGAATTGGAACTGGCCTCAAGACTATGAGAACCTGACATAACCATAATCTTGGGAGGAGGTGCCTCAACAACTTGCGAAAGTTCCAAATAATTGGAAGATAGATCATCGAAGACCGGTGGCTTAGAAAATCAACAATGGAAAAATCAAAATCGTGATCGGATGAATGAGTGAAAAGATCATGACAGGCACAATAAAAAAGTTCAAGATAAAAAAAGAGGAATCCTCATGATCTAACGAATCATAAATAGGGGAATATTGAGAACAAGAAATTCCACACTCTAATTCTTCAGAATGATGAGATGATAGATTGGGGCGATTTAAAAGGGAATATTTTTTCTCTTCGCATTCATATGAAAAAATAACATTCCACGAGTTCTGAAAATGATCAGAAGTAATAATATCATCAAAAACTAGATTTTCGAAAGATTTAATAGGAGTGAAAAAATCTAGGGAAATGTAAGTATAACGGGGAAGAGGTGCCGAAGGAGACAAATAAACCTTCATCATAGATTCTTGTTCATATGTGGACTACCAAACATAGTCATCGTAAATGATATCACAAGTTTTATGAGGAACACCAACTCCATCCTGAACTTGATACTCATGAACATCAAGAGAAACATTCGAAATGGGTGAACACAAAAACTCACAATTTGGAGGACCAAAGGAAACAAAGGATGGAGGACGAAGAGATAACACTTCATCACAAACATCAGATTCGTAGTCCAAATTTTCTAGAATTCTGAGTATGTGGGGTGGGAGAAGATGGTGGTAAGTCAGTGGATGAATTCTTAAGTTCTCCCACCTAAACCTGTGGAACTGAAGTTGTTTTATTAGAAGGAGATGAAGATTCACTTGGGACAACAACCTCATCCATCACAAATTTAGAATATCTAATACTAAGGTACGTTGGTAGGTTTTCGAAAGATTCAAATTCATGTGGATTCATTGAAATGTGAACAAGAAATTTGAATTTCTCTTTCATTAAAGGCCAATCAACATCATATTCATAAAATTCAAAGCAAAAATGAATGAAACAGTCATGAAAATCATCAAAAGATTCATATGGTTATTTTTGCAATCGCATAATTTTCTCGAAAAAATATTTGTAATTATACCTATCAAAGGCACGATAGAATTTTATGGCAAGATGTTCGAAAGAGTGTATGGAAACAACAAGCAATGTGTAACACCATTCCCTTATGATCCCTTTGAACGTAAGAGCAAACAACCTACAAGAAACTTCCTCACAATGAATATTGTGCTTTGTGCATAGTTAAAGAAAACGAGCAGTATGATCAAAGAAGGTTATTTCACCCTCACCATTGAATTTCATATTTGACAAGTCATTAATGATTTCCACCAAAAATTTTAATTTTGAGGTTTTAGAAAAACATGTCGGGGCTAAGATATGGGAAGAAGCCATTAATTAGTGTGGAAATTTCAAACAAAATTCATGGGTTCATCTTTTCATTTGGCTTTGATTCTAGTGCCAAAAATGTTGACGGTGCTAGACCCACCAACATTCATGGGATCTCGTCGATATGAAGTCCCAATTAGACCTCACGCAGTTTGGTGTAGGAGTATCGTCTAGAATACGGCTTGGTTACCGATGCAATGGGTGCTAATGATATGCCTTAGCTACAATTACGTATAGATTGATGTATAGTGACTTTGGAGAGAACAAGTGTGTGACCTTGCAGAGAGTCAAGTGTGATGCATGCAGGTTCTGTCACACAAAAGGAAAAATAAGTGAGCCCCTTAAAATCCTGTAATAGTAAGGAGATTGAAAGGAACACAAGAGCCTAATGACATCACAAGATAATAAGAGAAATAGTTTACAAGTCACAATGATGAATTAATACAACACACATTCAACATGATTTGTACCAATTCAAACGAAATAGTTCATAACCATAAGCATAAGTTAAATAACGAAAATTGTAAACATAATAAGAATAGTCCTACTACATTTACAACATATTCATGAAAACCTATTGGCTTTGAGCTTTTATTAAGTGAAAGTTCCAATCATACATACACCATCGACGAACCACTAGTCCCAATAGTGGAATGTGAAGTCAACATCACTTGCTCCTCAAAAGAAACATACTTCCTCTATGATATGGAGAAGCCAAGGCTCTCACAAAACTCCCAAGCTCCTGACTCTAAGCCTAAGCCTAGCCAAAAAATTGGCTCCCCAAAAGCCCTTTACATGAGTTGTGAGATTATATTTATAACAAGAGGGGGTAACTCTTCAACTCCCCTTTGTGAGTTTGTACTACCCTCATGAATCTTCAAATTCCTTACAAAATAACTCATTACATTACATCATGATTCTTCACATTCCAATATTGACACTTGGAATTACACTTACAAATTAATTACAAATAATATTACAATTTACACTCATACCCATATAAGGCAAAATAGGGTAGATCCTATTAGACAACATAACAAGAAAAAACACTATCATGCTTGAGTTTGGGAGAAATCAAGCTCAACAACTTCCAGTTGATGTTTTTTGGTCACATAGTGGTGCCAAAATTGGTACTATGTGATGACATCCCCAAACTGTGTGATGGTGTCTAGCTCAAACAAGACTCTAGCCTCCATCGCATCTGAGTACAATGATTTGGTACCAATTTCTACTTCCTTTTGAAGCATGATCAAAATTTTCCACACTTGGACAGAGCCATGAATGTAGTTGTGCACATTCTATCTATTCACCTCCAAGTCCTCCTTAGTGGAAATTTGTCCCAGCTCCTCCAAGTATTCCTCTATGTCCTTTTTGACATGGTTCTTGGGTTTGAGTTCAGTTAGTGAGAAAAGTGATGGGATCCTATGGGTCTTCACCAATAAATCAAAACTGATGTAAATTCATGGATATAAGGCCTGGATGTTTCCAATGAATGAGGTAAGTTGTTTATTTTTCTGGATAAGTATCCACATTCTTGCTTTCTCTAGCTCCGCTTGTGACTTAATTTTCTTACCCAAGTTATGCAATGCCCCTTTGTATCACGTTGTCCATTCATGCACGAATGTGATTGTATCTTGAAATTTTTTGAGAGTTTTGACAAAGCATTTACACTTTTGCTGCAAGCCATGCAGGTGGAAAACTACCTTATGCATGGTAACAATCTCCTCGTAGAGGTTCTGAATGGTCTCTCTAAGTGTTGATACTTCACTAATTATTGCTTCCCTCATATACTCTAGGTGGACCTATGCATAAGGCGTGTTTTGAGCTACTGCGCAGATTTGTTCAACCTCTTGCCTGACAGCCTGGAAGTTCTTTGCCAATTTCTTATTATCGATCATGATATACTGATTGTTTGACTTTGCTGCACCTGTGAAGGCTAAGTTGGTTGTGGGAATTACTTGGGGATCTCTCCTGGTGTCAGCCACAGTTACACTTTCTATAATAAATGCAGTATATGTGATATCATATGGAAAATTATTCTTACGCGCTTGTACAATATTCTTTTGGAGTTCATTGTATGTGTCCACACCTGAATCATTGTCAAGAGGAACAAATTCCCCTTCCTTGCCTGGAGCTGAATTTGCTACTAGAGGTGGTGGAGAATGAATAGTGGCCTATTGTGTGCTAGGCATCAGGTCGAAATATTGATTCTGCGGCTCTGGTTCTGCCTTCGTGTCTGATCTCTATCAAGTCTTCAATCTATTGAGAAATCTCCTCATCCTGCATCTATCCACCCTCATCCTCTACTTGTTTCTGGTTGTGTTCTTTCTCTTCAACTTGTTTCCGCATTGTTTCTTCTGATATTATGCTCTTCCTTTCTTCTTCATCATGATTCTTCTTATATCCTTGTTCTTTTTTCTTCTTCTCTTCCTCAAGTCTCCTCCACACTTCCATATTCTTCTGTTATGCTTTCTGCATCCTCTGTTTCATCTCCGCCTCTACTGAAAAATCCACTTTCATAATAGTTGGATCTACTTTCATCTTGCGACTACACTCTCCTCCTATACAATAAAAAACCTTTCTCTTTCCCTTGTATTTCTTGGTGTTGCTCCCTTTTTCTGGCACTACGTCCGGAGTAGCTTCCTTCTATGGAGTCACCTATTAATTTCCTGCAAAATTGACCACCTCACGAGCCTTGGAGACATTACAAAAATTACTCCATGGATCCTCCTCCTGCCAATGAAATGTCCCACTAAGCCACTGAAACTGAATTCTCGCATAGTGGTATTTGAAAATACAGTGGGGATCATATGAATTAAAGTCTCCAGTACTTAATTCATAATTTTCTGTTGCATTTCCTTCGGTATCTGCGACATTCAGGTTATTTATCTCGTATAATCAAATTTTCATAGGAAAAGTTGGCCAATGTGCTTTCTTGTTCTTATCAAAAGCTCGTAAAAACCTTTTGGTGAGATGATATGAGACTTATTGCATGAAAATATTGTCATTGGAATACCTTGGCAAAAGATGTTGTGGCTTCGCTTCATTGAACACTCTAAGGAAGATGTCATTTGGTGAGGAAAACCAATCTGCAATATATGATACTACCTCCATTTCTCCAAGTGACATGCAAGGTGGTTCTTCCTCAAATATATATTGTATAGCGGAATGAGGAAGTGGTCATTTAGATTTTTCATAACTCCTTAATGCCTACAATTTGAGAGCATCTTGCAGTGGATGTACACAACAAGGTCTTAAGGTGTCTAAGCCTAGTTCATGCCAAGGAATATGTTATGTACACATATTTCATCTATTAAATATGTAGACACATAGAATCTTGCTTTTTCACCCTTGGGAGGATTTTGGGTGTTTGATACATGGATAAATTTTGAGCCAACAAGCCTGACTAGTTCAATGATTTCCCCTCATTGAAAACCTGGTTCAATAAGATTCCCCGCCCTTCCAGAAAGGTCTCTATGCTCTACTGACTGTAGATTCTGCAAGCTAATATGATCAACAACTGATTGGACCTCCTAAGAGACCTTGTCGTATATGTGTTCGTGGGTCTATGTGGAAAATTTGATGGCTTCTTCACCTAGCTCTTAACAACATCTTTCGTGCCCAAATAGTTGTTCGTGGCATAGAAGAGTGAATCCATGAGTGTTTCCAGATCATGCAAATGGTACATATGTCGGTAATTTTCTTTTGGAAAATTAGCTATCCTTGATCTGCTGGTACTGCTCAAATTCATGGTATTCACATCAATATCTGAGACAATCTAGTTGATGACATCTGCACATGGGAAGGTTAGATATTTGCATGCAACCCTATGTAGCCTTGATCTCTGTACATTACTGTATACTTGTCAGTCCTCTAGATCTGTTGTGAATTCCTTCGCTGAAAAAGGTTCGCTCACTTTCTGCCATGTAATATTTGAGTCCTTCTCCACATACAGTTGAGTGTCTGAGTATAATGGCAAGTTTGCTAGTGTTTTCTCAACTTCTTTCCTAATAATTCTTTTAGTGGTATATTTTGAAGAAAATATCTTGGGTTCCATGGTAAAAATGATTGTTGGAGAGAAGTGCTCAACAACTGTGGTACCTGTGGGACATAAAATGCCCTCATGAAGAGTAAACATCAACTTTTTCAAATCTACTTTCAAAGCAAGTTCTGGTAGCAAACCAGAAAAATAGTGAGAGATATTGCACAATTTTCATGAGAAAGTGAGGAAGACAAGATGTGATAATTTTGGATTGTGCAGTCCCAGCAGCCAAGAGTGCAGCCCGAGGCTTGAGACTTCATAATGCGCAGTCCATCGTGGGAAGTGATTGGGAGAGACTGCACATTTTGCGGTCTCACTGGCTAAGGTGGTAGAATGAGCCCTAGAATATTGCAATGCATAGTTAGGCCATCTTGTGCTATGGATTGCATAGTCTCGGAGGCCAAGCCTTTTCTTGAGCTTTTTACTTGCGTAATGCCTAACTGGGAAAGTTGTAAATTGGCCAAGGTAAAGTGTAGATCTTCTTGGTGAAGGTGTGTGAAACAAGTAGATATGAAAGATAATGCAAATTAAAAAATGGATCTAAATAACTATGTAAAGGTCAATGTGAATCAAGTGCAACAACTTAACAAACGAAAGGAAAAACAAATATTTTATGAGAGTCATCGAAATGACGATTGCTAGTGTGAAAAAACAAGAAAATTGATGCGACACCTATGAAAGGTGAACAACAAACGAAGAAAAACTTCTACAAGACAATAAAAGTTAAATTTCCAACAAACATGAAGATAAACAATCAAAACAACACTCACAAAAGTGAAACGACAAAAATTGATAGAAAAAGTGACAAAAGAAGATAAAAGAAAAACTCGAAAAAGCGATGCCAACACCACTGAAGGTTCCTTGATCTCCTTGAGAATGCTAGAGCTCCAAGATAAATTGTAAAAATGAGCTCTAGAGGCTTCTATTAAATATCTTTGGGTGGATTTGGGTTTATGAAATGCATCCCTAAAATCAAGGAAAAAATGAAACCTGGTGAAAATTTCTAAAAATAAGGATTGTGCCATCTTCAGGAAACTAATGATGAATCTCTATTTTCTAGGGATTAATTTTTTTCACTTTTTTTCCTTTTTTTGGAAACTTGCAATGCAAATTGCCAAGGAAGATTTCCCAATTATGTGGAATTGGGAAACTTCCTCACTCAGTGCATATCACATTTTCTGAGCTCAAGGAGTGGATTCTGTAGTTTTTGCATTTAGTGCTAGGATGCCATCCATGATTTCACAATTCTCAACCTCAAGGTTGAGCTTCCTGTTAGGATTGCACAATTTCCATCATCAAGGCTAGATTTCCCTCATGGATTGTGCAGTTTTTGGAGGTAAGCCCAAAAATGCTACAAGATCAAGTTAGAAGGATTCTTGTGACACAAAAATACCAGTTAAGTATGGAAACAAGAAAACAAAAGCATATATAAAAAAGAAGAATTCTTTATAAAATTCATGAATACTTGACAACAGTCAAAGTTAAGCTCATGTAAATAGAAAGGAAGGCTCCAAAATCAAAGCATGGGATTTTTTTTAGTGTGGTTGTAGTCGCTACGAAATAGCCTCAAAGATTAAGTGGGTCATCATGATGCCTGTTGTAAAATTGTCAAACCACCTAGATAATGAACCCCATATTATAAGTGCTTGAATTATCCATTGGTGTGAATTACCCCCGTGCAAGCATTTCCCTTAGACTATGGATCTGGTTCGGGGTGGTCAACTGTAAGAAATATTGCATTGTTGCTAGTCTATGGTTAGGTGGAGAGTGGAAGTCCCTTCTCTAGTTGCTAGTTGAATTAACATACTAACATAAGTATCATGGTAATGTATATTGATTTATAAATGTTTATTTATGTCTGTTGTGATGGTAAGTTGATATATGCTTCTGTATAATTCATGAATGAGTGCCTAAGAGCACTATATATCTATGGTTGAATCTTCTCTATGTATTAATGGTCACATGCATATTTAGTATTGTTTAATTATGTTATACATTGAAAAAAAACTATAGATTATCTCATATATGGTGGAGTTATTAAAGGTCTATTTAATGTTGAGAATGTTCATTCTATGAACAACTGAGATGATAGTGAAAGATTATGCTCACTTACACATGTTTCTATATTTTATGTGATTCATTGTTCAATTAGGTCAATAATGTTCTTGTATAAGCATGTAGAAGGAATGTCTCCCTGAAAGGGATTGGGAATGACTATTTCCATTAAGGGAACTGTTTAAAACACTATAGATAGTTAGGTTGGAATTCTTTTATTGGTCATTTTTTTTTCCTTTGGGACCAGTTCTTCCCAATGTTTAGAATTTATGGTGGATTGAAAATATTTTAGTTCCTTAAACTCGTTTGAATGGAAGATAATATCTCTAATAATTTGAATTTTGGACTTAGATATTTCCTAAAGGACATGATTTTCTTAGAAAAAGAATTGGTACTCTAAGAATAAATCTCCATAAATTCCTTTTCTATGGTTTTAGTAGAAGTACAAAATCGATCTAAGGCCAGATGGCTCTTTGGATGGTTTTTGCTTTCGGGCTAGATGATTAATTCACCACCCAAGTGAAAGTAATCTAGGGTGATATGGAATTCAATGTCTCCCTTAAACTTTCATTGTGTCTAGATATCAAAGGAGGGGGAATATTGATACATTTAAGATTGGATGCATCTAGAAATCCATATGAGTTCAATATGGAAAGTCGTCTGGATATATATAATTTTTATTAAGCCCCAAGGGTTAGCTTAATTGGTTAGGTCCCCATCGTTAAACCATCTTTTCTATTGAGAGGTCAAAATTTTAACTCTCTCAACACCCTCTAAGTTAGGCTATGTGGTTTACCTAACAAGAAGTGATCCCTTCGGGTGGATCTTCTTCGTACAAATATTTTTTTTATGTAGGAGTCACCGATGTGTGGGGTTCGTGAACCACATAGAAAAAAAATATGTAATTGTAAGTATTTTTGGGTGGCCCCGCTTGAGTATATTGTATGTGCAGATAAAATTTCTCTATAGTGGGTGTTTCCTCTCAGATATGGGGAATCTAGTGCTAGTGGAGTTCAACATAGATAAAATGTCTCGAATAGGATCAAGACTACATTTATCCATAGAGTTGCATGTATCCAACATTTGGGATCCAGGGGTGTGGAAAAGAGGGATAACTATTGAAATTTCATATTTCTACAGAATTATATATAATGTAAATGTTTTACAAAACACAAAGGAGTCAGGCCCAATGGGACCCACGAGCCCAATTTTAATGTGAAAACACCATAAACTCTACATGGACACTATGTACTATCCATGAATGAGGCATAAATGCTCTGGGTGATGCATGATGGCCATGTGGGACACAAATTATTCATACATGGTAGTCGCTTATAGAGGTGGCATAGTTTAATTGGTTAAATTTCAAATGAGGATAATTTCAATCCAGGAGGAAGTTTGATATTGCCTAAAATATCTCATTAAGTTGGATGTGATGGTGGTATCAAAATTTATTCTGCAAACTTTGAAAAATAAAAATTTTTGTAAACCCATATTCACATGAAACCTTGGAGGTTGAGTCAGAATAGTAACACCTTCCACAACCCGAGATAACACAAGTGAGTGGGAGGGAGTGTTACACCTATATTGCACTCGTAGGTTGAATATTTTATTTATAGGGATTGTGTGGTGGTGGAGGGACTTATGCCTTCTCCATGATCCATGGTCATGATTGATAGGGATTAAGGTCTTAAGTTTTGGTCACAAATCATGCATTAGGAACTGGGACCTATACAAAAGGTGATAAACTAAAAAATGGTGCTCATATACCACTCATAAGTTGAATATTATTCATTCTATATAACATGTGTGGTAGTTTATGGTCTCATGCAAGAACCATGAAACCTATAATCAAATATTAGGGACCAAGTCCCTTTTTTTTAACATTAGATCATAAGTTGGATGTTCAGAGAAAAAAATATTAGGTCAAACCTTTAAACGATTTCCATGCACCATATATATGTCAATGATCCTAAAATATGGACTATATAACTCTTTATAGCCAATTAAATGGACCTTGCACCATTAAAGAAACTAACGAGGCCAAATTTCCTATCCTTTGGGCCTATACCATGGTCTAAGTACAAACACCCATCCTTATTAAAAAAAAATTCAAAATGATCCTCGTAACCCACTCTTAGGGAAAATATTCCAACAATATGTCTATGTGATATTTTAGAGGTATGTGCATTAAGTAACCATTAGGATTAATTCAATAGTTTTTGGAATTAAAACATGAAACGCTCTTTATGACCCATTATTATCATATAAAACCATGAAATGGTCCATATATCCAACTTGTAGATCAATGATTCCATTCAGGGGGAATATGTGGTGGTGGTTTAGGGCCTCATGAATGACCAATGAAGTCTAACATTAAATGTTAGGGATTAAGTTCCTGGTTTTAGTACTAATCCATGTTTAAGGTTCAAAGACCTATGTTGAAGCACAATCCTTGAATCACATCTCACATAAAAGTACAATATGGAATCATCCTCCCAAGACCCGCATGAACAGGTCTATCATCCCTTAATCTAATACTAACAGGTCTGGTCATCCTCTAATTCAACTTGCTATATGCCCTAAGAGAAGTCATTCCATTCATGGCTTTAATTGTGAGATTATCAATGTTTGAAGTATAGATTATATGACCCATTGACTCCTCAATGCTCCTTTGAATGGGCCTAAGTGCATCGCAAAGCACTTATCTCCTTGCAAGGGTGCTCTGCAGAGCACTTCTCGACACTTAAAGGTGTGTTGGTCTTCTAGGAGCGAAATCATCATTTTTCTGGGAATCTCCACATGTCCAGTGCCTTCTAGACGAGCTCATAGGTATCATACTTCGAATAAAAGTGTTCATCCATCACCAATAAACTTGGAAACATGTATCACCTATTATTAGAAAGCCATTCAATTCCATTTATTGAAAATACCCCCAATTTCCCTATAAATTGAGCACTCATTCAAGTGCTAGGGAGGGAGAAATTTGTGTAGTGTTATACTATTGGATTCTCAATTGATGAGAGCTGGAGTATTTTTATGTTGTTGAGATGATGATTGGTGTGATAAGGTCATAATGAAGTTGGAGAAGGTTGACGATGAATCGATCTATTGGTTGTAATCTTCTCCTCCTACTTTATTAATAAATATATATGTTCATTTTCTCATATGTATGCTTAAATCTTATGAGTTGCATTCTCAATTGTGTATGTATTCTCAGATCTAATCGGTTTGGTTTGGTTAAGATAGATATATACGTGTATATTTGTATTTTATTTTCTATTCTCTGTCTTTGATTGAAAGTATCGATCTAGCGGCTTTATTTGGATTGAGGGTGAAGACAACAATGAAAGAAGGAGAAAGATAGCGAAAATATTACAAGTAGGTTTCTTTCCTTTCTGCTTATCTATTTGTCTTAGAGAAAATGATAGTTGTCTTTCTTTTGTTGTTCTGAGTGAAGGAACGCCACACTCAGGGAATCTAGTTTATCCATAGATTATAATTTTGTATAACAACACCCATGATATACATCGGGGAACTATCTCCCTTATATGGCCTATGTGGTTGTTTGGGGATTGTCACATGGATTGTGATTTTTAGTAACAACTATTAGTATCTACTTCTATAATTTTAACATTACGCAATGTTCTAGGTTTTTAGGGTCATCACTAAACTATATCAAAAAATTTCAATGTCCTAGTCATTGGATAAAGAATTCCTCCTTAGGTAATATGTGGCAGATGTCAGCCTTCTACATGGCCCATTAAACCTAAAATCAAATATTAGGGTCTGAGTCCATAATGTTTTTCCCTAAACCATTTCTCCAAATTATAGAATGTTCCCCATATATCATTCGTATATCAAATTTTCCATCTATAATGCCTATATGGTGATCTAGGGTTGTTTACCTTGTCCATGAACATTATAATAAATTGTTGTGTCTTAAGTTACTAGTTTTAAACTATAATCTATCCTAGTCCTACATACCTTTCCTTGTTGAAGCCATCTTAAAAATTATGCCTATATCACACTCACAATTCAAGTTCATAAGTTCAACTCTCTCAATGCCCTCTAAGTCGGGCTCCATGGTTGACCTGACAAGAAGTGATCCCCTCAAGTGGGTCTTCCTCGTATAAATATTTTGTGGATGTAGGAGTCACCGATATATGGGGTTCGTGAACCACATAGAAAAAAAATATAAAAGTGTAAGTATTTTAGGGTGGCCCCGCTTTAGTATATTGTATGCGTGGATCAAATTTCTCTGTAGTGGGTGTTTCCTATGAGATATGGGTAATCCAATGATAGTGGAATTCAACATAGATTAAAGGTCTCGAATAAGATTGAGACTATATTTCTCTATAGAGTTGCATGTATCCAACCTCTGGGATTCGGGGGTGTGGAAACAAGGGATAACTATTAGCATCTCATATTTCTACAGAATTAGATATAATGTAAATTTTCTACAAAACAAAAAAGAGTCAGGCCCAATGGGACCCACAATCCCAAGGTTAATGTGGAAACACCATAAAATCTATGTGGACACTATATACTATTCATGAGGGATGCATAATTGCTTTGTGTGATGCATAATGGCCATGTGGGACACACATTATTCATACATGGTGGTACCTTGTTGAGTTGACATAGTTTAATTGGTCAAATTTGAAACGAGCATAACTTTCAATTTAGGAGGCAGATTGATATCGCTGAAAAGATCTCATTAAGTTGGATGCGATGGTAGTATCAAAATTTATTCTGGAAAATTTGAAAAAATAAGGATTTATGTAAACCCATCTTCATAAAAACCTTGGAGGTTGAATTATAATAGTAACTAACACCTTCCACAACTCGAGATAACACAAGGGGATGAGAGGGAGTGTTACACCTATATTTCACTCATATTTTAAATATTTTATTTATAGGGATTGTGTGTTGGTTGAGGGACTTATGCCTTCCCCATGATCCATGGTCATCATTGATAGGGATTAAAGCCTTAAATTTTGGTCACAAATCATGCCTTAGACATTGGGATCTATACTAAGGGTGAAAAAATAAAAATGGTGCTCATATACCACTCATAAGTTGAATATTATTCATTATATATAACATGTGTGGTAGTTTATGCTCTCATGCAAGAACCATGAAACCTACAAGAAAATATTAGGGACCAAGTCCCTTTTTTTTAGTGTTAGATCTTAAGTTGGGTGTTAAGAGAAAAAATATTAGGCCAAACCTTTATATGGTTTCCATGCACCATTTATATGTCAATGATCCTAAAATATGGATTATATAACTCTTTATAGCCAAGTCGATGGACCTTGCACCATTAAAGAAACTAACGAGGCCAAATTTCCTATCCTTTGGGCCTATACCATGGTCTAAGTACAAACAGCCATCCCTATTAAAAAAAAATTCAAAATGATTCTTGTAACCCACTCTCAGGGAAAATATTCCAACAATAAGTCTATGTGATGTTTTAGAGGTATGTGCATTAAGTATCCATTAGGATTAAGTCAATAGTTTTTGGAATTGAAACATGACATGCTCTTTATGACGCATTCTTATCATATAAAACCATGAAATGGTGCATATATCCAACTTGTAGATCAATGATTCCATTCGAGGGGAATATTTGGTGGTGTTTTAGGGCCTCATGAATGACCAATGAGGTCTAACATTAAAATTTAGGGATTAATTTCATGGTTTTAGTACTAAGCCATGGTTAAGGTTCAAAGACCTTTGTTGAAGCACAATCCTTGAATCACATCCATGCCATACATAGGGAATATATCTCCCTTATATGGCCTATGTAGTTGTTTGGATATTGTCACATGGCTTATGATTTTTAGTAATGACTATTAGTATCTACTTCCATAACTTTAAAATTACACAATGTTCTAGGTTGTTAGGATCATCACTAAAATATCTCAAAAAATTTCAATATCCTAGTAATTGTATAAAGAATTTCTCCATAGGTCATATGTGGAAAATCTCAGCCTTCTACATGGCCCATTAAACCTAAAATGAAATATTAGGGTCTAAGTCCTTAATGTTTTCCCCTAAACCATGGTTCCAGATTATAGAATGGTCCCCATATATCATTCATATAACAAATGTTCCATCTATAATGCCTGTATGGTGGTCTGGGGTCGTTTACCTAGTCCATGAGCACTATCAGAAATTATTGTGCCTTAAGTTAGTATTTTTAACCTATCCTTTATCCTAGTCCTACATACCTTTCCTTGTTTAAACCATCTTGAAAATGATGCATATATCACACTCACAATTCAAGTCACTTTCTTTGTAAGGCTTGCAGGGTTGTTTGGAGCTGTAGACATGACGTTAACAAATAAAACTTTTATGGTACCCATATCCCACTTACATGCCAAATATTCACTCCATATTTCTTGTGCTATCATTTGGGGGCTCTAGCCTATGAGCTTTATAAACAACTATCATTTCCTAAGTCTCTATCTGTAGATCCTAAATTATATCTTGGTCTTTGAAACCCATCTTTTCTACATTAAACCTGAGGATGGTGTCTATATCTCTCTTATAGGTCAAAGATTGGGCCTCTACAATCCCTTTGTGGTAGTCTAAAGATATTTTCTTGGCCTATGAGATATAAAGCTCTATTCAATCCAAATTCCCCAATTTTTTTAACACACTAACTCATGGCTTATTCCTTAAAACCCAACTTTATTATGTGAAATCTTAATACAGTTCCTTATCCCTCTTGTAGGTTAATGATTCCCTATATAAGACATTTATCATATCTTAAAACCATATATATATAACTCATAAACCTTAGAAGTGATTAATATGACCTAATTCTTTAAGTGTTAAGCATATACCATACCTAATTTCTAAAATCCATTGATAATATAAAAAACTTTGAAAAAAAATATATCTGACTTTTATATTAAAAATTTCTTGTAACCTAATAAACTTACATATTTCCATGTTTATATAATTAATATAGTTATTTAAAATACCATAAAATATATACTTCCATGTTTATATAATTAATATAGTTATTTAAAATATAATAGAAAGGTACGGAAATCTATTATTTGAAAACAACTTTACACCTTCCTTTCTTTTTCATTTGTTTTCTCTCTTCTTTTAGCTTTACGTGTGCACTGGTTTTCTTTCCCTTAGTATTTATCTCAACATCTCCTACGTTACACCCCTAAAAGCAATTTCTACTTTGATGCTACCTTTAAACTTATGTCCCACTCTAATGACACGTTTCTTTAATGTTATTTGGAATTCCTTAATTGCACAAGGAATGAAGTAATCATAAAGTTGCTTTAGTGTATAAGCACAGTAGAATCTCATAAAATATGATAAGGAATGAACTAATTATAAAATAGGTTTAAATGTAAAATTTGATAAGGAAACTAATTATAAAATTTCTTGAAGTTTATAATCATAGTAGAATATCATAAAATCTGATAGGTTTGTTGATATCTCGTGACAAGTTAATGAGAATGAACCTTTGGAAAAAGGATCCCTGGATTATATTTTGAATTCCTTAAATGTATAAGGAATAGACTAATTATTAAATTTATAATCATGGTAGAATCTCTACATAGAAGTATAGAAGTTCTCTAGAAGTCCTCTGCATAGCACAAAAGTCATAGACTCATTTTTCACATATTTAAATCAATATCCGTCTTCAAAACTTCCATTTATATTTATGGAAACGTGCTTAATATTGTTTGCTCCCTCTCATTATAAAGCCTATCATGAGTCTTTTTTGTCACATTGTTCTTCTATCATTTCCAACGATTGCTACACCTTGGCAGTGTTCATATGTACCTGCAATTCTCACTAGGAGGCTATGGAACAATAAGAACAACCAAGCAAGCCAAGAGACTCATAATGAAATAATCAATAGAAACAATCAAGATAATACTTATTTTTTGAGAGTGTTCCAGATATTAGACTTCTCAACTAGATTCAATTTCATTACATCATCAAGGATTCCATACCATTGTCAAAGAGTTCACATCATTTAGAAGTCCACATCATTAAGGAGTTCATGCCATCAAGGAATCCTCATCTACATTATCAATGAGGGTACATCATCGTCATCATCAATAAATATACATCATCATAATCAAGGAGTCTACATCATCAAAGGTTCCACATTATCATTATTAACATCATCAATGAGTCCATGTCATCATAATTCAAATTACCATCATCATTAAAGAGTAAACATCAAGGAGTTCAGATCACCATCAAGGAATTCAATCATCCATGTCATTAATGAGTCATACATAATTATCAACAAGTAGTACTTATCATCATCAACAAGGAGTACACATCTTCCACATCATCGAATATGCATCATTTAAGGAGTCCACATAAACATCCTTAAGGAGTCCATATCATAATCCACATCATCAGGGGGTTCATATCAACATCAAACACATCAATAAGGAGTTCACATCCAAGAATTTCATTATCAATGATTTCACATCATTTGCATCATCAATGAGCTCACATCATTATGATTAGCAATAATTCCACATTATCAACAAGTCCATTATTGTTGAGTCCATATTATCAACAAAGATTCCTTGTAAAGGGTTCACATTAATAGTAACGATTTAAAAGTAAAATGAGAAACACAAGATACTTATATTTTCAGTTCCCTCTTAATATTTAGTCCTTTTACATTCACCTTGCAAATCAACCTTAACAACAAGATGCCAAATCTTCTTAAGCGGAAGCAAACAGGTCCAAGGTTTTATTCATCAATCCTAGGCTTTCTTCTAAAAACCCCACCTAATATTTACAAAACAATCCAATGTAAGTAATAATTAAAACAAATAAATACATCATACTTATCCTTTTGAGATCATGGTAGCTCCTTCTTGATTTTTGAATTCATCCTACAAATCAACCTCATTACCAAGATGTCAACTCAACTAGGGACTAGGGAAGCAATCAATCCACAGGCCTAGGGTTTTTTAATTGAAACCCTTCTTGAATTGATATGATTTTAGTCCCAAACTAACACTTATATTTCTCAATTAGCATTCTTACATTTTATTTCATCTCCATCATATTCACTATCAATCCCAGCGTTTTTGATATCAAATCCTTACTAGGGTTTATAAATCCATAATAGTTCAAATATATCAAAAATCTGGTCAAACCTTCAAACTCTAGATTCTTTAGAGGCCATTAAATATTCAAATTTAATTGGGATCATATAAACCCTATATTATTCAACACTCAATATTGCAATAACTTCAAATTCGGGAATATGATTCCTTCGCAAATTTTTTTGGACATATGAGTCAGATTAGTTAGGATGACTGTAGAGTTTTTGAGAGACTTCATATCTTTTGATAGAGGGTCCTCAGTTAACATATCATGCTTCAGTTATGATCTTCTTCCATAGAGCCATATATGTTCTAACTTCAAGCAACATATGTATCTCAGTTCAAAGGTTATTCTTTTGAAATTAAGGGTCACTAATCTTTCACAACTTAGGATCATATCAATGAAAATAAGATTTATGATTCAACACGTACAAGATAAATTCATCATAGTTTCTAGTAAAAGACTGCTTAATATATATATATATATATATATATATATATATATATATATATATATATATATATATGTTCTAATCTACAAGCAAAAATATGGTTTGAACTTGTCTATGCCAATGTTGAAGATCATATTAGCATTTTACAGTCTTTATTAACAATCTTTAGAGAATGACATTGATCCCAAGAAAGTTTTAAATTTCATACCTTTGACAGTCTTGGACCTGGAACATATATGAGTCAGATTTCTAGATTTTAGATTGATTTTTTCAACCCCATATGGTAGTGTGTGACAACCATATTTTATGCATAAGACACCTCAATCATCGATTTGTCCACATATGATATTTTGTAACAATGACTTCAAACCATGTATCTTAACCATACAAAATTGTCTTCCAAACCATGAAGCATACATTACTTTATATCTCATTATCATAAGGTCATTATCATATATTACTAAGTGTAAGGACATAGTTATGTATCATGTATTAATGTCACATTGAAGTCTGTCATATAATATCACAATGTTTTCTGTCATATATCATGTCATAGGGTTGTCGCCATATCATGGTGGTGTCTGCCATATCATAGTTGTTGTCTTCTATATATCATATCGTAGTGTTGTTTTCCATATCATAGATAAACATTACAAGCTTGTTTCTATATGTAGTATTTGAATCAACACGATCTAAATAGTATCCAATATTCACATCAGGTAATGAAGTTTGTACAATATTTTGTATATGATCTGTCCATACTATAGAGCATACCATACATATTGTAATGCAATAGCATACCATGCGAGATAATATACCTCTGGAATGTGAGACATCATAGACCATAATAATAGCATACATACGTAATGTGAGAGCTTAATATGATGTTATGTGAGCCATCATACTTTAACACCATGCGAGAGTCATCAAACAAGAGAGCCATGCGAGAGTCATCATAAACACCGTATTGAATTAACATGTGAGATCATATACGTATGTATTTTAGCATATGCGAGAGTAGTTATTTAGCATAATACTTGTAGTAGATGTGAGAGTATAGTTCGGTAACAAAGGCAATAATATGGTCCTATAACCAAAGCATATAATATAGTCTTGTAACCAAAGCGTAGAATATAGTCATTTGTTATTATGCCACAAAATTCAGATTTGTTGCAAGAATATGATGCCACAGGACTCAGATTTGTTACATGAATACTATACCACAAAACTTGGATTTTTAGAGGATACTTAACCTTCATTCAATAGATATTTCATATTACTTGTGATGAGGTATTTGTTTTAGTGGCTCATGGAACCTTGTTCTGATACCATCTTGATTTTCTAGGTCATGTGTTAGGTCATTTTTCATCGCCTAATAATTACTTCAACGATCAATTTAAAAATTAATTTCACATAGCATTAAATTTAATATCATTTATGTAGTTATACAAAAGAAAAAATCATCTAATAAACATGAAAGAGAAGTAAAATAACCGTGAAACAAAGAAAAAAAATACATAGAAAATTATGCACACATCCAGGGCAAAATCCACAAGGGGAAAACCCAGTAAAATTTTTTTCTTATGAGAGAGAGAGAGAGTTTACATATCCATAAAGACACCATAAATAAATTACGCATAATAATAACCAAAACAATAACCAGAATCATGATGACATGCCATGTCGAAATACAAGTCCCTGAAATTTCGGCCCTCCCTAGAATTTCGACCTCCTCGTGAAATTTGATCATCTTCCTAAAATTTGGCCCTCTTGTAAATTTCTCGGATCAAAGATGAATGAGACAATTATGATGTGCCTAAATGAGGAGAAATGAAATCCTTTATATAGCCTTCAAGTGGGGGTTGAATGGGCGCCTCTTAGGGGCCCAACCGACCTATTAATTTTGGAGGCAAATTTTGAAAAATATTTTTTTAATTTCATTTTCAAGATGAAAATACCGACCATGGCTACCATATTTTTCAAAAATTTTATGGTGATTGTGGTGAGTGGTTGGAGATGGATATTTAGTTTTATGTAAAATTAATTTGCCTTCATGATTTGAGTTAGAAAATGGAATGAAAGATGAATCATTAAGGTTAGGCAGTGGTAGCTTGCAGATCAGGGGTTATAGTGCATTCAGTTAGTGGCTTATAAATAGATAGGGGTTTTAGATCCTTTCAGTTGTAGCTGATAAAACATGAAGTAGTAGCTTCCTTCTAGTTGTGGCCAACAAAATTTTTAACAAGTAGAATCTTTCCTTTATGGAAATAATTGAAGGAAAGTTTGAGGAATCCACGTGTGATAGTTTTTGCTTCTTTTCTTGATTCTTTTGATGTTGACATGAATTTTTAGTGAAGTATTTATTGGTGTCCTATAATATTTACTAGTGAAAAGAAAATTTTAAACTTCCTACAATATTGATTCACCTCGCCTCTAAGTGTTGTCCTTTCTTTAACAAGAACATTGCTAACAACTCATTATAAACGAAACAAATTGGAATGGAAGGTCCATCTTTATTATCCCCTATCACAGATCTAAGAGACAATTATGGAGGAAAGGGAACCGAGGAGCCAAGGAGGTGCACTCTCTTATTTTTGTGAAGGGATGTGGATGCATTTGTACATATACATGCAATAATAGTGAAATTAAGGTTGGTTGTTTGGTTCATTTGAGCTGGGCGCTCAAGGGTTACATGCGTTTGGTGTTAGATATTGTGTTACCAATCTGTTTCTCAAGGATTGAAGTTCAACTGCTAAGTTATTGTTGTGCCTTTGAAATCACTTAGTGCCTTCTAATTTGCTATGAAACCACATATCCACTGGGTGGTCACTATTGGTAGTGAAATTCTTGGGTGATTTTTGTTGGATATGAAACCAGTAATTGCTTGTTGTATCTGTGAAACCAGTAATTAGTCGTTGCCAAATTTTTGTGAAAAAAAACACCTGCATAGTGGATTCAATCCCTTGAAAACTGAGCAACACATATATTTCCTTGAATTTGGGTGTACCATGTGTTTGAACCTAGAATAGTAAGTGGGGCACTATGATCTTGTTTTATAATTATTAAACCACATGGACATTGAACCCCATCCTTTGAGTGTTTTAACTATCCATTGGTGTGAATTACCCATTTTTAAGAATTTCCCTCAAATTCTGGATTTGGATTAGGCTAGTTATCTATAAGAAACATTGCAGTGTTGTTTGCCTATGGTTAAGTGGAGATTGGAAGTTTTTTTTCGAGTTTCTAGTTGAATTAACATACTTAGATAAGTATCATGGTTATCTATATTATTTTATGAATGTTGATTTGTGTCGATTGTGATAGTAAGTTGATATATGCTTTTGTATAATTCATGAATGAGTTCCTAAAAGCACTGTATATCTATGGTTGAAGTTTCTATGTGTTTTCATGGTTAAATGCATATTTAGTATTGTTAAATTATGTTATATAATTTAGAAACTACAGATTATCTCATATATGGTGGAGTTATTGAAGGTCAATTTAATGTTGAGAATTCTTATTCTATGAACTACTAATATGATTTTGAAATATTATGCTCACTTACACATGTTGTTATATGTTATGTGATTCATTGTTTAGTTGGGTTTGTAGTGTTCTTGTATAAGCATGTAGTAACACATATGTCTCCTTCATAGGGATTGGGAATGATTATTTCCATTGAAGGAACTATTTAAATCACTATAGATAGTTAGGTTGGAATTTTTATACTGGTGAATTCTTTGGCCTTTGGGATTAGTTCTTCCCAATGCTTAGAATTTATGGTGGGTTGAAAATATGTTAGTGCCTTAAAATCATTTGAACACAACAAAATAACTCTAATCATTTGATTTTTTGACTTATTCATTGCCTTAAGGACTTGATGTTCTTAGCAGAAGCATAGGTACTGTAAGAATTAATATCATTAAGTTCCTTTTTTTGTGGTTTTAGTAGAAGTCTAAAATCGATTTAGGGTCATATTTCTCTTTGGATAGTTTTCACATCATGCCAGATGATTAATTTTTCACCCTAATGTCTAGGGTTATCTATGATCAGATGTCTCCCTTAAACATGCCTTATGTATGAATATTGAAGAAGGGGGCAACTTGATAAACTTAAGGTTGGATGCATCTAGAAATTCAGACATCTAGATGATCTAGATGTGTTCACTATGGCAAGTCATATGGATATAAGTTGAACCAAATGTGTGTGTGTGTGTGTGTGTGTGTGTGTGTGTGTGTGTGTGTGTGTGTGTGTGTGTAATTATTAGTAGGCCTGAAGGGTTAAATTAATTATGCGAGTCCACATTGTTAAAGAACCTTTGATATTGAAAGGCCACATGTTCCGTGGTTGAGCCGACAGGAAGTCGCTCCCTTTAGGTGGATCCATTTTGTACAAATATTATATGGGTGTAGCGACCATTGATCTTTGGGGTTCATGAACCACATAGAAAAAAAATAGAATTGCTAGTATTATGGGGTGGTCCCCGCTTGGGTAAATTGTATGCACAAACCGAATTTCTCTGCAACAAATAATTATTATGGGATCTATGGAATCTTGTGTTGGTGGAGTTCAACACATAAAAGGTTTTGGATAGAACTGAGACTAGATTTTTAATGACCCCTAATAATAGTAGATAAATAAAGAAATATAATATTAAAATATAGGTAAATAAATAACAAACAATAAAGAAAACATAGTAATGGTAAATAAATAGTAAAAATTAAATAAAATATAATAACAATAAATAAATAATAAATAATGAAGAGAATATAATAATAAAAAATAAATAAAATGGTAATAATAATACTTGAATTCTATATATATATATATATATATATATATATATATATATAAGAATAGTAAAAATAACTAAAATTAACAAAAAGTAAAAAAGAATAAAATAAGAAAGAGTTAAATTAAGAGAAATATAAATTAAGTAAAACTTAAAATAAAGAACTAAAAGTTACATGTTGACACATGGAATGTGTGCATACGGATCCCTTTCCATTGCTTGGTCTATTTAATGAATGACAGGGAAGATGAGATTCATCATTCCTTCGTCCATTCTCTTGGGAGAAATGTGTTGTGAGACAAAGGATTCCCAGGCAGTAGATGTTGATTGAGGGATCAAGGGTGCCCAACTGTAGAAATATTATGTGTAGCCAAGCCTAAGGTTAGGTGGAGAGTCGTCCCCAAAATTTTGTCGCAGTTAGAAGAATTCAAAGAGAATTCAACTCCAAAAGCACAAGTAAGGAATATTGTCAATATAGGTAAGTCATCTCTACTCGTGGTTTTTAAAAATCTATGTTAATTAGTTGAATAGTTGTGTGTTCATTATTAATCACATGAATTTATGTAATTCCTTGTATATTTTAAATTGGGGTTGTTACAATATTTCTTTGCAAAGTTATAAGTATCTGACATTCGGGGATCCAGGGGTGTGGAAACAAGGGATAACTATTGACATCTCAGATTTCTATAGAATAAAATACAATGTAAATTTGTTATACAACACAAAGGGATCAACCTAATGGGACCCAAAGACCAAGGTTAATGTGGTAGCACCATAAAATCTTTGTGGATGTTGTGTAATATCCACGAGTGAGGTTGGAATGTTCGGGTTGATGTGGAATGACCATGTGGAACACACGTGGGTCATACATGGTGGTCCCTTGCTAAGGTGGCATAGTTTAATTGGTGAAATTTCAAATGGGCATAACATTCAATCTAAGAGTTGGATTGATACCACCGAAAAACTCTCGCCAAGTTGTATTCGATGGTGGTATCAAAATTTAATTCCAAAAACTTTGAAATATAAGTATTTTTGTAACCCCATCGTCATAACATACCTCGGAGGTTTAGTTATAAAAGTAAGTAACACCTTCCACAACCCAGGATAACACAAGGGTCTGGTAGGGAGTATTACACCTATATTGAACTTGTAGGATAAATATTTTATTTATAGGGATTGTGTGGTGGTTTAGGTACTTGTGCATGACCCATAATAGATGGTAATGATTGATAGGGATTGAGACCTTAACTTTTGGTCAGAAATTATGCATTAGGCATTGGGACCTATACTAAGGATGAGAAACCTCAAAATGGTGCTCATATACCAATCATATGTTGAATATTATTCCTTCTATAGGGAATGTGTCGTAGCCTATGGTCTCATGCATGAACCATGAAACGAGAAGAAAATATTAGGGACCAAGTCCCTCGTTTTTTGTGTTAGACCATAAGTTGGGTTCCAAGATAAAAACTATTAGGAAAAAACTTTTAAATAGTTTCCATGCACCATTTTTATGTTGATTATACCTAAAAATGGATTATATAACTCTTTATAGCCAAGTCAATGGACCTTGCACCATTAAAGAAACTAATGCGACCAAAGTCTCTATTTTCTGGGTCTATAACATGGTATAAGTATAAATACCCAACCCTCTTGCAAAAAACTTCAAAAATATTTCCATATGCCACTCTTATATAAAACATTGCAAAAATAATTCTATGTGATGGTTTAGAGGTATGTGCATAGGCCATGAGGCCAAAGTAACCATTAGGATCAAGTCAATATTTTTTGGCCTTAAAACATGACATAATCCTTAGCCCATTCTTCTCATTTAAAACCATCAAATGGTGCATATATCCAACTTGTATATCAATGATTACATCTGAGGGGCCTATGTGGTGGTGGTTTAGGGCCTCATGAATGACCCATGAGGTCTAGAATTTAATGTTAGGGATTAAGTACTTGGTTTTAGTGTTAATCCATGGCGAAGGTTCAAATAAATTATGTTGAAGAAAAATCCTTGAATCACATCCATGGCATACATAGGGAAAACATCCCCTCAATATGGTGTATGTGGTTTTTTGGGGATCATCACATGGCTAGTGACTTTTAGTAACAAATATTAATATACACACCCATAATTTTCACATTTCACAACATCTTAGGTTCTTAGGGTCATCAATCAAATATCTAAAAAAATTTCAATATCCTAGTCATAGGATAATGAATTCTTCCATAGGTCATATGTGGTGAATCTCAGCCTTTTGCATGGCTCATTAACGCCAAAATCAAATATTGGGGTGTGAGTCCATAATGTCTTGCTCTAAACCATGGTGCCAAATTATATAATGGTCCCCATATATCATTCATATATCAAATGTTCCATCTATAATTCCTATATGGTGGTCTAGGGTCACCTACATGGCCCATGAGCATTATAATCAATTGTTATGTCTTAAGTCACTAGGTTTAACACAGACTTTATCCTAGTCTTATATACCTTTTCTTGTTGAACTGATATTGAAAATGATGCCCATATCACACTCACAAGTCAAGCCACTTTCTTTGTAAGGCTTGCATGGTTATTTGGGGATGTAGAGATGGATTATGAGTCTCAAAAGTAGTTGTTAGGACATTACTTGCTAGTTTACAACCATCCTAGACCATAGCCTAATCTCTGACACCCATCCTTCTTGTGAAAAGGATGAAAAATATCCCCATATCCTATTGGTAGGGTTAATGCTCCATCTATATAACCTTTATAATGGTATAGGACCTTATGCATGGCCATAAGCCCTAAAACAAAATTTTAAGGCCTAAATCACAGGTTTTTAACTTTGGACCATCGCTAAGGGCTTAAGATCTATCCTTGGTGCATAAACCTAAAAGTAGATCCTATACTTTACTCATAGGCCACATATTCCCTCTATATGGCTTATGTGATGACACTAGGCCTAATGCATGGACCATGAGCGATGAAAGCAACTTTTAAGGCCTGAGTCCATGGTTTTTGACCTAGTGGTATGGCCTAAGATTGAATACCCATCCTTAACACATAAACTTATATGATACCCATATCCCACTTACTTGACAAATATTCACTCTATAATTCTTGTGTTCTTATTTGGGGGCTCATGTATGGCCTATGAGTGCTAGAAACAACTATTATTTCCCAAGTATTTAATTGTAAATCTTGAATTATATCTTGGTCTTTGAAATGCATCCTCTCTACATAAAACGTGAAGACGATATCTGTATCTCTCTTATAGGTCAAATATTTCCTCTATAATCCCTATGTGGTAGTATAAGGATATTTGTTGTGCCTCTGAGATATAAGTATATATTAAATTTGATTTCCCTCATTTTTTAGCACGCTAAACCATGGCCCAAGCCTCAAACCCTGTCCTTATTACATGAGATCTTAATATAGTGCCTTTATTCCCATTGTAGTGATGCAAGATCATTAGAGCTTCCAAGCCACAAAGGGGTCTTGGCTTTTGAGAATAATTTATATTCTTCTATGTAAATGAATTGTATTTTCCAAGTTGATATATTTTACGATTTTTAGAACTATATGAGTAATAGTGTTAGAAAAGCTATGGATAGGTGAGAATTTGTCCATAAGGAAAAAACTATTTTACCTTGAAAAACATGAGAGATTTAGGGAATAAATCATGAGAGCTTTAGGGAATAAATCATGGAGTGATTTATGGATGTAGGAAAATCTATTTTTCTTCTAACTTTGTATTTAATCATTGTAAGCCTACAAGCAAGACTAATGACCAAATAAAGGTAAAATCAGGTTAAGATAGAAACAAGAGATTTTTATGAATTGAATGTTAAATAATCATGTGGTGAATAACAAGAAATTGTGCGAATAACGAAATATATTCATGTCATCATAATAGAAGACAACATAACTATGAGAAAATTAACCTTGATAAGGTTAAAAAGGGGTTTGGATAAATCATATGGTAACTATATGTGTGGATAGTTGAAATCCTCGTTAAGTGAGGTAGTGTATATCTACAGAATTACAAGATCAATAGAGAATTCAAAGTTGTATGAATTTTGTGGTGATTTAAGTTAGCAGAGACTTGGCAGGTAGACGAATTAACATATATGCAGATCCAGAGAGCCAAGTGATTGAAATTGCAAACTCATGATTGTTTGTGCGTTGTCCAGTTGATTAGTGCATGCATCTATTTGCGTAAAACCTAAATATTAATTTTTGAAGGTAAAGGTTTGTCTCAGAGTATCATGTGGGTTGTGATGGTACCACACTATTACAATCTTAAATCTTAAATTCTTATAATTTTTGCATGTATGATATGGTTGGAGTATAACCCAATATCATACTTTAAAAGCCTATACATATCATCCAAACCTTAAAAGTTACTAATAAAACCTAAATGTTTAAATGTAAGACCTATACCATACCTAAATACCAAAATCCTTTCATAATATGTAAAACTTTGAAAAACAAATGGGCTTAATGGTTAAGAGTATGTGTTTCCTCATAAAAGGTCAAAACTAGAGAGAGTAGAGTTTGTATGCCTTCGTAGACTTAGTAGTAATTATTTTTATTTATTTTTATCTCAACATCTCTTGATGTTACACCCCTAAAAACAATTTCTACTTTGATGTTGTCCCATTTAAATGACACATTACTTTAGTGTTATTTTGAATTCCTTTAAGTGCATAAGGAATGAACTAAGTATAAAATTGCTTAAGTGTATTATCATAGTAGAATCTCATAAAATCTGATATGTTAGTTGATATATTGTGACAAGGTAATGATAATAAACCTCTCTAAAGAAAAAGGTCCCCTTAGACTATATTTTGAATTCCGACTATATTGTGAATTCCTTAAATGCATAAGGAATAAACTAATTATAAAACTTATAATTATAATAGAATCTCATAAAATCTAATATGTTAATTGATATTTACTTATAATTATAGTAGAATATCATAAAATCTAATATGTTAGCTGATATCTAGTGACAAGTTAATGAGAAACTTCAAGATAGGTTAGAAAATGACATCTATTGAACATTCACAATTATAAATATAAAAAATAGGTAAGGTATAAATATTGTTTTTCTTTTTTAATTATTTTTTGAATTTTATTTAAAATATAATAAAAAATTATTAATATTATTATTATTTTTTTTTGAAAAATCACAATGTTTTTATTAAAATAATAAAAAATTACATTAATAACTTGCCGATCCAAAAAAAAAAAAGCTGAGATGTTATATAAACAAAAACAACCATATAATCATCATTTATTCATGTACTAAACTATGCTTTTGAGAAATAAAACAAAAGTCATATAAAATATCCAAACAAATATATATTATAATTATAAGTCCAAATTATAAACTTTACATAATTATTTTGAAGATTTTTCAAAATATTAAATTTATTTATATATTAAAAATACATTTTAAATATTAAAAAAAAACCATTGCTAAATCAAATAAAATATACATTAAAACAAACTTAAACTAATCCATAAATAATATACTATTATCTAATGAAAAACTGCATGTATTTTGATCATTGTCAACTGGTTCAATGGTGACCAGCATTGTCATATACACAGAGTGATACCCATTTTTAAGGAGGTTTATTTGCTGAAAACAATATTTTAATCATAATTTTTTGCGACATATTTATAAGGAGTGGAAGATAGAAGCACACTCTTTCCCTAAGGCAAGTTCTGCTCAGGTTAGGGGATTTTAGAAAATGAGTGGACAGATAGATGGTACAGTTACCCAAAAAAAATTCACAGCAAGATGATCCACGGGCAGTTCATATATGACTTTTTAAGGTTTTCTTTTTAACATAAACCATTTGTATATAATTTCTCAGTATGGTTTTTTATGTGGTATTTTTGTATACTTCTAATTAATGGATTCTTATTTACTAACTTAAATCTATCTTAATTTTGGATAAGATAAAAAAAAATCATTTTTTTTTTATTATAAAAATAGTTTATATTTTTCAAATTAAAATAAATATAGTTAATATTATAAGATTAATATTTTAATATTAATATTAAAAAACAATCTTTTAATATTAACATTACATAATTTGTACATAACATAATAACAAAATTAATAAAATTAATAATTTGAAATATTATATTGAAATATTTATATGATATAAATACTTTTAGACAATTATAGTTTTGGTATGTTTCTCCTGTAGCTTGGAGAGATTTAGTAATTATTATTTTTTAATCAGAAACGGTTTGCTTTTACAGCCTGTAGTTTTATTTTTACTAATAAAATAAAATTACAGATTTTTTCTTGTGAGACAGAAAATAAGAAAGAAAGAAAAAAAAAACTAGTTAATGGATGTGCTATGTACAAACAATTGGAGTCGTCTAACGAGCCGGAGGAATTGTCCGGACGGTCAAAATTGGCCGGAATCCGGGTCAAAAAAATTTAAAAAATCTTGCAGAAACAGTGTTTGAATCCTGATTTTGACATTGGAAATGGATTCAGCACCATCAAAAACCTGTAGGACACCCAAAATATTAAACTTTGATAGTTATAACATGGATTTAGAAAAATTCCTGCCGGATTTTCTGAAAATCTTATCGGAATTTTCATGATTTTCAGAGCGATTCCTCTGGCTAGTTAGACTACGGCCAAACAATTACTCTGTCCAAATCTATCATTAACATCGCGTGTATTTGCCCATATCTTGCAGCACATTCGCCCATATCTTGCAGCGAATGCTCCTGCTTTGTCTCTACAAATCTGACATTAAATACTTTGCTTTTCCTGTCATTTTCATGAGTGGTGTGCGTTTTCAGAAAGAAGAAACTGGGTCGGTTCGTTGATCCCATGGGAGAATATGAAGGGAATTGTGTCCGAATACAGAGCTTGTAATTCCCAATTTCAAGGCATAGATAGTTAGCCTCAATCAGTTAATATATTGAAATGGCAGAAGGGATTGGGAATCAGGATGCCTGTACTGGGAATGTGGAGGAGAAATATGGCGTCAGAATCGAAAGGCGCCCCTCGCAGTCTCGCTTGTCTGATCTTGATATCCGCTCTTGGCCTAAGTAAGTCTCATTCCTTTCCTTGTTATGTTCTTACTGATCAATATATAGTTCAGAGATTTAGGTTGAAGATCTTATAAATGCAGAGAGTTTAAGACTCACGAAAATTTCTGCAATATCTTTAATGATTTTTCTTCCTAATCATGTATGCTGGTGGCTTTAGCTGAAACATATACCAGAAGGTTTTGAAAAATGAGTGTAAGGCATTTGGTGTACTTGATAATGAATTTTGAATTGGGTAAAATTGAACAAATATTTATACCCAATCATATATTTTTACAAATTTTAATCGGGTGAGTTTAATGGTTAAGAGCATGTGATTCTTTTAAAAAGGTTACAATTTCAAAATCAGAGGGATAGAGTATGTATACCATTTTAGACTTAGTCAATTAAAATAGGTGTGGGGAGTCCTTCATCTCACAAAGAAGAGGTCTCATATACCAATTAGGTGTCTGAAAAGATGCTGCTGGTTTTTCTGTGAATATGACTTTAAGAGTAGATTGCTGAGATGAATATGAATATTTTGAAAACATATTTCTGGTATTTAATATTGAAATGAAATTTCAAAGCTTTTTTAAAGTTATTTTTCTCTCCCAATTGTCAAGAAGCGTCCATTGGTTGGTGTTTTTAGTAAATATATGGAGTAGAGGAATCCTTCCCTTGGTTAGTATTTTTAGTAAAGATTTAGAGTAGTTGGAATAGACTATTGCATCTTTTCTACTTAGATAGCATAGTGTGAAATTAACCAAATATCTAATACAGTTATATAGATTAAATGGTTGATAAATGTAGATAGTTATCAAAATTAACCAAATATAACTATGATTGTCTAAATTAAATGGTTGATAAATGTAGATAATCATCAAAATTTATAATATTTGATTTATATAATCCTTAGAACTTGTCAAACCATAACAAAATAGAGATTCCAAACATATAACAAAAATTTTGAAACGAAAAAATATTTTAAAAATTCTTAATTTTATCGATTAAATTATATATACTAATAAAAATATTCTCAAATTATTAAATCTAAAAAATCCATACTTTTTGTTTTTGAATCCATAGTAAAATAAACTTAAATATTACTCTTTCATGATAAAATTAACCAAATTCCTATTTAACTTTATTGATTAAACAAACACTTGAAACAAAAATCTTATAGATAAATCAAACTGGTTTTCATGTAACAAGTGGGGATGTCCTCCAGGAAAGTTTCTACTGAAATTCGAGGCAGAGGAGACATTTTACCTTGTGAAAGGTAAGGTGAGAGCATATATGAAAGAACCTTCAGATCAGTACGTAGATTTCGGTGCAGGTGATTTGGTGGTCGTTCCAAAGGGGATGAACTGCACCTGGGATGTGTCTGTAGCTGTGGACAAACATTACAAATTTGAGCACTGATTGGCAGTCTATCAGGTTGTATTTCATCATTCATCACAGCTTACTTCACATGAAAAGAGAGTCTTTGGAATACTTGTAATTTCCATGTGGCCAAAGGGATGCAAGTATTTGTTACAGGTTGCAAAACCAGTGGTCAGCATTTCATGTTGTAGATGTACAAAGACATGGCAGCGTGCTGAATTAGAACAAACATGGCTTTTATGAAGATTAAACTTTTGCATTGTTAACCGATTCACTTTTTGGATTTTCGAAGTTTTAGTAGCCAATTTCTGTGCTTTTATTTGATATATATCTCGAAATTTAAACTCCACACCATTTTTTCTCCTCTGAAGTGGATCTTGGTGGAAAGCCTTAACAATCAAAGTCAAATAATCTAACAGTTAATGGTTAGTGAAGCAATTGGACACAGCCAATTACTAGCCATACTATTTCCATAAATTATTCAAGATTTTCACTTATGATAAATTATTCAATATTTTCATTTAAGACTTTCTAAGAAATATTGTCTTCTCTGGCTATGTTTTGTTATATAAACATTTTGACTAATAAATAATAAATTATAAATAAAAATAAAAATAAAAATAAAATACTTATAATTATAACTTTCTGAAATTACATAAAAATAAAATAAAATATAAACTATAAATAAAGAATTATAATTATAATTATTAATTAAAATATTTGAACTATATCAAATTACATAAAAATAAAATATAAAAAATAAATAAATAGTTGCAATTATAATTAATTAGTATTAATAATTAAAATATTTTAGCTTTATTTTAACTCTAGATTTACTAAGTGGGATTAAATCCCTTGAGGTGCAAGCCTTTTTTAGAATCCAAAAAAATTTGATCAACTCAGCGCTTGATCATCTTTTTAAGAAATCATACACTAATTTATTATTTGAAATAGTTGAAAATTTAAATAGCCAAAATTATTAAGTACATTGTTATGTAATTTTCTATTTTTATGTGATGCTTTTTAATATTTTTCATTCATTAAAAAATATATCTTAAGACCAAAATAAATGGTTAAATTGAAAGGATTTATCTTAATTTTATAATAAAAAAATTTGTTATCAAAACAAAGACATACTAAAATGTTTTTAAATATCATATTATATATATAAGAAAGAAATTACTATCAAATTTTCAAATTAACTATAACAATTTTTTATTAAATAAATAGTAATTTGGTAAGTGTAAAATAAGTCAATGATAATAATAAAGATTGAAACTTACATTCACACTCTTCAAACTTAATAAATCATATATATATATTAATAGTGGAAGAGGTTTTTATTTATTTTCATATATTATAATTAACATTTATTAAGAATATTTTGTTATATTTTATCAAACATGGAAATCTTTCAAACTATGTTTTCTTCGTCATAGATCCCATGATTCTTTTCTATGTTTTTTTTAATATAGTTTATAAACAATAAAAAAATCATCTATTTAACTAATTATAACAAATTAAAAAAAATAGTAATTTTGTAGCTATAGAATAACCCAATGATAATAGTAAAGATTGAAACTTACATTAATTCTCTTTAAATTTAATAGATCATATATATATATATATATATATATATATATATATATATATATATATGTATATATATATATATATATATATATATATATATATATATATATACACATGTGTGTGTGTGTGTGTTTTTATCTATTTCCATATATTATAAATAACATTTATCAAAAATAGTTTCCTATAATTAATCAAACATGAAAATCCTTCAAACTATTCATGTTTGCCTCTTCATAGATCTCATAGTTTAACTCTATGTTTTTCAGTATGATTTATAAACAATTCAGCTATTCATAAGTTTCCAACTCTAAATTTTCATATAAACATATTGTGCTAACTTTTTGTTTAGTCCTTATTATCCATATTCTTGTAAAGACTAAAAAAATATAATTGCATTAAATATAAATAGTTCTAAAAATTTTTCACTTAAAGATTCAATCATTTTCATTTCAAAACTTTTTTCCAACAAAATTCAATCACTTCCATTTCAAAAAAAATCCCAACATAATTAAATATAATTAAATAATATAGTATCCCTAATCTTTGTGACTTAGACCTCCATGCATGTATATATACATGGATTTAAATTAATAGTTTATTTGTAAAATAAATGAATCTAAAATTACATATATAATATTGTGACTAGCTCATACATTTCTTTGCTCTCATAATTCTAAATCTCTTAACAAAGAAAGCATACAAATAATTTATCTTCTCATTATTTTGCATTTTGAGAGTCACAAAATGTTATGAATTTGTAAGACCTCTAATATTATTATTTGAAATAAATTCATTATATTTTTCAATTCTATTTGAAACATTATTTACAACTTGCATTTTTCAACTAATTATGGAGTGGATGTTTAATAAATGAGGAACATGCTAATGGTAAGGTATTAGTTTATTAATTTGTATTATATTTAAGTGAGTGATAATAATAAATACTAAGTAAATAAATTATCATTATTTTTATTTTATTTTATTTTGGATGAGTACTAGATTCATTTTAATTCGGGATAAGATGTATTAATTTAGATCTATCTTAATCTCAAATCAGATCCATCAAGTCTTAATAGGGATTAAATCTTTTTTCATAGTAAAAAAGGTTTGTATCTCAAAGGATTTGATAGGGATAGAATCTCTTTTCATAGAAAAAGATTTATATCTCAAAAAAATTGATCGCTCATATTAAAATGAGATCTAGTTAGTATTAATGTTAATCTAAGAAAAAAGATTCGTATCTCATGAGATTTGATCTCTCTGATTAAAATAGATCAAGAGATTTGATTCCTCAAGTTAAAGATTTTGCAGCAGGATTGAATTGTATTATAATTCTTTTATTTATATGGTTTTCTTTATTTTTGTTTTGGACAATCATTAATTTTAAAAAAAAATATTATTTTATTGGACACTGATATACTTACACATAGTACAATGTACTAGACTGTAAAATAAGCCAAAAAAGAAAAAAGAAAAAAAAACCTCAGAAACAATAATATCTGAGAAAAAAACAAATAATAATAATAATACATATAGACCCGTGAATATGTAAATGTGGCCGAAGAAAGAATAATAGCAAAAGATGAAGGTCATCTAATACCCCAAGTTACAAAATTAATAAATTCGCAGATAGGACGGATTTTTCCCATTAGGATATGCAGGCCATTTGTCTCGTTTTTGGAAAAAACAGATGTATGTCCAGCAAGAAAGGTTCGAGTATCTGAAATAGCTAAATCGTGATCAGCGGTTCGAATGGCTGAAATGGTTAAATCTTTATCAGTTTATGGCATGTTTTGGATTTAGTCCCATTTTCGTCGGTGTACAATTGAAAGCAGTGCTGGTACAGGACATATGAAAAGTTAGAGACGTATTTGGACTGTTGGGCGTGGCAAAACAGTGGAAAAAGGTGGACAAGATATTCAAATTTGGAGTTGAATTCGAAAAAAAAATCTTAACATTCAGTGACTTGAGTTATATATATATGGACAGTTAAAGTATCCATGGCAGACTGATAAAAGTAGGGTTAATTTAATAAAATAATAGAAATAATGAGAATGATCAGAGAAAAACTATAAATATTATTTGGAAAAAAGGGAAAGAAAAGGGATGAAATCTATTTTGATTTTTTTTTTTTTCATATATTACATAAAATTATTTGTGAATTTATTAGATTAAATTATTTTTTTAAGTGGAAATAATATTTTTCATTATAAAATAAAAGATGTTACATTCATGAGAGTTTCAAAAAATAAAAGATGTTACATTCATGAGAGTTTCCAAAAAGTCAGAAATTACTATACACTAAGAAGGATAAGAGCAAGACAATTTTTTAGGACATGGGTCTTTCATCCTTTTCTTGTGAGGCCACTGTAACATTCCTAAAACTTGGTAAAACAAGAAAGCTTGAGGTTTAAGGATAGGCCCAGAGCAGCCTCCGAGATACTTCCATTTGGAACTTTGTCATGTTACAATAACACAAAAATGACTAGAGAGTGAAATAAAGGAGCCTTCAAGAGAGAGCAAAGGAGCTAGACCTGATCGCCTTACGCTGAGACAAGCTTTTAAAAAAATCCATCCAGAAGTGATAGACTTGGTTTGGAAAGCTAGTAAGCCTAGTAGTTATGTTCCTAAAAAATGTGATTATGTTAGACACCTAATTCTTTGGATTATAGTTTGGGTTAGTGTGTGTTACGGTGATTAGTTATTGGAATTCAAGAAACTTAGAAAACTGAATCAACGGTTTACCTATTGTATTTAAATGTACCATGTGCATCATTCTTAATACCATTCTTACAATATACAGTTGAATTGGTTTCCAATTAGTGTGTAAAAATGGTATCAGATCATTGGTTTGAGGAACATCAGAGCGAAGGTTAATTTTCTCGATCAAATAGAGTGAGCCATGATTGTGTGGACTTCTTATAGAGCATTGGTGAAGGAGAGTGAGAAATGTCAGAGTTATGTTCATTGGTGAAGTTCGATACGTTGCTGCAAATTGAATATTTCTCAACCTAGACAATGCTCTTCTTGAAAGAAATTTAATGTGAAAAGGGCTAAGGTTGTGTACTTATGTTGAATTTCAGGCTAACAATGGAAAATGTAGCACATTCTTGTGAAGAGGGTTAGAACCTCTTGGGAGAGTATGTAATGGATCGGTGTCAGGAATACGAAATCAATGTCTTTGTAAAACACTATTAAGCAGTCAAGGAATGAATGAAGGTTCCACTTAAACAAAGGTGTTGAGGTTAGACAAGTGTAAAGCATTGTTCTTGGTTATTGTTGGAGAACCTAATCCTACATGGGTAGGTGTGGAATGCGAAAAGTCACAATGGAGTCCAAGTGACTTTGGAATATGAAACCAAGAGTCACACCATTGTATTATAAATGTACATCATGTATAATGGAAAAATAAGAAAGCCTTATGCTTATCTTTCATTGTGTGTTGAGTTTCTTGTGTGTGTGTTTCATTCTTCTCATACACCATGTGTGTGCTTAACATGGTATCAGAGCCAGGTTATGATCCTGGGACCTGTGAGAGCGGGCGATTGCTGGCCCTGCTCCAAATTGAGTGAGCCATTTGTGTTTATGGCCTGTGCATATCTGCAAAAATTGTTGGCATTTTTGCAGCACTCAGAGTTTTTGAAGCAGTGATTTTGCAGCATTCAGAAATTTTATTTTGGAGAAGGAGCAGCATTCAAAATCCTTGGCAGCATTCCAGCATTGGTTTTGAAGAAAAGCAGCACTGCACATCTGAAGGTTGATTTCTTCCTGCAATTTCTGCCCATTAAATTCTGCATTTTTAAGCTGCTGGAAAATAGTTTAAAGAGGGTTTTTGAAGATATTTCTGAGTTTTCACTGAAAATTTCTGAGCTTCTGGACTGCATTTCTCTGCTGCTGGGCTATTGGAAAAATTTCTAGGTTTTATTGGCAATTTGCTGTTGCATTTCAGTACTTCAAATTTGTACTGTTGCCCCCATTTCTGTAATTCTGGAATCTTTCTCTGTTGTTTTAAAAAAATAAAAAAATAAATATAAAATAAAATAAAATAAAATAAAAATATTTTTTGGCCTTTCGGCCCCTCTCTTTACTTCCCAACCTGCAATTTTTACAACAATACACCAGCTGCATACACTCGCCACTATACACACTCCCTACCTCTCCCTCGAGTTACAACGCTCCCTACATACCATTTTCCATACCTCTCTGCAACTCTCACCCAGGCCTCAAGTCCCCCGCTTTCTCTACGCCCCTACGCTACCTCCCATCGCTTCAACGCACAATCCCTGGGAATACGCCCCTCTCCTTACATTACACACGTCCCCCTCTCATCTCAAACCCTGCATCTGCATCAAACTCTCCCCAACACTCACTAAAACTATCGGCTCTCCTCCCAAACTCCTCCACGACCTGGTCTTTCCATACCCCTCCCTTGCGCTATCCACAATTCAACACGCAGTCACCCTCATTGCCCACGGCTTAGCAATTCCCTCATCCCACCCGTGGCCCTCGGCATCCCTTATCACTCCTTCCTCCCTACGCCCTCCCCTACAGCCTTCCATACGCTCTGCAAACTCTCACGACAGCGCCCCAAACGCGGACTTCAACACATAGATAATCACATACATCGCTTATCAATCCACGCCACCCCTGTCCGCCATCTCCCCACGGCCCTTCCGGTCCCTCCCAACTTTGGCCTCTCGGCCCTCCCACCTGATCATCGCTTCCTCTCCCCGCCCCCTTACGACTTCCTTTCATTTTTTTTTAATAAACCGCCTCTACACTGCTTTTTTAAATTCGACTTTTTAATGTTTTACAATATAAAATGCAGCCCTCCCATCTTGTTTAGATTCATTTTTTAATACCGCCCAATCTACCGCCCCATATATAATACCGCCCCATTTCATTTTAAAACATATATAATACCACCCCACATATGATTAATACCACCCAATCTACACCACCGCTCCTTATCCCTCCACCTTCGCTCGCTCCCCAACGTGACTCCACTCCACCAATTTTAAATTCGATATTTTAATTTCTATAAAACCCCCCTCCCCCCATTAATACCCCCTCTATTTAATATCATTTTTTAATTTTAAACCCCCCTCCTCCCATTAATAACCCCTTTTTTAATATTCCCCTTTTCCCTCCCATATAATTAACACTGCCTTTCCATATTTTAAAATCCCTTTTCCCATTTTTTAATTATTTCCATTAATCTATTTTTTAATTAATTAAAAAAAAAAAAAAAAAGAAGAGAGAGGAAAGAGAGAGTATGAACATCAGAAATAAAAGGAAATGACACGTGAGCAGATAGACTGAATACATAGAAGAAATTGTAGAATTGACATTTTATGATTTGTGGCATACGGGTGATTTTCTGAAGAAATTGACATTTGAAGACGAGTTGTTATTGGTGCAAAACAACTCTTTGAAGGAAAATTCAGCTGCCTCAAAGGCCTCTTGTACAAGTGTTTTCAGCTGCACATATTTTACAGAAATATTGTATTGAAGTGACATTGATTTGCATCTTCATTTAAGACTTGAAGTGTAATTGAGTTGAAAAATTGTTGATTGCCCTCCATCATTTGAGGAGCAGATTTTGTACTTGAGATTTCCATAGTTGGAAATTCTTTGCAGTCATTTGTATTTGTTGAATCACATTGTAAACGGGTGCATTTTCGGTTGAAGCCGACACCCTTTCATTTTTTGAGCCTAAGTTGTTGAAATGGCTAAAATCAATGAGGCATTAGTGTTGTTGAATAGCCTCATTCATTCAAATGTTGATGATGTGATAAAAATGAGCAAGCATGCTCTTTGTAACATTCAGAGTTGTTTGCAAGATGCACATGAAAAGATTGAGTTTTTGCAGTTGGAATCTCAGCTCCAACAAGATGAACTTCAGCAAAAGAGTCACCATTCTGAACCTGTTTCTGTTCAGAAGATTGAGAAGGACTCTCATCAGAAGAAAGAAGATAAAGTTCCAGTTGATTCCCATTCAGTTCCTTGTACTAGAGCAGATTTACATGCAGATGCAGCAGTTCAACCTGCACTTCTCAAGCCCATCATCAGACCTTGGGAAGAGCTTGTCCACAACAAGCACCGAATTGGTCTTGGATATGACAAGGATGTGTCCTTTCATATTCCAGACTACACAAAGCCCATCATATTTCAGAGTGCTGGATTCCTATATGACAGTTCACCTGCAGCTGTTCCAGATCCCGTTCCACTTCCACAACAGATTGAGAAATGCCAACACTGTGATCGAGTTGGCCATATGAAAGATCACTGTTTTGATCTTCATCCATGCAAGCATTGTGGTCGGCACACTCATTCTTCACACAGATGCTTCAGACACAAGCCTCCTGCAAGAACCAAGATTCATCTTGGATGGATCGCTTCTTGGCAATGGGCATCAGCAGCCAAGAAGATGTTTACGACACATGTTAGAACTTGTTCACGGATATTGAACAAACTTGCAGTTGAGTTTTCGCCATCATCTCACCTTGTCCCTGACAGGGGGAAAAATGGTGGTCATGTACAAGCTTCGACGACAGATCAAGCGAGCCTGAGCCACAATCTCTCATTCCATGTTTAGAGTTGTAGCCAGCAGTTCAAGCGAGCCTGAGCCACAATTCGTCATTCCGGATTCAGAGATGTAGCCAGAGACACGGATGCCCATGAGCATGCCTTTGGTTGGTGGAAAACCTTAAACCATCATCTTTGGTTGGTGGACAACCTAAAACCACCACATGTAGTAGACCTCCCTTCTTTTAGGTCGAAGGTCTCCCTTTCATATATGAGGAACACTTCCTCTAGCAGAAGCCTTCAGCTTCTTTCCAGCTTTGGTTGAGTTCCAGGAAATGCTTCAAGCATTCTAGAGTTGTTGGTAATCCTAAAACCATCACAGGTAGTAGACCTCCCTTCTTTTAGGTTGAAGGTCTCCCTTTTTTATGAGGGACAATTCCTCTAGCAGAAGCTTTCAGCTTCTTGCCAGTTTTGGAAGAGTTCCGGGAACTGCAACAAGTTTTGCGTTCTAGTGTTTGTGGTCATCCTAAAACCACCTTTTTTTTCCAACATTTCAGAGAGTTGATTCAGCCCAAGTGCTGCCATGTATACTTTGCAGATTTGTATTACAACTCTTTTCTTGGACTCACACATACCCCTTCGGATTAAGGGGAGATGTTGGAACACCTAATCCTACATGGGTAGGTGTGGAATGCGAAAAGTCACAATGGAGTCCAAGTGACCTTGGAATATGAAACCAAGAGTCACACCATTGTATTATAAATGTACATCATGTATAATGGAAAAATAAGAAAGCCTCACGCTTATCTTTCATTGTGTGTTGAGTTTCTTGTGTGTGTGTTTCATTCTTCTCATACACCATGTGTGTGCTTAACATGGTGTTTAACATTTATGAAGAATTTGATAAAGACCGTAGCGGGATTCATGCTAATATTTAGTGGTGGAAGATAAGAAGACCAGATATAAAAACACATTGCTTCTCTACAATCATATGTCTACCTTAGTAACTTTTATAATGCACTAATTGAGGATTGCATGTGGAATAAATCCTCCTCCAAACTGTAGAGGAGTTCAACGAGTTTGCCTCTAGCAGCATAGCAGCCTTCCCTCTTTCATTTCAAAGTCAATCTAGATGCAAAAAAACAACAACCTATATATGTTTCCTGTGCTTTTATGAATTAAATTTTCACTGTAAATATTCTTAACTAAAATTATGTTATATGTGGACTGTGGACAATACAAGTAGCCAATTGTTAAATTAATGCCATTAAATTGATTTTTTAGTGTTTGATACTGTATTATGTTCCTTGTGGGGTTTTATGGAAAGGTTTAGTGGAAATGCATTCTTTCATGCTTGTATTGTCGGCAATCGTTGGGTAACAAGATAGAAGCTATCTTTTTCAGTTGAATATCTGATATATAATATTCAGTCCATAAAGAAGAAGATAATCGCGTTGGAGAGATGATGCTAATGTGTGTTATGTAACAATGTGTTATTATGAGAGGGTTTGAAAAGGAGCCTATTTTCAACGCAAAAAAGAGGAACCTAGTTTGGACCATATTCAGAAGCCTGGTCATGACAACAAATTAGACTTATTTGAAGTGTTGAGCCATTCAAAGGTTCAAAGTGGTTGCAGAATTGTGTTAGTGGCACTGTCAAGAGCACGTGGCCAGTAAGAAAAGTGATGGTGATTTTGTGTTAAGTCCAAAGATTGGTTGAATAAAGATTCGTTGGAGAAACTGCCAATTGTATTCTTTCTTACAACTTTGATAGTGTGGGGACCAATAAGACCTAAGATGTAGAACGAGAACCAGAACCAGATGTCCATCATTATTGTTTCCATAACTCCATCATGGGGGATTCACACAATGAACCTTTGACATATCATGTGTGTTCTTGGCATACTTAAAAATATCCCTAATTTAACTACATATTGGAAAATACCTCTCAAAATCACATTATTTAACCCCCTACCAATATGAACCCAATACACCTTCCCAATTTAAAAAACCCTTACTTTCACTCGATATTATAGGTATCCATTTTTTCATTAACGTTTTTTATACCTCTTTATATTTTCATTAAATTTGAGCTTCATTTTTTATACCTATCAATATAAAACCCTTTACCCATTATTATACGCTCAATATATTATGTCATTTTTTTCTCAATATATATCCCCCAATATGAATGCATATGGTATGGTATTTATCCCCTAGTGAAGCCCCTGTGAACTCCAATAGCCGACTCGAAGCATGAATTATTTGAAAATACAAGCCACGTAGGTATTTATGCAATTGTTACGAAGTTTTGAAAGTCCTACGTCTCCCATTAAAGTTGCGTAATTGTTGAATATTGATGTGATTTGTTGTGAAAAGCATTAAATTTTTTGTCGTATTTATAAAGATGTGTATTTTGGTTAAATTTTGGACTGTCTATGCTTTAAAATTAGTTGAATCCCCTGTGTGTTGGTTGGAACCTTGAAGACTGTGTGTTGAGATGATTTGTATTGGTTGCTGCATTGAATCTCTGCTTGTAAGCATGAAAGTCAACCTGTGAACTAAGCGTTGAATCAATACTTTGTAAATTGAGGTTTTTGGTGGCCATGGGTTGTAATTAAGAAGTGAGAGGAGATCTGTATGTGAAATACCCTACTCACTGTGAAATGGTGGAAACCGCATCCATTGTTGTAGGAGAGATACTTGATCCCAAGGTGTTGCACGAATTCAGAAACTCAAAGTATTTTTCGTGAGTCGTATTGGGGAAGTAGATCTCACATGTCGAATTTAAGGAGGGAATATTGGGAATATATGGTCCCCAACTTGTTTTTCTATGAATTTTTTAAGGCAGTAACTTTTGAGTTTTTTTTTTTTAATAATTTATAATGAGAGGTTCTTGCTGCATCTAAATTGAAGAGTGGGTTATCCTTTTCAAGAAATAAATAATTATCTTGGAGATTGGATATTAAAAAGATGATCCTCCAAATTGGATTTTAAAATATCGTGATTTCAAACATTTTAAGCAATGATACAGGGTTGGCATGAAGGGATTGATATGACAATGGGTTGATATGTGACACAAATTTTCTGGAGAATGAAAATGGTGCAGATTATTCATTTATTAAGTATTCATAAAATTTAATATTATTCACTTCAAATATTAAAGGAGCTCCAGGAGAAGAACCCTTTTTAGTGTGGTGAGTGTGGATACCACATCTGAGAGTGGTGATTTATTTTTAATATTGGTCATTTTATTTGTATTTGACTTCATATTTTTGATTGAAAGTCTTTTTTACATTGTATTATAAGTGTGGACAAACACCTTTTCAAATTTGATTGTTTTCTGATAGTGAGTTGGAGAAAATGGTGAGAATTAATGATTTGATGGAGTTATTAAATGTTCTAATGATCTTTAATGTTCATAATAAAATCCAAATTAACAAGAACATCCTCTCTAACATTATAAATTGTTTGAAAAATGCAAAAGAGATGGTTTTATTTCTCCAAATAGAGTCACGGTTGCAAAAGGATGAATTGCGTGAACTGAAGATGAGTTGTAATTTTGAAACTACTTTTGTTCAGAAAAACCTATTTGGGTCTGACTATAAGAATGATCAACAGTTAGAAAATGATAACGGATTAGTTTAGTGCACCAAAAAATCAAGTGTATGCAAGGGTCATTTTCATACATATATGAAACTTTTCGTTCCAAAAACCTTTATAAGACCTTGTGAAGAAATTGTGCATAACAAAAAAAAACTAGTGTGAGATACAATAAGGATGTTTCTTTTCATGTTCCTAATTTTTCAAAACCTATACAGTTTCATAATGTTGGATTTTTGGATAATATTATCACACAACAAATTATAATATGCTAACACTGTGACAAAATTGGACATGAGAAAGATCACTATTATGATCTTCATCCTTGAGAACATTGTGGAAAGAAGAATCATCATTCAAAAAGATGTTTCCAGTATAAGACTACTGCAAGAGAGAGAATTCATTTTGGATGGATTTCTTCTTGGGATTGGTCTAAAACAACCAAGAATATTTACAAGTCATACCACAAGATATGTTAGAGAGTATTGACCAGTCTTGTAGTGAAGAGTACTTCATCTTCTCACCCTATACCTAACAAGGGGGGAATTGATGGTCTGCTACAAGTTCGAAGAATTTTCATGCAAGCATGAGACAAAGATAATAAAGTTTTACTATTACATCCTAGAGTCCGAAATCAGATTCATAGTTTAGACAAAGTTTTTTTTCTCCATGAGTGTTATACTCTATGACTATGATTACATGTTTTTAGCATGCTAATATTTGTGAAGGAGCACTTCCACTAGCAGAAGATGCCAGAATAGGAATTGTTCCAGGAACTGCTTTGATAGTTCCAAAGTTGGTTTGTTAGAGAAACTACTTTAATAGTTCCATAGTTCGTGGTCAACCTTACACCATTGGTGGAGACCTTGAGTTCTCCCATATTTTGTATCTTTTGTGGTTTTCTCTTAAAAACAACGAGAGAGCTTACTTAGTCATTGGTGTTGATGGATTTTTGCATTTTTAGCTCTCATTCTTGGACTTTGATACATCCCTTCAGATTAGGGGGGGAATGTTAGACACATAATCCTCAGGATTATAGTTTGGGTTAGTGTGTTTTATGGTGAGTAGTTATTGGAGTTAAAGAAACTTAGGAAACTTAATCAACAATTTACCTATTGTATTTATATGTACTATGTACATCACTATTTATACCATTATTAATAATATACAACTGAATTGGTTTCCAATTTGTTCATTTAAAATATCAAATGTGGTTTATGTAAACCAGACCTTCAGGGAAGAGATATGCTCCATCGAGTGGACTAAGGAGAAAACCAAAAGGGAAATATTCCCCAAGGCACAATCGATAACCACCTTTGAGTCACTTGCAATGTGAATCTCTTCCAAGGAAAGCCAATAAGTGTAATTTAAAATGCCGCAAAGGGCCAATACCTCGACTCTCATATTGGTTCCTCTGCCCCCACACCAATAGAAATGATAGGCTAGAGACAAGTCAAGGAGAATAATGGATCCACATTTGCCTCTAACACCCACTAAAGCACCATCAAAATAGTCGATGGGGAGAGAATAGTCAAGTTATTTGAGAGACCAGTCATGATAACTACATGAAGACTTTTGAGGCCTGGTTTCGATGAAGAAAGCCACGATTTTGAGAGTTGTGGCTCTCAGATCCAGAGCCGTGTTCTCAAAATACATGTGTTATACATAGATAGGGATGACTCTATAATATTTCAGCTTGTGATTTTAGATTACTAGCTTGTAATCTTTCAACCTCTAATTTAATATAATATAATATTAAATTATTTTTGTTGAATTTTTGAACCAGTAAATATAATTCATCTTTAGTGTAATGGATTCAGAAGAGATAGATCGGAAATTTTCAAGTCGCAAAATATTAAGCTAAAAAAATGATTTCTTCAGATAACCATCCTGGTTGAACATAATTATATTAATCTTTAGTGCACTGGATTCAAAAGAGATAGATCAAAATTTTTCAAGTCACGGAAGCTTAAACTAAAAAATCAATTTCTTTAGATAACTATCATGGTTGAACATAATCAGACCTGAGAACCATGCCGACAAAATGGAAAGGATTGAAAATATAGGAGAAACAATGTGATAAAATTCTATAAAAATTAAATTTTGATACCGCTGGAATTTCTTCTTTGAGATCTTCGTCATTGAAGAAACCCCCTTGTGCACCTATATCTGTGATCTTTAGAGAGAATTGTTGTGTTGTAAATATATGAAAATTAAGTGATTTAATGTGAAGGATAAATGAATGGGAGAAAAGAATGGAGAACCTAGTATGGTAGGAATTTCAAATATGAAGCACTTATTAAATTTAACCTTTTTTTCCAAATCTAATCCCTGTTTAGATCATTTTTTTACAAAATGTTGATGGGATGGAAAAAAATGGATGTATTTAACCAACAAATCACCCTATCAAATCAATTGCTGGAGCAGAGAGGTAATATGTGGAAAGTTGCATAAGTAAGTTCAGTTCTTAGAGTAAATCATGCATGTTAAATCCACCTTCTTCCGTTGGAATTGATATGTTGCAAATTTGTGACCATTGCATTTAACATAAATACAATAATATGCCATGATGACAGGCAACATAATGATTATGGCACTAGTAATTATCAAGGGGCATTTTACTTGTTATATGTTTTGGAGTTTTTTTTGTTTTCTAAAATCTAACAAAGATTTGTTAAAATCTATTTGTGAACTTTTCACGATTCTAGTATCTCATGGGTTTTTTAATGTGCTTGATCCATATAGAATAAAAAATACATTTTAATTAGTAAAAAAATCAAAATTCAACCCATAAAAATGAGATGTTTTCCATATTACTGTTAAAAATTCCAAAACATTTAATAATTACACAATACCATTATGAAGCCCTCCTACCCTTGTCACCAACAAAAAACGGCTGACAAAAATCGGCGATCGTTAACTCAATAATGTCAAATAAGCTGGATAACTCTTTTCCGAAATGTTTTCAAAAGATTTTGTTCATATCATTGACCTTGGTGTGTCCTAACTCATTTAGTTTTTCCTAATTGAAATTGGTATTAAAAGTGTTTATTGTTTAAAATATTTTTTTAATTTATAAATAATTTAATCATTTAAAAATATCTATAAAATTTTAAATTATATAAATTTTATAATTTAAATTTTAAAAATTCAATAAATTTTGAAATATTTAAATGATGTCAATTTTATAACTTTTATTTATAATTATATTTATAATTATAATAATTTTTCATTAAATATATTTAGATGATTAAAATCTTATATTTTATTTTTTCTAATTATAAAAATATTTATATTTTATCATAAGCAACGATTATCACGAAAATTTATGAAATGTATGTATATCCGTGCTTATATGGCTTGGATTTTCCTTTCCCCTTATGATCTTAATGTGTCTCGTCCTCACCCACACAATTCCCTTGGAAAAACTCATCAACATGATAAAATAATAATATTTAATTTTAGAAAATATATGAATGTACTATTAAATAAACGTTAAGTCAATTATAATTGTAAAGGAACTGGGGATTAGGTTTTATATTAACTAGGTTGAGGTTGAAGATGGGGATGTATGATGAATTTGAGTGTAACTAGTCAAATTATTGTCATATATTTAGTTGATTTTGGTTGGCTTTAAAATAGAATAATAAAGGATAAAAATATGGTTTATCAAAATGTAAAGCTTTGAAATTTTTAAATGTAAATTGATTCTAGGATTAAATCAAGTTTATTCAAATTACTCTAGCAATTGCTCCCCTAAAATTGATTAGGGAAGATTAATCTCATCATTGAATTCAATCAAAGACATGGTTAACTAGTTGTTGTATTCACTAATTTTCTAGGATACTTATTTTTTTGCATCGTTCATAAACCATCTCACATCCTATGATTCCACATTTCCCTACTAATACACTAGCCAACCTCCTACCTATCGAAGTGGTCCATTTCACAACTTGATAATCCATAGCTCTATGTACCTTTGTACTCCAACATGTATGCCTAAATAATAATTCTTACAACAAACTAAACTCAAGCTAGCATACCATTGTAGTTATTTGGATTCTGAGCCTGTTAACATTTAAATATGAAATAAATGCACAAGAAATATAAACTCACAACAATAAACACAAATAATTTACTCATTTCTAGTGAAGTTTTGTCTCACCATGAAGGAGTCAAACTTCATGTACCACTTCTTGGGAGAGTGCCTCAGGCCATAGAATGATTTCCTGAGCTTGCAAATTAATCTTATATTGTGACCTTGTACAAAACCTTCAAGTTGTTCCATATAAATCTCTTCATCCAAATCTCCATGAAGAAAGGTTGTTTTAACATCTAACTATTCTAATTCATGATCAAGTAATGCAATTAGTGCTAACATAGTACGAATAGAAACAAGTTTCACAATTGGTGAAAAAATATCAAGAAATTCAATACTTTCTACTTGAGAATACCTGCTTATATATTTCAATACTTCCATCAACATTTTGCTTCAATTTGAAGACCCATTTGCATCCAATAACACTTCTCCCTTTAGGAAGTTCTACAAGATCATAGGTTTTGTTCTTTGCTAAAGAATCCATTTTCTCATTCATAGCCTTCTTCCATTTTTTATTATCTGCATCATCTGTTGCTTCTTGATAAAAATAAGGTTCCCATCTTCAGTAATTAATTCAATAGGCGAAGCATGATCTTCATACCTTTTGTGTGTTCTTATTTCCCTTGTAGACCTCCTTAGAGTGACTGGTTGCTACACTGGTTCTTGAACCTCTACAATTTTCTTTGCATATTGTTCACCTTTTCCTTCAAAAGTCTCTCATTCCTTTTGACTTTCTGAAAAAGGTTTAGTCTCCAACTAGATTTGTTGATTCGGCAATACTGGTTCATGTTCAACTTTTTCAACATCTGATTTATAAGAGAAGATTCATCAAATGTTACATCTCTACTAATGATTATCTTACGTGAAGAAGGATCCCACAACCTGTATCCTTTCATCGCATAGCCATACCTAAAAAATATAAGATTTTTCTTTTGGGCCTAACTTAGAACAATTTTTATTTGGAATAAGAGAATAGGAATCACAACCAAAAATTTTTAAAAGTCAATAACCACAAGACGGACCCGACCAAACTTCTTCAGGAATTTTACAATTAATCGCAACTAAAGGTGATCTTTTTACCAAATAACAAGCAATATATACTTATTTTTTCTACAACCCCTTCTGCAGGTTAGAATTTTTTATCATGCTTATGGATCTTTTCATAAGAGTCATATTCATTCATTCAAAAATTCCATTTTGTTAAGTATATACAACAATTTTATGTCTAACAATCCCTTCATCCTTGGAATATTGTTCAAATTCTAAGGAGGTAAATTCACCGTCATTGTTAAAACATTAAATACATCAAATTTTCTTTTAAACATACAGACCCATACTTTCTTGGAGTAATTATCAATAAATTTTACAAAGTAATATGCACCTCCATAAGATACTGTAGGAGATGGTCCCCAAAGATCAAGATGAATATAGTCCAAAATTCCTTTACTATTATGACTTTCGGTTCTAAATTTCAGTTTACATTCTCTTCCATATACACAATGTAAACATTAATTTTTGTAGATATTTTGAGCCTGATCCCATTAACATTTAAATGTGAAATAAATGCACAAAAAATATAAACTAAACTACACAACAATAAACAAAAATAATTTACGTGGTAAAACCCTGACAAAGTGTCAAGGAATCCTCCACAGAGCAAGGGATTGGAATTCTATTAATCCAAAGTCAAAAATGAATCTCCAACACATTACATCAGGCCTCTTAGAAACTCAACATTTTAATACAAAGACTCTATTACATAACTCCTTATAGTTACAAAAATGTATGAATGGTAAAACTAAATTTACTTAGATAATTATATTATCAACATTAATTGTTGTCATTATTTAACAACCAATACAATTCCACCCTTATATCTATTCAAATTATCCATTTCACAACTTTAGGCATTATGTGTTATAGCGTTTGGAAAACAAGTCTTACAACAAATTCATGGAATACACCTGCCCACAACTAATATTTACAACTTGGACCAAAAGAACAAGTATGCCTATACAACAAAAAATACAACAACGTGAAGGAATACACCTACCTACAACTTGACCAAAAACATTTAGAGATCTCACACACTAATGAAAATATAAACTCCTTCATCAAACCTTAACACCATTTTTACCATCTCCATTTTTTCATCCATGCAACTTCTCAACCTCAAGCTGAATCAATGTGACTATATCACTAGCCTCCATCCATACGTTGACCTCAGCTTCCAACATCATTGGAAATCATCAAATCCAGGCCATCTATCATCTACATAACTCGTGTCCATTTAATGAGCATCATTCTCATTTATCACTTCCACAACATCCTTTCTTTACACCTGCACACTTTCTTCCAAACATCTTCTCCACAACCTGATCCACTCATCCTGGCATGCATGCTACTCTATCTGCTTAAAAATAGTAACACTAAAACCCCCCATGGCCCCATTGCTAGCACTTAGTTTCAAATTCATTTCTCCAAACTGAATCTGGCATGCCTGTCCTTTAGGCACATGTTCTCATGTGCTCCATGGTTTTCTACACTACTGCTTCCACCACTTGAAGGCTTTCAACTACCACAATGTCATCAAAAGTGAAATTGTATAGCAAATCTTCCTTGGTGAAGCAAAAATTTCTGAGCCCATACCACACCAATCACCATCTTATTGTTTCTAATCAGCATCACATTGTGGCTCTTGTGGCCACTCAATCGGTTTCATCCATTGCTACTCCACTAGGATGATTTGAGTTTCTAATGGAAATGTAGTGACTAACTATATGTTAGACTTAGTAATTCTTGAAGATTTCTCAAGATATAAAGGAATAAATATTTATTGATATGATGAATGATGATTTACAAGGCTGAGGTGGTGCTCCTTTAAATAGGATTTGACTGGCCACGCCCAATTAGAGAGACACGCCCCTTGGAACTGATGTCTCTTCATTTGATTTAATCAATTATTTAACTAACTAACTAAATTCATAATTAATTTAATAAAATAATAACATATTCTAAATAGTTATGAACTTAGATTCATAACATTGCCTTCCCCTTAAGATGCTTTGTCCTCAAAGCATAGGTAGACTTGGGTGTTGGCGAATGAAACGTTCCGATTCCCACGATGAATCTTCCTCGGGTAGCCTTTTCCATTTAATGAGGTATTCTTTTATTTTCTTTGACCGTAAAACCTTCTCTCATGTAGCAAGTATGCCCTCAGGTTCTAGGACGATTCTTCCTTCTTCATTAGTCTCTGGTATTTCTGTCTGTGCTATTTGATTCTGCCCTAGTACTTTTTTGAGATTTGATACATGAAAAGTACTATGGATTCGACACTTATCTGGTAACTTTAATCCATAAGCTACATGACTGATCTTCCTGGCTATTTGATACGACCCATAATATTTTGGCGATAGTTTATTTTTGCCTTGTTGTTTTAACGACAACTGCTTGTAAGGTTGAAGCCTAACAAAAACCCAATCTCCTACTTCAAATTCTCTTTTAGTGCGATGTTGATCAACTTGTTGGTTCATTCTATTACGTGACAGGGTTAGATTTTCTTTTAACAAATTGATGATTCTTTGGTTTTCTTCCAATTGATTTTTTACGGCTGGAAATTTAGAATTGAGAAGTGAAAAATCCTTCCATTTTGGTGGTTCATAACCATAAAGAGCTTGGAAAGGCGTCATTTTTGCCGATATATGGTAGGTGGTATTATACCACCACTCTGCCAGATGTAGCCATTTGGTCCACCTACTTTTTTTGTGAGTGAAAAAACAACGTAGATATGTTTCTAAACATTTATTTACCACTTCAGTCTGCCCATATGTCTAGGGGTGATAGGCTGTACTCATGTTGATGGATATTCCTACCTGGCGGCAGAATTCCTTCCAGAAATTGCCTTTGAACCTAGCGTCTCTATCATTGACTATGATCTTGGGAAACCCATGTAATTTGTATATGTTTTTACAAAATGTCTCTGCAATTTTCTTAGTTGTGTCAGTTTTCTTAATAATCATAAAATGGGCATACTTTGTGAGCCTGTCTACTACGAAAAATATCTTATCCGCGCCGTATGATACAGGTAATCCTTCTATAAAATCCATTGATATTTCTTCCCATTTCTGATTTGGTATATGTAAGGGGTGTAACAAACCTGGAGTTGGAATGTTCTCACTTTTATTTCTTTGGCAAACATCACATTCAACAACATATTTTTGAATTTCCTTACTCATGCCCCTCCAATAGAATGATTGTCGAATGTTATAGTAAGTTTTATAGAATCCAACATGTCCAGCAGCTGGTGAACTGTGTGATTCCCTTAGGATTTTCGAATTAAATTTGGATGCTGGTGTTAGATAAATTCTATTCTTATACCATAAGATGTCATTCTTCCATTCGAAATTGACATTTTGACTAATATTCTTAATCATAGCATCACAATCTTCATCCTTGGCATATTTAGCTCTTATTTTGTCCAACCAATCTAGAACAACAACCATGGCGGCACAAGCGGTGTGGTCGTCATCTTTACGTGAAAGAGCATCTGCGACGACATTTTCCTTCCCTTTTTTGTGTAATATTTCCAAATCAAATGCTGACAGCTTCTCTATCCATTTCTGTTGCTCTGTTGACAAGGTCTTTTGCTGAAGTAAGAATTGCAGAATATTGTGGTCAGTTCGAATTGAAAATTTACTTCCAAGCAAGTATTGGTGCCACTTAGTTAATGCATGTATGATGGAAAGCATTTATTTTTGATATGTTTATTTTAACCCTTCTCGTTTATTAAGTTTGTGACTTTCAAATGCTATAGGGTGGTTATCCTGCATTAATACAGCTCCAATTCCGAATCCAAAAGCATCACATTTGACTACAAATGATTTGGAGAAATCGAGCGTTGCAAGTACCGTAGTGGTTGACATCACTTCTTTTAATTTCTCAAAACACTTATCTGCTTGATTGTCCCACTGAAACACATTATTTTTTAGTAAATTAGTCAGGGGTGTTGTCAATTATGCGTAATTTTTTATAAACCTTCTATAATAACCAGTGAGACCTAGAAATCCTCTTAGCTTTGATATGTTCTTGGGTCTAGGCCATTCTCTGATTGCCTTAATTTTGTTGGGGTCTACTTTGACTCCCTCCCTAGATATAACGTGTCCAGGGTATTCAACTTCCTTCTGCCTGAAGGTGCACTTTGACAATTTAGCATAAAATTGATTCTTTTCTAAAACAGATAGTACTGTCTCCAAATGTTTGAGATGTTCCTTCCATGTCTTGCTATAAACGAGGATATAGTAAAAAAAAACTAATACAAACTTCCCCAAATATGGGTGGAAGAGATCATTCATGGTAGCTTGGAAAGTGGCTGGTGCATTTGTTAGTCCAAACGGCATGAATTTGAACTCATAATGTCCTTCATGGGTTTGGAAAGTTGTTTTCTCGACGTCTTCTAATCTTACCCGTATTTGGTAATATCCTGATCTTAAATCTAATTTTGAAAAATATTCTGCACCATGTAACTCATCCAACATCTCATCAATGAATGGAATTGGAAACTTATGTTTAATCGTGATTTTATTCAATCCTCTATAATCTATACATAGTCGAAAATATCCATCTTTCTTTATAACTAACACCACTGGAGCAGCATACGGGCTTCTACTCTTTGTTATGATCCCATGCTCCAACAAGTCTTGTATTAATCGTTCTATCTCTATTTTGTGATGATGTGGGTAACAATATGGTTTGGAATTTACTGGTGTGGAGTCTGGTTTAATCTCGATAATGTGTTCGATCTTCCTTTTAGGGGGTAACTCCATTGGTAAGTCTCGGAAAACTGTCTTGTATTTTTGGATTAAAGATAAAATTTCCATGGGCTGTGAGTTCCATTCCATTGATAGTAACTCCAGTTGTTGACATTGTGCCAAAAACGTTGGAGCTCCCTTGCGAATGAGTTTTTTCATTTGTTGTGTAGAGATAACCTGAGTGGGTGGGGCATGGAACCCCATTAACTTGTATCTTCTTCCATCCATTTTAAACTTAATAAATTTCTTTACGTGATTTGCCGAGTACATATCTAGAGTCCGCAACCATTCTACCCCTAGAACGACATCTACTCCCCCTAGGGGAACCGTATAAAAAACTAGTTTATGTCTCATATTCGCTTAATTGTAACTTGACCTTATGGCACTTGCCTATTCCATCTATTCATTTACCATCTGCTACCATTACTTTTAAGTCTGCTACAGGGTAAGCAAAAATGTTTAGTCTTTTTGCAATATTAACATCCACAAAGTTGTGTGTACTCCCAGAGTCTATTAGGACTATAATATTCTACCTCTTAATGTGACCTTTAAGTTTTAATGTTTTTGGCTGAGCTATCCCTGTGATGGCTGCAAGCAAAATTCATGGAATATCTTCGTCTTGTTCTGGATTTGAGTTTTCACTTTCTTCATTTCTCTCCTTGTCAGTGCTATCTTCTTCTGAATCCCCATCTTGTTCTGCTTCACAGTTATAAAGTTTTTGGTTTGCACATTTATGTCCTGTGAAATATTTGTCTCCACACTTCCAACATTTCCCTTCTTTTTTTCTTTCAACATTAGTTGGTTGTTTTCCTTCATTGCGCATTGGTGGGGGAATGTATTTGGTTGAATTTTCCATGGATGTTTTACATGATTTCCCCTTAGCATAACTAACTGCCCTCTCATTATTAGCATATGGTTTTCTATGGAATTTATATTTTCGTTCAATAATTATGGCGGCATGTCTGGCCTCCTCAATAGTATTGGGTTTATACAATTTTAATTCTTCTCGAATGTAGTCTTTGAAGCCACAACGATACATTTTTAATAGTTCTTCGTCTGAAAATCCTCTTTTCCTTACTACTAATACTTCCCATTCATGAGTGTATTCACTCACCTATCCCTTCTGCTTCAGATGAAAAAATCTCTCATATACATCATCCTCTTCCTCGTCATGAAATCTTTTCAACCGAGAATTCTTTAAATTTTCCCAACTGAATGTAAGACCACTACACCTAGGGGACCACCACATAAACCAGTCATATGCTTCTCCTTCTAGGTAGTTGGATGTTGTTATGACTTTTTCTTGCGAACCTAATGGTGGATTTGCTGCAAAAATGACATCCATTTTGTTTACCCAAACTATGGCACCCCGATGGTATTTACCATCATATTTAGGTAATTTACTTTTAATTTTAAGGAAATTCCCTTTTGGTGACTTAGTATAGTATCGATTTCCTTCAAAATGCACTTGCGGTATTCATCCTTCAAAATTCCTTTGGAAGTCGTGATCTGGAGAAATCCCCTCCTCTGGGGTCTTAAGGCCTTGTGTTATATCCCTCAACATATCTTTTAAATCTGTGATATCCTTGGCCGTTTTGTCCTGATCCCTTGTTAACTTTTCAACATTGTTGATGCATTCATTTATCTTCGAGATGCCTTCTTGAAATTTTTTTGTATCATCATTGTCCTTCGCCATTTTATTTTTTTTCTTCTTAAGAGCGATTTTTTTTTTCTTTTTTTAACTAATTAAATAATAATTTTAATAATTTAATTAATTAAATTAAATTATTATTATTATTTTTTAATAAAATTGATATAAAAATTATATAATATATAATTATAATATATATATTTTGAATTATGATTGTAATTAAAAATCATGTTATCCACCATCCACTTTATAATTACAACCCTTCCAAATCGTTTTAATATGCAGATCACGTTATTGTAATTAAAAATCGTGTTATCCATCGTTCCTCCATAATTACAACCCTTTCCAATTCGTTTTAATATGCAGATCCGTTCAGAACCTAATAATTGTAACGACAGTCACCACATATAATCGTAACGACAGTCACCACGAATAGTCACCCGTCACCACGACAGTCAGATGTCGTTTACCAAGGCCGCGGTGCAGAATAATTTGCAGAGTTGACAACGGAATTGATTAGTGAATTTTAGTGGACTGCACAAATAATCTGTGATGTATTTAGATGGTCGTGAGGAAAGTCGAGGAGCCGCTGACAAAGGCTCTATAGATGAGTACAAAAAGGTCGTTTTATGCTTTCCCTGTACTCTACAGTTTCCTTCTCGCTACTCAGGTTGGAAAAACACCTTCAACTCTCACAAGCATCCCTACAAAATATCCGTATTGTAGGCTTGTTTCACAATTTTTTTCAATATATTTCTGTTTCAACATATTTTAGCAGAAGCACGACAAGACAGTATGGAAGTGGGTAATTCTGGATTACGTAATTCTGGACCTCAATCAAAAGCTTTGATACCACTGTAGTGAATAATTGTATGTTAGACTTAGTAATTCTTGAAGATTTCTCAAGATATAAAGGAATAAATATTTATTGATATGATGAATGATGATTTACAAGGCTGATGCAGTGATCTTTTAAATAGGAGTGGACTGGCCACGCCCAATTAGAGAGACACACCCCTTGGAACTGATGTCTCATCATTTGATTTAATCAATTATTTAACTAACTAACTACATTCATAATTAAATTAATAAAAGAAGAACATATTCTAAATAGCTATGAACTTAGATTCATAACAGGAAACAATGCAGAACGACCTAGATTCTAGAATCAAACCAGATCATATAAGAAATTAGAATTACCACAACAGTCTCACAGGAATTTTTGAGCTTTTATATTGTTATCTTCTTGTGGATATTTATTGGATAAGCTTCTCTGGCCAAAATATCTTCCATATTCTAGTGAATTATGTGATTCCTACTACCCGAACCTAGTATATCCACACTTTCCACTAGATTTTCTCTATACTTTTTTTCTCTTGGTGAGTGCACCATCTAACTCCACACTTGCTTTGAACTAGTTCTGAGATACTCTACATTATTATTTTATCACTGAAACTGCCCATAACCAAGGGCTGAAATTGACGCAACTTGTGCTGCGATCACCCACAGTATGCACATAGAATGCATGTCCCCAAAACAGTAGTAACACTTCAAGCGGAATTAATTATCTCTTGACATGACTATGGTTATAAACCATAAAAAAAACACGCACTTTATGAAATTTAAATCTATGATTTCCACTTTTATTTAAAACCCAAAGTGCCAACATATATATATATATATATATTGGTCCCACAGTCTATAATCTATGCAACTTTATCAACGTTCTACCCACAAACATTTAATCTGACGGATATCACATTTTAATAAGCATGACCTTTAAGGTTTTCATTATATGTGAAATTTTCGGTTTTTTAGTGCAACATGGCACCTCCAGACCCTTATCGCACTCCTTCAACAGTTACCACTTACCACTTCCAAGTTATGCGAAAACCACTCTTTGAGTTGCGAAACCATCTCACGGTTCTGATCCTAATGTTGACTCAAAGTTCCACTCGATTGTGGTTTTCAAATCGTAAGGCTCCATCACAATTCCGTTGCATCTTCAACTCTCCATTTCACATTTTTGTCCACTCACCTTAATAGCTCTACATCTACAAGATCTCAACCAAAAGTTGTGAGTGTTTTGAAATATCCGATAGGCTCTAATTGGGAATGAAAATTCGTTGAAATAAATCTCAAAAGAACTAAAGGAACAGATAGTTGATCTAATTTCCTCCAAATGCGCGATGTGATGAACCAAGGCTTCAAAGGCACTATACTTCTAGCTGTTTGCACAATTTTATTTGAAATCAACCATTGTATAATTCACTGAAAACTTGGGATTTGCTTCCATTGGAAAGCTGCACATTTAACCATAATTGAAATGTTTTAGCACTTAATTATTTAGTGTGATTAATTTATAACCTGAAGTATAAACGCAGAACAGAGAATATGCCCAAATTAATTCAAAACAGAAAAACACCACAAATATATACAAATTCGAAATTCAAAGGATTTCAGACCAAATTTCAATACCAGAACAGGAATTTCCCATCAAGCTAAAATCTATTATTCATAAAATTTGCATAAGCTCAGAACATCTCGTGTTCTGTATACTCTCCCTTAGGCATGATCTACATTCAATTGGCCATTTTTCTCTTTATACTTCTTGTATCTTGTCTCTCTATTTTTTCATGCCTTCGAGGCTTACAATTTATACAAAAGGGTTCTATAACAAATTTTGGTTTAGATCCTTAGTTTACTCAACAAAACCCTAATTCTTCTAAATATTCATCAATTCCTAAAATCTCTCTTTTATCCCTATGGATCCTTTCAATTCCATAAATAATGAACTAATTCCTAATTTAAGATCTACAATAATTTCTCAAATCTCTCAATCCCTAATTATCTCATGTTCTCCAAATTTCGAGAACATTTACAATTATGGTCAAAATGTTAATTAAATCATATTCTAAATCACTCAAAACATTTAAAATTACATTTATAGAACCTAATCTCTTTAAAATATAAGATCTCCTAAGTCTCCCAAATAACCAATAACATTTGAGCAGGATGCTCTTGCATTAGACTAATGAGGTAGAAAATTTTCATAGACTCCTGTCTATGAGGTATGTTTCTTTTCTGTAATAATGCAATAGCCACAAGTCTTAATGATTTGCTACCTCTAGGATTCCAAACTCTGTTCTCCAGTGATTTCCTTGCTTCTTTCAACAGCTGTTTAAGATTTATGTTGTCTTTCCTCGCTTCTCTTGGTTGTCATATTTTCGTTTGCAACACTCCACTTACTTTTCCTTCAATGTTTGTTACAGTCCATTTTTTTATCCACATGATTCTCTGTCTGCATCTCCTTTCCTTGTGTTCATTTCTTGTAAGTTTCATAAAATTTTCTATTTCTCTATCCAAATTATTTTGCTGTTGTTGTCCTTTTTCTTGTCTATAAGTTTTAAAACTCTTGCTTCCTTCATTTTCTTCAACTTATGCTGTCATTTTTTAGATTACTCCAAACGCCGTTATAGATATTGTTGCCTTCCAAACTTCCTGAATATCTTTGAATATATCTCCCTCTACAATATCCAGTTTTTCTTCTGTGAATTTACTAAAAATTAAATTTCCCTTCAATTCCTTGACTATAGTAACATTTTATTCCACTGCTGAAATCCTTTGCAATATTCATCAGATATCATAGCCTTATCCTTCATCAGAACACAATTCTGATATTGAGTCTTTAAAATGTTTGTGTACATTTTTCTTTCTTCCTTCATCTTTATGACAGCTTCCAATGACTGTCTATCACCTGCAAAATCTTCAAAACCTGCAATCACACCCAAATTTTCAGTTTTAAAATCACATGACTCAATAGTTTTGTTTGATTATTTTGTCATCAAATCCTTTTTCTATTCCAAGTCTTCTACAAGGCTCAGAAAATATTTAATGGCCTTCATCTAAACTTCGTCAAGTATATCATTTGAGTACTTGCTATCCTTTTCTTTTTCTTCTTGCTTTTGGTCATCATTGTGAGCTAAATTTCCTCTGTTTTCAATTTTAGCATTATGCTGAAAAACAATATGTTCCTCCAATTGTGTATGAGATTTCTCAAAACTCAAATTCTCTCTCTCTGCCATAACATTATCTAAAAACATACAAAAATTGTCAATTTCAAAATCATAAGGCTCAGTTGCCTCAACTGATGATTCAAACATCACTGCTCCCTTTTCAAGTTCAAAAGAAACTTATTCTTCTCCAACAATTTCATTTTGTTGTAGCTCCACTCCTTTGAGCTTCTATGTCCTCAATAGAAGCTTCCTCAGCTCCTCTATTAATTGCATATCCACTTGCTATTCTTGTAGCTTATACCATTTCTCCTTATTTCCCATTATGTAGTTGTATCTTTGGCCTTCTTTACTTTTCTAGAACATTTCTATCAATAATGCCAGTTGAAAATTTATCTCAATCTTCTCTCTGATATTAAATATCTTCTACATAATTCCTTTGATTTCACCTTCATATTTATAAACATTGTCTTCTGTATCTACAATCACATTATCAATTGAAGAATTAAAATATTTACTTAACTCTACAATTTCTTCTTTATCAGGTTCTGCAAGCTTCACTCCTCCTTCTAGTTCCTTGAGCCATCTTTCCAAGAACTCCATTTCCATGTGAAATCTTTCCAAAATTTCTTCACAATATTCATTCTCAGTTTCACTTTTCTTCTGGCAGTCCTCTTGGATTATCCTGTTTTCTGTATCATCACATTGCAAAATTCTTTCATCAATTCCATTAAAAAAATTCATTTGTTTACCTCCTTGGAATATCACTACGGCATTTTCATTATGCTTCTGCTCCATAACAGCTTTAACTGGCTGTCTTACACCAAGCATAAATTCATCTATGAATTCTTTTTACTGCAATAAATCAATATCTTCTTCCTCTAAAAAGAATTATCCATCATACTTCACCTCAAGAGCTTTATTCATCTTTGTGACAGTTTCACCAGACTATCCATCATCTCCTTCACATCCTGCAAACACATGCAAACTATGAGTTTTAAAAACACAAGGCTCCATAGCCTCATTTTCTTCCCTTGTCAGCATATCTTCAAATTGTTCTGGACTATTCCAATAGTCCATGGAATCTTTCTCATTGTCATCTTCACCCAAAATTTCACCCTGTTCTGGTCCACAAATGGAAACTTCCATTTCTGACTCTGCTTCTCTGAGTTTTTCAGCCAACCACTTCACTTGTCTCTATCGTAGCCTTCTATGTAACTTAGACCACTTCACTGTCTTTTTCTTCAAGACCCAACCTTCTCTTTAGGATCTCCTTATTTGCTGGCCTTTACCATTTCTATGAATCTGGTTCTGTAGTTCTGTCTCCATCCTTCCACTGTGCATTCATTCAACATTCACTTGCTGTCACAACAATCAATTCTGAACAAGACTTCAATCCACATCAATTTGGATCTCAACAAATTAGAATTTACATAGAAATTTTAATTTCTTTCTTAAGAATTTACCTCACCGGCAATATCCAATCATAACACAATTCATCTCTTTATCATGCAATCTGTGTAAATACAGTATAAAAACTTCTCAAAAATTTATTTCTAAGTGGAAAACAATATTCCTTTGTTATCACAGTCTACCATCTATGATCATGCTTGTTCTTCTGCAAACTTTCTCTGGATGCAATAAATCACTATCTTGATGCAAATCTCAATCTGTTCATACTTCACTCAGCTGCACGCAGAATCCCTTTCTGCTTTTCTATGATCACCCTTTCTTGCAATTTCAATTGCATTATTCACAATTCAGTTTTAAAAAAAAATGACTTCTGCTCTGATACCACTAATGACACAGCCTATGCTACGATCACCCACAATATGCACATAGATGCATGTCCCCAAAACAGTAGTAACACTTCATGCAGAATTAATTATCACTTTACACGACTATGGTTATAAACCATAATAAAACACACACTTTATGAAATTTTGATCTATGATTTCCACTTTGATTTAAAACCCAAAGTGCCAACGTATATATATATATATATATATATATATATATATATATATATATATATATATATATAATCTATGCAACTTTATCATCGTTCTACAAGAAAACATTTAATCCGACGGATATCTCATTTTAATAAGCGCGACCTTTAAGGTTTTCATTATATGCGAAATTGCCGGTTTTTTGCTGCAACGTGGCACCTCCAGACCCTTATCGCACTCCTTCAAAAGTTACGACTTACCACTTCTGAGTTATGCGAAAACCACTCTTTGAGTTTCGAAACCATCTCACGGTTCCGATCCTACTGTTGAATCAAAGTTCCACTCGGTTTTGGTTTTCAAATCGTAAGGCTCCATCACAATTCCACTGCGTCTTCAACTCTCTATTTCAAATACCTCTACATCTACAAGCTCTCAAACAAAATTTGCGACTATTTTGAAAGATCCGATAAGCTCCAACTTGGAATGAAATTTCGTTGAAATCAATCTCGAAAGAAATAAAGGAATAGACAGTTGATCTGATTTCCTCCAAATGCACGGTGTGATGAATCGAGGCTTCAAAATCATTATATTACCAGTTGTTTGCAAAATTTTATTTGAAATCAACCATTGTAGAATTCACTGAAAACTCAGGATTTGCTTCCACTGGAAAGCTGCACACTTAACCTTAATTGAAAGGTTTTAGCACTTAATTATTTAGTGTGATTAATTTATAACCCGAAGTATAAACGCAGAATAGAGAATATGCCCAAATTAATTCAAAACAAAAAAACACCACCAATATACAAAAATTCGAAATGCAAAGGATTTCAGACCAAATTTTAATACCAGAATAGGAATTTCCCATCAAGCTAAAATCTATTATTTATAAAATTTACATAAGCTCAGAACATCTCATGTTCTGTCTACCCTCCCTTAGGCTTGTTCTACATTCACTTGGCCATTTTTCCCTTTATACTTCTCATATCCTGTCTCTCTATTTTTTCATGCTTTCGAGGCTTACAATTTATACAAAAGGGTTCTATAACAAATTTTGGTTTATATCCTTAGTTTACTCAAAAAATCATTAATTCTTCTAAAAATTCATCAATTCCTAAAATCTCTCTTTTATCCCTAAGGATCCTTTCAATCCCATAAATCATGAACTAATTCCTAATTTAAGATCTACAATAATTTCTCAAATCTCTTAATCCCTAAGTCTCTCATGTTCTCCAACTTTCGAGAACATTTACAATTATGCTCACAATATTAATTAAATCCTATTCTAAACCACTCAAAACATTTAAAATTACATTTAGAGAACCTACTCTCTTTAAAATATAAGACCTCCTAATTCTCCCATATAACCAATAACATTTGAGCAAGATGCTCCTACATCAGAAACTCTCGTGGGTCAAGTTTAGCCACCAGGTTTTCCTCTGTGAATAAATACATACAAAAACACCATGGTTTCAGTCAGCTATGATTTATGTTGTTTTGATTTATCTTTTGAACACAATGTAACCTTATCAGCCCAATATTGGGCATGTCTTGTTGATTACATTACGAACCATTAACTGTATCATCAAATTCTCAACCTTGCTTCTCACACTCCAATGGGATTAGGTAATATTTAGAGTGTTAGCTAGCCATGGTAGTATTAAGCACCATGCACTAAGTCAGTCATTGGTTTAGTGATTTTACATCCTATTTATTGAATATAACTTTATTCATATCCAACAGACAATATAAAAATGAAATAAACTAATAATTGACTTAATACATAGTGCTTAATATTTACCACTCTCTTCTCATTCTCAAAATTATCTCATCTCCAAACAAATCATTGTGCATTTTTCTACTAGGGAAAATTTTAAGGATGAAAATTGATCTTAAAGTTTAGGAACCTTGGTGAATATCACTATTTTATGATACAAAATATGTAAAATGTTTGGCGATTTTTCCATAAATATATTCAAATTTATAATAATTTTATATATTATCTATATAAAAATTTGGCGGCTTTTAAACTAAAATAGTTTTATACCATAAAATTTGCGTGAAACATTTCTAAAAAAAATGAAAATAAACGAAGCTTTTTTTTTGGAAAAAGCATGGAAAATTAGCCCACCTGTGAATATTAGCCCCTAAAATTTTCCCTATTTTCTACATCCCTAAAATAAAACTCTCATAGTGATCAACTCTCCACCTACTACTTCATCTCACCACTAGCTTCTACATGTAGATGAGGATGATAATATCCATTGACTTCGACATTGGCATGTATCTATTGTTTGCTTTGTTGCAACTCACTCATGCCACATGCACCAAAAAAATGGTTTTACTTCTAACATGGCTTCCCTCATAGTCCAATATACAACGATTCACTTCTACAATATGAGTACCGTAGACTATCATGTTTATGAATTTGATAAATTCATTCTGATATTAGTTGTTAATAATATAACAATAATGAAAACGAAATAAAAAATACATCATAAACACATACATAATAAACCATCTACAAAATATTTTTTTATTTGAAAACATTTTTTCAAAAAAAATACATTGTTCATTTTTTACCCAAAAAATATTGCAATGGATTTTTCACACTCTTAAAAAGGATACATTACATAAGAATATCATCGAAAAAAATATGTATTATCGAAACAAAATCAGCAAGAACAAATTGACTCTATGACAAAGTGGGATTTACCTAAACTACCTTAACAGGTTACTACAATTTTCACAACTACTTTAGATTATCTTCAATTCCTTGGATCTACCATCTTAAAATGGCCTTCAAGTTGTACAAATTAAGCCATTCTTTTTAATCTATGTGAGAATTCAATTTGATATTTTATTCGTCTAGATCCAAAAATCTAAATATGGAAAAGTTCATGAATAATGGAGGATTTTTCAAGCTAGTCATGGAATCAATGGGGATTAAAATTGTAGGGGAAATATGAAATTTTTAGAAATATGAAGAGAGCGAGAGATTTTTCACACAACAAAAATCACACCATGATTTTTTTTCATTGATCACATAAATCAATTACATATATAAGACTTAGATCACTAACTTGGACAAATTATGACTTAGATATGACACTACTCCAACTCATAACTTAGGAATCAACAGCTTCTAGACTGATGCATGGAAAATCATATTGACAACTCACAAAGACACATGGAAGAATTAATTCCAACACCCTCCCTTAATGCTTACATGGAAAGAATTGAAAACACATGTTACAATAATAAAAGAAACTTTGTCTTATTTTTCTGATATGGTCATCACTAGCACTGATATCAACTCTGAAATCTCATGGTTTTCACTCTTTCCTTCACCACACTTTCGAGCTTCCCACTTGATCCATTTAAGACATAACCACTTCAGGCCATCATTGACATATTTTGCAGAATTAACGATTCTCAACCTCTCAGAGCAGAATGAGCCAGCCTCGATACTGATCCATCGTATGTAACTGCCACCATCTGTTGAATATATGTCCTTCCGTTATATTCACCATTTATCTAGGATACCATTATGGGTACAAAATTTCTTCAACAAACAATTATACAACTTGACCTTATAAAATAAACTTTACTGACTCTCCTAGAGCACAGTGGATCACAAAAACTTGACCTTATTTATAACTACATGTGGTTAATGCTCCTAGATCTCAATGAGTCACATTAATTGATTGAATATTTGTCCTTTTCTTTATGGTTCTTTATATAGATCATCTCTCAAATCCAACAGTGACATTGTAGACTTGTGAGACACCTTACTTTATAGATCCATTAAAATTTACACATAACATATCACTCCACTCCATATTGATCATCTAAACAATAAACACTTACAAGTAACACACATAAGTAGATTAATTATCAAATAATAATTCACATATAAAATCCATGTTCGAACTTCCCATTTGCCCCGATAGATATGAAAAAATTGCATCAATGTCACCATTGAAAAAACTTTTCCAACTACTACAATACCATCAATTTTCTCACTTGTTTATGCCAGACTTGTCCATATTATTTGAGCACGGTCTTCAAAAACATATTCACTCTCATCCTGAACTTCATTGTCACTGCTACTATTGTCCAGATCTGAATGACCTAGGTTTTTAGCTTCCATCTGCACCAAGCACAACTGTTCAGAGCTTCAAAGTATATATTATCTTTAAAAATATACAAGTGGTTTGGAAGTAGTTTTAGTTGGAAAATACAATGGTTCAATGACATATATTTTAGAATTATGTGTAGATTGAGATATGTATTACGGAAGAGAGTTGAGTGTTCCCATTTGATAAAGTATTGCATGTTCAAAAATTTACAATGTTGGAGTAGTGATACAATAATTGCCTTCTCTCACATAGATGTTTCCATATTGAGACACATATCTACTCACACATCTCATAGTGCTCTAAATTTTCTCTGTACTGGTCGATATTATGCCAAAAACATCTATCCACAGAGAATGGGTGATCCGAGTCTGCCAGCTACCAGATTTACCCATGATCTTTTAGTTTTGTGATGTTGTTGGAATTGCATATTAAAAGAGCATAAAAGAACACTTGTGCATGTTGTAAAGAAGGGAAACAAGACAACCGTCAGCAACATAAAAACATGAGATGTTGTTAACGGAGTTCACCCAGTGTGGGCTACATATTTGGGCCCGGTGTCAAAATGGGGTAGGTCATTTCATGTAGTGTTGGAAGATGTGAATATGTACATGGATTATTTTCATACAAGGATGTGCCCTCAACATGAGTGGCTTGTCTCTCCATAATATGTTTCGCTACAGGAACTTCACTCACAATGGACCTCCTATCAGCATGATATAATATCACATGAAGAAAAAGCAAGATCTTTCACATGCATCAAGAAAGGATCTAGAAATAATAATACATCTCACAGAAAAAATATGCACATGATCAAACTGCATATAACTCATCCTCTAAAGCTAGATGAAGAAGCAGATGCTCAGCTGCTGAAACTAGCTACGTTGTTGAATTCGTGGTGTCAAGGGGCATAGTATCATCTGTCCATACCTGAGAATTAGACACCGTCACTCCAATCTAGAAAATTTTCAAAAAATAGGAAGCTATGTTGCTGAAACGAACATTGACATTGAGTTCCTGTTATCGAGAGGTGTGAAATCGGTGTAAAGTTTGTTGAAAATGGAATCCGGCAAGTTTTGGTCCTCAAGGAATCTTTTTGATGCCCTCAAGATTACCTATGGTTATGTTTTGTAGGGAATTTTCAAATTTGCTGCTCAGATGGCCATTTTGCCTTTACCACCCCGTTCCCTGTGAAATTCTGGTTAAAATGACTGTAAACTTCATATCATTCTCACAAAATTAAAACTTATCTCTCCATGGAATCTTTTCAGCATCAATGAATCTTCTCTGCAAAAATTCGCTTCCTTGAAAAGCGTGCCAGCATGGTTCCGCCTCTGTCAGTGCACTCATGGTTCCCCACTCTTGCTTCACTGTTCTGTCCTCCTTCTTCCTACTCGGCCTCCTCCTCCGTTGGCGGTTGAATGGAAAAGTGACAGGTTTTGTAACTTACTTGATTGGAATTTTTTTCAACATTGATCAGCTCGTTGGGATGGTTGGTTAAGACAGAGGGTTGGTTGGGCAAAGATTCGAGTTCGAATCCCACATTTTTATTTTTGGTGTGTTACATATAAACCATATGCATTGGCGTAGTTACACATAATTGTTTAATGTTAAGTATTGGGCATGTTTTTTTTAATATATGTTTTAATTGGTATTGTTTGGTATATTTTTTGGGTCGCATTTGTTGTTGCGTTGAATTTGTTGTATTCTATGGTTTCATTTGGGTTTTGTTGTAGTTCCGCTGGAAAATCGGCTAGTTGTTAAGCCAGGCCAGTTCGACACTCGCCCGAACCCTTATCCCTGTGCTTTGGTGCGTTGATCATGATGTCATGGGCTAAGGGGCAGGGTTCCTGGTCAATTGGACCCCGACCCCTCCATATTAACATATGACCATTGTAAATGATGCCATATGTTGTTTCCGTAGGTGGAGGGTGCGACCAGGGTCATGGCCTGCCACCCTTTTTTCATTATTTTTATGTTATTATAACAAATAATGGTTTTTTTTTTTTTTTAACGAAAATAAGGTTTCATTGGGAAAATTAACGAGGCCACAATTTCGCCCATTTTCAGGAGATGGTTTCCCTACTAGTTGATGGTGAATTTGTGGGACACTTAAACCTAGCCCACTACCCAGCTTTGACCAAAAATTTGACTTGCTCTAACTTCTCCATATGGGCTCATAATGGAGATCCATTCACACTGTTGGAATCAGGGCGACGAGTACTTCAATCTGAACCTGGTTCGAGAGCAATCCGACCACCTTGAATTTTGACCTATCATCATCCCTTTTGGTCTCCTGAGGGTGTCTGGAGCCACCTGGATCAATCCTCCCCACTAAGGAGCTTTTGGTCCACCAAATTCATGAACATAATCTGTAGTTGCTTTATACCTTGTCTGCACCACAAGTGTCCTGAAAGTTTACCCTTCATTCTCCTTCACCTTTGTCCTTCGAAGCCATAAGCGATGAGCCGACACCTGTATCATTTGCAAACTTGTAGTACATTCTTCTGAAAATTACATGCTAAATTACATGACCAACTATGACCCAAGCATCCCATAATTTCAACGATTTTATAAGACATACTCAGTGGCCAATTTTACGTCAAAATAGAATCAATACCCCAGCTATCAATACAAGGCCAAAATATCATTGTTGCTTCATAAGTCATGGAAAACACATCATCACTTTTACATTTTAAATTGTAACATATGATTTAAAAAGTAAGGCCATACACGCTACCAAACCTATAAAAACCATCTCTCACTTATCAAGGTGAATGGGTCATCTCTCTGTGGTGCATTTGCTTGTCGAACAATTGTTTCAACTAGTTCATGTATGGAAACGTTTTCCTTAAGGTGCTGCTCTGGATGGAGCCTCCAACATCTGGCTTTTTGATGGCCACATCTGTTGCAATGACTGTAATGGGTCTTCTTCCTCTAGACTTTCTTTACCTTCTTCTTTTCTTGTGGTGGAGAATGCCTTTCATTCCTCATCCTCTTTTGTGCTGCCATTATTTTCCAACACTTAGCAAAGACATGGTTATGTAATCCACAAAAACTACACCTTTTCTGATGCCATGATCTACGTTCATTGTTAGCGACATTTTTGTAATAAAAATGAACATTATAATATCGAGACTTTTTATAACTTTCTCAATTATATCTGGTGTGATCATGGTGACAAGAACTTGCCTCAGCTCTTTCACTACCATGTGTGCTGTCATAGAATGATGGTGAAGAGTTCTCATCATTCTCTTTCCCCAACGGTTTCAACCATGCATTGCAATTTATGACACCTTTGAGCATTGTCCTCTAGTGTATCCAAAACCTCCTAATTGAGATCTCTGCACAACCTCAAATGGCTAAATGATGGCTTGGCTGTTAACACTAATTCCTCCTTTGTATCCCATCTTGGTGAGGAGTCTCATGCCAGTTCCAGTAATGGGTATCTCCACATTTCCCACAAAAATGATAGCATGTGAAGATGAAAGTGAAGAAACATCAACAATGTTTACCTCAGATGCCGATTCAAAAATAGGTGATTATGGCTTCTTCAAGGCCCTGTCGTGCTTAAACTCCTCCAAGGCCTCTTCTGCGGCTCATAGCTAAAGTTGCAGTATCTACTTATCCTCTTTCTCTTCTTGTAGAAGCCTTATTAATTCATCATCCTTTGCTTGAAGGCTCTGGTCGTTGCACTTCAATTCTTCCAAGGCTGCGTCTGTGGCTTGCAACTAAAGCTGCACTCTCTTCTTATCCTATTTCTCCTCTCATAAAAGCACTTTCATTTCAACATTATATTCTTGAAGGCTATGGTTGATCTCCTTATTCGAATGATGAGAAGACGGTGAGGGTGATGAATATTCATTGCAAGATGTGGATGAAGCATCGCTTTCTATTTCTTCATTCTCCTATCTTTCATGAGCTTCATACATCATGTCCACCATTTTGGACATCCTGAGCATGGCCTTGTACATGTCTTTACCACCCTCCATTGCTACACGTTTAGTCATTTTTCATGCTTTCAATTCGCATCAACAAGAAGACAACTATGATACCACTTGATCCGAGTCTATCAACCACCATATTTACCTATGAACTTTTACTTCTGTGATGTTGTTAGAATTTCATTTTAAAAGATCATAAAAGAACACATGTGCTTGATGTAAATAAGGGAACAAGAAAACCATTAGCAACATAAAAACACGAGATGTTCATAACGAAGTTCACCCAATGTGGGCTACGTCTTTTATAGGTCAATTTGGGCATCATCCCCTATGACTTGGTTAAACTAGACATCATCCCTAAGACCAATGAAATAGGGTCTATCATCCCCTATCATTTCATTTGCTACATGCCCTAAGACAAGAACAAATCATTCATGACTTCTATTGTGAGATTTCCAAGGTTTGAAGTATATTTTATATCACTTATGAGCTCAACAATGATGCCTCTCAAGGGACTAACTGCGTTGTATATGAAGCTCCCTCCATTCAAGGGTGCACTACAATGCACTTCCCAACATTCAAGAGTGCGTTGGTAAAATGGGAGCGAAATTCTCATTGTTCTGGAATCTCCACATGGCTAGTGCCTTCTAGAAGAGTCCATATGTGTCAAACTTTGAATCCAAGTGTCCATCTAACACCTCTGAGCTTGGGAACATGTCTTGCTTATTATTAGAAAGTCATTGATTGAGACACTACCATCAGTTGCCCTATAAATTAAGCACGGATCGTAGTGCTAGGGAAGGAATAATTTTGGTAAAGAAATGTTGTTGGATTCTCAATTGAGAGAGTGATAGAAGTGATATGATGCTGGTGAGATGTTGATTGCAATGAGGTTGGGATGAAGCTGGAGTTGGTGACATCAAATTGATCATTGGTTGTAACCTCCCCTTTTTACTCTTTAATAAATATTGATGCTCATTTTCCCATATATGTATCTATTTATGTTTCTATTTCTATAACAATGGACTCTTGAATGATATATATGTTTCATGTTCAATCGATTTAACTGATTAAGATAAATAGGCATCTGTATATTTCAATCTCTTGACTGTTCTTTGTTTATACTTGCAGAAATCCATCTGGAAATCTACGTTGGATTGTAAGCTATAACAAAAGTGACAGAAGGAGAATAGGAAGCGCTTGGATCACAAGTAGGATCTTATATCTTTTCGTGTGTCTATTACTCTTAGAGAAAGTGATATAAAAGTCTTTAATCTATTGTTCTAAATTCATAGCACCACATTTAGGGAATTTGATTTATCTGTAGATCCTAATTCTGCATAACAAATTGGCAAATCCACTAGGGAGTTTCCTTTCATTCCTGGTGTTTTGCCTCTGCTTGTCCACCCAATAGCATCTACTTTCAGTTATTAGACTTTTGAATCAAAGAATTGCATTAGAAGTGTGTTATGTAGCTTGAATTTTCAATCTTTGCTGCACCCAACACACTTTTGGTCAAGACACAGTGCACTATAGTGCACTGTCTCCCACTCAGGGGTGCATTGCAATCCACTGTCTCCCCTTAGAGTGTGTTTCCCCCTTAGCCAACAAAATTTCATTCGAATTTGTCATTTCCATCATTCTCAACCATTTTTTTGTTGTGTTTTCAATTGTCCGATACCTCATAGAGACCAGTGAATTTTCCTAATTATTCCTCCTTTGAAAAATAAGTTTGTTCAATGTCTCTTTAAGTGTTTTTCTTTATCATTGAAAAATCAAATTAAAAGTATTTTATTTCTGCATTAGATCCATTTGTTTTCGTAAAGGAAATTCTCGTTAAATTATTCATTTCCGATAGGAAAAAATGTAGTTCCATTCTTTTTTTTTCCTCAAATATAAACTGTTGTTAAATTCCTTCTTTATCAAAGAAGAAAACATTTTTTCTTGTTGATTTGATGCATATAGTTTCCTTTTTTCATTCACATTAAGGGGACTGAAAAGAAAGATTGTCTTTACATATAGCGAATTGTGTGTTTTGCATAGGAACAAGTTAGGAAAGCTTCATATTTGTTGATGCTCTTTGATTGTTTGATCTCAAAACTAATTGCTCTTTCCCTTTAGTAGCTAGGATTTTCATTAAAAAAGCTAAAATTGAAAATTTTTCTTATCATTTTAGTTTTCATTTTAGGAATTTCCATTACATCATCACGGTGAACCTTGAAAGGCAAATTGATAAACATGATAAACTTAAAATTTACATCAATTTACCTAAAAAGGAATTGGAACCATAACGATAACATTTAGAAGGTCTAGGCTAGAGACGTGTTCTGACGTCATAAAACATACAAGATGTCGTTAATTGTCTGTGATACATTTAGAGAGTGATACCTCACTTCACGTACATAATTATATTGGAGCTTGTCCACGTACCTTCAGGTATATCAGGCGGTGTTCTAGTACGAAAAGTATAAAGGGGTGATCTCACTGTGCGGTTTCGCATTAGACAATGCTAATACGGACTTGGGCCTCCACGTACCTTCAGGTATATTGGGGAGGAAAATTTTATTTTTCTATCCATCCATAGTGAACTGATTTTTTTGCCTTGTAAATTGTGATACACCGAACACAACATTCTGGGAGATTGCCTGCTCGTACTTCTTGGTTCGCGAGGAGGTATTCTGCAGTTCACAGTTTCTTGGTAAACATTTTTCTTAGAATTACACTTTTATTTTATTTATTTATTTTGGTCCTAGAATAAATCAGTCATTGTGGAAGAATAACATCCCTTTCCCTGTCGTTCGCATAGAATAGCACTAAAACCACATTTACCACCGGAAGCCACTTCTGGTCGGCAAAGGCAACATCGCTCTACCAAAAATAGTACTATCAGTACCTTTGGTGTGATATCATCCTCACTTATACCATAGTTGGCACAAGTTGTTTCTACAAATCCTGGTTCATCTACTATTATCGATACAGAGTCCTCACAGCTACCTGTGGTCACGATCCATCTGATCAGTGAGACCATACTTCCGAAACCCAACTTTGTTCAACTGGAAGTTGATCCAGATCCTGTCACTTTTTTGGCAGAACATCTACATCCTGAAGTCGAACGACCGAAAGTGGTTCCTGTATCGGTCGCCCCACACTCTATTATAGCCATTGAGTCTCCCATATCACACAGTCAACCTCCTGAAATATACTTTAGGCCCGATGGTGAAATCCTTCCACCTAGTTTAATTTCAATTGAAGAAATACCACAAGATGAAACACCTTTAACTCCAACTCATTTTGTGGTAGAGCTTTACCTGTATGAGTCTTTTCCTCAATCACTTTTCTCTGCTTTTGTTGATCCTGTGTCTATTAGAGTTCCCGTAGATCGAATAGGGTATACATTTGGTCAAAGAACCATACCTGAGCCAACATATTCAGCTAGACCATCTATTCCAATTACGACAGCAGTTTCTCTCGCTACCCTATTGATGTTCATGACTTCACCAGAGTCACATTTATATGGTGGCCCTTCCGTCCCACCTGGTTACCAATCTTTATCTGGAACCTTCTCTGGTGCATCCTCAAACCCATGGACTTCACCAATGTCATCGTCTGGTATTATAACGGATAAATCTATAGTGAGTACTGAATGGCTTAATCCTATATACACATCATCAAGGAAATATCAAGCTTTTCCATCTGGGTATATTCCATCTAGTACAATTTCAACTAGACTCCCTGCATTTGGAGAAAATAAGTTTCCATCTTATTATACTCCTCATGTTGGGGGGAAACCTATGGTCACCCAATTCGACAGTACTTCGTTGTTATTTTTTTATCCTAATGTTGGAATGAATGTTTGTTAATGGAAGCCCACTCTGCCTATCAAACCACAAATGGTTGTACACTCGTATCAACCAGTTCAACTTGTTGCACCTGCATCAATTCCACTTGTTAATACATCTTTACCCCTGTTATAGACTCAAATTGTTGTACCTCAACTGTCTCAGGCGGGTCCTTCAACTAAATACCCTCAATTATTGGGCCCTTAGACTCCAACTCCTTTATTTGGTTTACAACAACCACCTGTATCCAGAGTCATTTATTCACAAGCTGGATTATCATATTATGGGATGTCGCAGCCACAACCAGGTTATACCTATCCTCAACCGAATCCAACCTATCCTAGTTTGGGTTATAACATTGGTGGACAGACCCCTTGGCAGCCAGAAGCACAAATTCTATAACCTTCATTTCAACAAGTAGCGTATCTAGGTTTTTAGTCAACAGAATCCTCAAGCATTTGCTTATCAAAACAACCCCTATCTGGGTTACCAGCAACAGATTCCTTATGCTGGTGCTCAAAGGCCTGTTTCCCAATAAATTCCATCTGACCCTAGCTATGCTCAACCTGACCTCAATCAACAGTTTCCCTTTGTTGCAACTTTAGAGTTACCAAATTCAAACTGACTCACTAATGATCTAATCAACTATGCTCCTTGGTGGCTAGTGATAACTCATAAATTACCCTTAGATATTCCAAAGTTTAATGGAAACCCTAGGGAAGACCCGTCGACTCATGTTATGTTTTATCACTTGTGGTGTTCATCTAACTCCCTAAATGATGACTCTATTCAACTACGTCTTTTCCAGTGTAGCTCACTGGTTCAGCTGCAAAATGGTACATTGAGTTACCAAGAGCTTATTTTGATAATTTCACAGCCCTAGCTACTATATTTTTTACCCACTTCCAGTTACCCATACGATATGAAACTGGAACGAAACTCTTGACTAATTTTAAACAGAATAATGATACTAACATTTTTTATCATATTCATGAATGGCGCCGTCATCGTAGAATGGTTAAGAAATTTGTTCTTGATCAGCTCCTTGCTGAGTGGTTCATCAAGTCCCTATTACCACCTATAACTGAGGATGTGGCTAAGGGTGGAGTCGTCACTGAAGAGAAAGTATTTTTTTGTGCCCAATATTTAGACTTGATTTATACTCAGTCTGGCATGCTCTACGAGAAAATTCCTAACACGCCGCGATCTAATTTTACTGTTCCTCCTCCATCAAAGGACCCTCATGTTAGAGATGGTATGATCGATACTACAAGCACACATCACTCTACTGCATCTGATCTTGCTCCTTCTTTCAAAATCCATGTTGTGTCATCTGACAAGGGCAAAGCTGACAAGCAACCCAGAAGTAAGAAAAATGGGAAATCAAAGAAAAAGAAAACTTCTACCTCGCAGGAAAAATCTGATCAATCGACTAGAAATCAGAAATGGCGTTACCCTTGCATAATCTGTAATGAGGAAAATTTTGTTTGAGATTGTACTCATCGCGCTGAAGCCTCAAAATTGGTTAAGACTTCACATGCGTTAGCTGTGTTGACAGATCCATTTCCAAATCTGGACACACTACAAATATAGCTTCTAGTTCACAAGTCCTTATGCTATCTGCCATGAAGCCATCGAATAATTTTTTGGGGTCAATGCGCAGTAAATATTATGGTAGTCAAGCTACTGATCAACCTACTACCTTGAATACGAATCTGTCTACGGAATCGATACTACCACCTGTTATTCCTAAATTGAAAATCAAGCCATTGAAGGGAGTCATTCATAAATCAACATTTAATCCTCGATAAAGAGTGTCTCAAAATTATAATATAGTTGAATATTTGGCTCAATCCCCTTCAACTATATCAATGTTTGAGGTGCTACAAAATTGTCCCTCCCAGAAATAGTCTTTGTTGTCGGCAATTGGTGGAATTGATCTGACAAATTCTAATATCGTAGTATTTAATTATACGAGCTATGTGCCGCAATTACCAGCATAATTGGCATTCTCCATCCAAGTAAATGTTCTCAATCACCTTGTTCATCGTAATATTATTGATGAGTGAGCATCTACATGCCTTATGTCTCTAAATTGTTGGAATTCACTTGGCTCATTGTGCCTATCTCAATCGCCAACGACGTTGAAAGCTTTTGGTAGACATACATATAAGCCTTGCGGTATTATCAATAACCTGCATGTTGAACTAGGGGGAAAAACAATGAATGTTGAAGTTGAGGTCGTTGACGGACCCCTTGACTACAATATTTTACTCGGAAGGCCATGGGCTTATGTTATGACTGCAATCATTTCTACATATTTTAGAATGATCGCCTTTACACATAAAGGTGTTATCATAGTCATCAATCAACTATCGTTCTTTGCATCTAGTTCCCAGGAAACTGGAAGTGTTCCGTTACTTGATGCACCCTAACTTGAACTTCAGAACATTGGTGTAGGAATATTAAAGGATTCCACTTGCATGGGAACCTTTGCATTACCACCGCTTGCGACGTTGGCAGAAATTGCAAGTGTAGAGACATGCTACATGATATCTTCCACTCCATATGGCTTAAGGAAGATTATGGGTGATTCTGAACTTGTTATGTTGGATGATTTTCTGCTGCCTAGTCCAATTGAGCTGGAATAGAAATAAATCTACATGGCTTGGCTGGTGAATCCGAAATCATCATCGCCAGTCATTTGGGTTGATCGTTCATTACATTTTGGTACTCCATCTGATCCTTTTTCCTCAACTTTCTTGACAGATGAGAATATTTTGGAAACCATGATGTCAGAAGGAGAACCATGGGAAGATCATCATCATCACTCCCATCTTCACAATTATGGAGAAGATAATCTTTGTGAACTATATCACCCATCGATCAAAACATTATTTTCAAATTATTTTCCTATTAATGCAATCGATTCCGATAAAAAATTATCAAATATTGAAGAAACCATTTCTATCAATATTTCAACCAAACTCGACATTGTAGAAAACATTCATGTTGGTGTATCTTGTTCTCTATTATAACTTGAAACATATCGCTCTCTCTTTCATGAATTTCATGATGTATTTTCTTGGTCTTACGAGAAAATTCCAGGCATAGATACTAGTATCGTTGAACACACGATTAATATGTAACCTATTTTCAAGCTGGTGCGTCAACGCCTTCTTCATGTTCATCTGAAGCAGGTCGCTGCCATTAAGTCAAAAGTTGAAAAACTTTTGCGTGCTGGTTTAATTTACCCTATCCCGCTAACTGAGTGGGTTTCCAAAATCGTTCCTGTTATGAAAAAACAAGGAACCATTAGATTGTGCATCAATTATCGGGATGTCAATCTTTCTTGTCCAAAAGACAACTATCCTAATCCCTTTATCGACCAGATTATTGATGATTATGCTGGACGTGAAATCTTTTCGTTCATGGATGGATTTTCGGGCTACAATAAAATCAATATCCACTTAGAGTACCAATATAAGACATCATCCATCTATCCCTGGGGCACATTCGCTTATCGAAAACTCTCGTTTGGTTTAAAGAAATTCGGGGAAACGTTTCCTAGAGAAATGGATTATTCTTTCAATGACATCAATCACATTGTTCAACCCTATCTAGACAGTTTACCTGTGCATTCACAAAATCATACTGATCACCTGATGAATTTGAGATATATATTTTTACATTTTCGACACTAGAAAATATGCCTCAATACACATAAATGTGTGTTTTGTGTTGGTTCTGGTCACTTGCTAGGATTCATGCTCTCAAAAGAAGGAATTCGAATAGACCCATTGAAGGTTTAGGTCATTCTTGATTTTCTTGCGTCATCAAATTTGCTTCAGTTACAGAAACTTCAGGGAAAGGCTAAATTCCTAAGGAGGTTCATACCCAACTACACCGAAATGGCTAAAGGATTTACTCAGCTCTTGAAAAATGGGATTCCCTTCCATTGGGACCAAGTTGTGCAAGCTTCTTTTGATGTTGTCAAGGATACTCTTGTTCGAGCATCATTAATGTATCCTCCCAATTATCAGAGTGATTATTTCTTATATATCTCCACGACTGATACGACCATTGCTATGGTATTGGTCTAAGTATAAAATGGGATAGAACATCCAATCTATTATTTGAGTCGTAATCTCAATGATACAGAAGGGAACTATTCGTATGTAGAAAAGCTTGCCTTGGTGGATGTTCAATCTCTCTAAATATTTCGCCACTATATCCTATTACGAAAGACCATTGACATTTCAGATTGCAACCCCATGAATTATATCTTATCACGTCAATTACTAGGGGGCAAGTATTCAAAATGGATTTTCATTTTGTAGGAATTTGATTTGGAATTCATCAAATCCAAGTCAAAGAAGTCTTTAGTTTTGGCTGAGCTTCTCTGTGACCTTCCCTCTGATAGTACTGCTACTATGTCGGAACCATATATTTCTGAAGAGTCTTTGTTTCTGATAGGATCATCTGATCCATGGTATGGGGATTTTATCATTTATCTCCAAACCCAAAATTTTTGGCCGAATACCTCTCGCTCTGACCAACGACGTGTTCGATACCAAGAAAAATATTTTCTTATCGTAGGAAATAAACTTTATCGTCGTGGTGTCGATACAATTTTAAGAAGGTTCCTCACTCATGAGGAGGCCGAAAAGGTTTTAAATGATTTTCATGTTGGGGCTTGTGGTGGAATTTTGTTTGGATACGCTACTGTGCAGAATATACTCTGTGCCAGTTACTTTTGGCCTACCATATTTTGCGACTGCATCCTCACGGTCAGAAGTTGTCATGTGTGCCAGATATTTGATCGTAAAATCCACAAACTGCCGATGCCAATGCATCCTGTTGTCTCTATGGGACCATTTCCAAAATGGGGCATTGACTTCATGACTTGTAACCCTCGTTTGTCCAGGGGGCATGGTTATATTATTGCCGCAGTAGACTACTTCACCAAGTGGGCCAAAGCGATGCCTACATTCAACAACACAGGACAAACAACAACATTGTTTTTCTTTAATAATGTCATTTCACAGTTTGGGGTCCCACAGGCTATAGTCATAGATCATGGTTTTCATTTTTGCAATCATATGATGAATGAGTTGACTCCCAAATTAGGACTGTCACATGATAGTTCTACTCATTATTATCCATAATAAAATGGACAAGTTGAGGCTATTAACAAGAATCTTAAATGAGTGATTTAAGGAATGATAGGAGTTCATAAACGAGATTGGCATTTAATCCTGTACTCGGCCTTGTGGGCATACCAAACCTCGATGAGAAACGCAACTGGATTTACTCCCTTTCAATTGGTGTATGGTTTGGAAGCTATCTTTCCAATCCAATGTGGAATACCGTCGTTAAAACTCGCAATCGAATTGTTACTTGACACCTATGCTGAAGAAGTGCATCTTTTTAACCTCATCCATCTTGATGAAACGCGTCGTAAAGCTCAATTGGCCAATGAAGTGCGTAAGATATGTATAAAGGTGTAATACAACAAGCATGTCAAGCCTCCCATTTTCTTAGAGGGTGACTTGGTCCTTCTTTATGATCAAGAAGTTGATGTAATAGGTATAGGGAAATTTGAGCCATTAGGGCATGGCCCATATATTGTCAAAAGAGTTCTTGCGAAGGGTGCCTACGAGTTAGTAGATTATGATGGAATTCTGTTGGTACAACCCCAAGATAGGTTGTATTTGAAATGTTACTATAATTAATCATGAGAGTAGTGATTTTTTGTATTATATTGTATATATATGCTGTTGATTTTCATTTACTATCTTAATTTTCTTTTTAGAGTTTTCTTGATGTTACGAATCTTTGGAACCATTTGTTGGGTATATTGATGGTGCTAGTCTTAGTACACATAATCTATCCTCTGCAGCGTGGGCCATTTTCGCTCCGAACAACGAGTTAATGAATTTTCAAGGGATTTGTATCGGTAGATCTACAAACAATATTGTTGAGTATAGCGCATTGATCAAACTTCTCTCTGATTCCATTTCATTTGGTATTAACCATATCATCGTAAGGTTAGACTCAGAACTTGTGGTAATACAACTTACTAGTATTTATACTATTAGAAATCGAACACAACATCATATTTCTTAAGAGTTCGACTTTTGGAATTTTTTTTTGATTTTATTCAATATCAACACATTTCCAGAAACTTGAACACATTAACTGATTCCTTAGTGAATTATGTTATAAGTAGACATTTGCAACACATGTAAAGAAACATTCACATAATTGAATAGGATTGCGCAATAAACATAGGAAAACACTGAAATCAAATAGATAGATAGTTATACATTTTTACAAAATTTGTGCCCAAGACACATTGGTCATATGACCTCAAAATCTATGCAACATGTCAAAAGTAAACTAGTGGTGCTCATGATAACATGCTATATATCTATATATCCTATGCATTAACAACATCTAGCGATTAGGAATGCCAATAGTGTGGAACTACAATCGCATGGGTAATTATTCGATCAGGAAATCCGAAATCCTGAAGGTCAACTCCTCTATGTGCTGTCGAAGATCAGCAAGAGTCTCAACCATATCTAAATCTTGAAGCACTTCCTCCCGACAACCCTCTCTGCTGGCTCATCTGCCCCATGCTCTAGCTCTCCCACTAGTTGAAATCGACCCACATCTGCATTACATTAAAGCTTTAGTTTAGTCTTGGGAAAAAATTAAAATACAAAAGAATGTATAAAACTTAGAAAAATAAAAAAAACATGGTCAAAACGTTATTACCGATTACACCCCACTGCGTGCCTTCTTGTAAAGCTAAGTCCGGATCTCCTCGTAAATCAACACCTGCATGTGTGTAGTCATCAATGGAGATAATATGTTGCCTAAACTAGGTGAAGAATTTAGTCTAAAAAATGATGGATGATTGGCTTGGATGTCTAGCCATAAGTTCTACCGATCTCTGCATCCTTGGATCTCTAGGATTAGATACACCCAATGTCACATGTTGAGGCTGCATCAGTGGAATTTTCTCTAAGGCAAAAGAAATGAGGATCGGGCCATAGTTGAAATTTTTCTTCCTTCCTCCCTTTTACTTGCTCAGTTGTTCTTTCATTTGAGAGAGTACAACTTCAGCCCAGTTGAAAATTGTTGGTTCCATGCACTATTTCACATACAGCATATAATATCTGTTCGCTACATGGACTGTAGCAGTACTAGCAAGCTTTGCGATCATGAATAAGATGTTTCTCAATGAAAAATCATGAACATCGTGGATGTTTATTTTCCCATCCTTGCTAGGCTTTGACTCTTGATTGCAATATTGCAATATATAGTTTCTCACCGTCTCTCCTCTGAGCTGAGAAGACCCTGAGAGGGAAATGGGTAGGCCTCTCCTCGACAAGCCTGTCAGAAAATAGATATCCTCCACTATAATTGGGACTACTTTGTTCCCAATATGAAATGCCTCAATTTCCAAGTCCCATGCATGAACAAGGAACTCCAATAGTTCCATCTATTGCTTCATACTAGATAGGCAGAAGTACTTCAATAACCCACAATCCCTGAGGGCTCTTACAATACCTGGATCATTAAGGGAAATCATGTTTTTTTCTTCATGCTCTCCTTCCCTCCAAATAATTGTCATTTTATATCGATGAATCCCTAAAACATAACCATAAGACTCATTAGGACCCATTTCATGCAAAAAATTAAGCAAAATTTCGGTACAATGCAAGAATAAAAAATGTGAATTGCACCCAACGCAGTCTTGGTCAATAGATAGTGCATTTCATATACACCTGAGCTTCATTTTAAGAGCATTCCAATGCATTTTTTTATGCCCAATGGTGCATTGACCTCTTTTGAAAAAGAATTTACCCTAAGGGGCCCAAATCCCTAAAAATTGCAATGAAATGGAATAAAAATACAACTAAAATAAATAGGAGATTTAGCACCAACCTGGATCAAATGGTGAGGAAAACCGTCCACATAATTGATCGCAATCAATAGCTAAAGTTCGGGGGAAAAAACAGGTTCAGAGCTCCAAAATGCAAATGGTAACTTTCGAATGGTAAAACTAAATAGTAAAACTCTTTTAATGAGTCATTTGATTATTTACAAATCATATTTATTGCTGTGACTATGGTTTTATTCAATTTTTACCATGAAATAGGTATTTTTAATCCATTTGATGTTGTTCTGAATAGGTTTACAACTTATAGTTGATTAGTCATGCACATTTATTTCAAGAATGATTTGACCATAAAGCATACTTTTATCCTTATTTTTCGAGCTTTGATAAAAACAAAAAAGGACTTGAAGCACACTTTTATCTCTTTTTCAAGCTTCGATAATAGCGATAAAGGAACCCCTGGAGTCTTCTTTTAGCTCTTTTCAGACTCCGATAATGTGAAAATATTGTCGAGCACTTGCCTTTTTGAGCTTGTAAAATAAAATTAATTGATATCTACTCAATATAAGTTTAACCATTTTCGGGACTGAGATAGATTTTTTGCGAAAAAGGAAACCTCAGTCGAACATGGCTAGGAGGTTCTCTCAGATATGATTTTACACTTTTTTGGATCTGAGCGACAACTTTATGAAAAAATACTCATGGAGTTTTCTTTTGTTCTCTTTTTCAAACTATTTAAATATGAAAAAGGATCTAGATGTCACTGTTGCTAGGTTTGTTAAAACATAAAATAGTGACAAGCTTGTCGATCATGACAAGAATCAAGTTTTAGTCATCGCTAGACTCATTAAATTATTAAATAGTGATACATTATTCACCTGAAGGGTTGAATTATAGATCAAGCATATGTTATCCTCCTCAAGCTTGTTAAAAAATAAAGAGGTACTGGTCGAAAAATGACCGGGGAAAATTTGGGAAAGTGATCAGAACTTTTATTGTAGTAGGTCACTCTTGAACATGACACTTCATTCCATTATCGTGATTGTTTGGGTTGGGTAATATTTTTGATGGTTCAGTCATACCTATGGTTCATCATACCTTCACTTCGGTTTTAGGTCAATGCTGCCAAATCATTTTCAGTGTCACTAATATTTTCAAGAGAAGTCATCCAGTGAATACTCTCCTTCTGCAATACTCATAAACCTTCATTCTCATGAAATTCATTCATGAACATTGCTATATCAAGTCACATTTTGTCTATGAAATCAGTAACTCTCATCTTGTGATAAAGTGGCTTCCTTTTGACATCAAATCATCATGCAGGAAGTTTACTTAGAAACATCATCTTCCAGTACCATGAGGAGCCTTCTTACAACATTGACAATATGCTCTCTTCTGGACCTTTGACTAAAATATTTGTTTGGCGTTCAACATCAAATCATCTATTCACGCCTTGAAAAATGTACTACAGTACCTTGACAGCCATTAACATCAATGGTGGCTATCTCATTTTTTTTAACAACTCACATCATTAGCAGGTAATCAAACGATGTATTACCATGTTTGACTACAAATCATATATTCACATGGCTAGACTTGTACCCAAACGATTGAGTGAAAGATATGGGAAGACCATAGATCTAGTTTTAGCCATCTAGGCTGTGATTTTAGGATTGTTGTACACATCATATGTATGGTGACCTTACATATAGATCATCATCCGAACATGGGCCTATATCTGTAGGCATGTCTGTATTGGGAAACATTCCAATGTAGATGAATTTTTGCACTATGTACATGTTATTAGACAGTTTATGTGTTGAGCATGGGAATGCCTCCATCAGTAATTTGTGATCAAGATGAAAATATCATGATGTAATGTATTATAAGTTTGATGCAGGTTTCCACTTCGCTTCAGTTCCAGCCCATCACATCGTAAAGCATCTCATTCAAAAAATATTGTTATTATTCTGACTTCGTGCTTTAGGGGGCAGCTGTTATAGGTAAATTTGGGCATCATCACCCATGACCTGGTCAAAATGAACATCATCCCCAGGACCAATGAAATAGGGTCTATTATCCCCTATAATTTCAGTTGCTACATGCCCTAAGACAAGAACAAATCATTCATGACTTTTATTGTGAGATTTCCAAGGATTGAAGTATATGTTATATCACTTATGAGCTCACCAACACTGCCTCTCAAGGGACTAACTGCATTGCATATGCAATTCCATCCATTCAAGGGCGCACTGCAATTCACTTCCCAACGTTCAAGGGTGCGTTGGTCTAATGGGAGTGAAATTCTCATTGTTCTGGAATCTCCACATGGCCAGTGCCTTCTACAAGAGTCCATATGTGTCAAAATTTGAATCCGAGTGTCAATCTAACACCTCTAAGCTTGGTAACATGTCTTGCCTATTATTAGAAAGTCATTTATTGAGAAACTACCATCAGTTTCCCTATAAATTGAACACATATCCTAGTGCTACGGAAGGAAGAATTTTAGTAAAGAAATGTTGTTGGATTCTCAATTGAGAGAGTGATAGAAGTGATATGCTGCTGGTGAGATGTTGATTGCGATGAGGGTAGGATGAAGCTGGAGCTGGTGACATCAAATTGATCATTGATTGTAACCTCCCCCTTTTACTCTTTAAAATAAATATTGTTGTTCATTTTCCCATATATGTATCTGTTTATCTTTCTATTTCTCATGCAATGGACTCTTGAATGATATATGTGTTTCATGTTCAATCGATTTAACCGATTAAGATAAATAGGCATCTTTATATTACAATCTCTTTGCTGTTATTTTTTTATGCTTGCAAGAATAAATATGGAAATCTAAGTTGGATTGGAAGCTATAGCAAAAGCGACAGAAGGAGAATAGGAAACACTTGGATCACAAGTAGGTTTTTCTATCTTTTTGTGTGTATATTTACTCTTAGAGAAAGTGATAGAAAAGTCTTTAATCTGTTGTTCTAAATTCATAGCACCACATTTAGAGAATTTGATTTATCCGTAGATCATAATTCTACATAACAACGTCTCCAGGCCCAATGCCAAAATGGGGTATGCTGCTTCATCTAGTGCTAGAAGAAGTGAAAATGTACATGGATGATTTTCATACAAATATTTTCCCTCAACATGAGTGGCTTGTCTCTCCATGAGACATTCCACTAATGTAACTCTCACTCACAATGGACCTCCTATCAACATGAAATAATCTCACATGAAGCAAAAACAAGATCCCGCACATGTATCAAGCAAGGATCTAGAAATCATAATACATCTCATAGCAAAAAGGGGCACATGATAAAACTACATATGCCTCAACCCTTGAAGTTGGCTGAAGAAGCGGATGCTTAGCTGCAGAATTTGGCTGCACTATCGAATTCATGGCATCGAGGGGCATAGAATCGATTCTCCACACCTGAGAATCAGACACCATCACTCTAATATAGAAAATGGCCAAAAAATAGGAAGATCTACTACAGAAATGAACATCGCCATTGAGTTCATGTTCTCGAGAGGTGTAAAATCGACATAAAGTATGTCGAAAATGGACTTCGACATGTTTTGGGCCTCAAGGAATCTTTTTGATGCCCTCAAGATTCCCTAAGATCCAGTTCTGTAAGAAATCTATAAATCTGCTGCTCATACAACCATTCTATCTTTACCATTGTGTTCCCTACGAAATTCTGGTTAAAATGACTGTAAAATTAATATCATTATGAAAAAATGAAAATCTACCTCCCAATGGAATCTTTTCGGCATCAAGGAATCTTGTCTGCAAAATTTTTCTGCCTCAAAAAATGTGCCAGCATGGTTCCACCTCTCTGGGTGCGCTTATGGTTCCCCACTCCTGCTTCGTTGGTCCGTCTTCCTTCTTCCTGCTCAACCTCCTCCTCCGTTGGCAGTCGAATGGAAAAAGACAGGGTTTATAACTTGTTTAATGGGTGGAATTTTCAACATTGAGCCCATTAGGTTGTTGGTTAAGGTAGAGGGTTGGTTGGGCGAAGATCTAAGTTCAAATCCCGCATTTTTATTTTTGGTGTGTTACCTATAAACCATATGCATTAGCATGGTTACATATAACTGTTTAACATTAAGTATTGGGCGCGTTGTTTTTTAATATATGTTTTAATTGGTACTGTTTGGTATATTTTGGGGCGCATTTGTTGTTGCATTGACTCCGTTGTATTTTATGGTTGCATTTTGGTTTTTTTATGGTTTCGTCTGCGGACTAGCCGACTATTAAGCTGAGTGGGTTTGACACCCACCAGAACCCTTATCCTTGTGCTCTTGTGCATTGACGATGTCGTGGGCCACGAGGCGAGGTTCCTGGTCAACTGGATCTTGACCCCACCATATTAAGATACAACAATTTTATATGATGCCATATGTTGCTGTCATGGGTGGAAAATATAGTGGGGGTCTTGGCCCACCGCCCCATAATTTTTAATTTTGTTATAATTTGGATCCGTGGGGGTGGCGAGGGTCATAGCCTACTGCCCTTTTATTATTATTATTATTTTATTATAACAAATAGTGGTCATTTTTTATTTTAACAAAAATAAGGGTCATTGTGAAAATTAACGAGGCCACAATTTCGCCCATTTTCGGTAACTGGGTTCCTTGCCGGTTGATGATGAATTTGTGGGATACTCAAACCTTACCCACTGCCCAAATTTTACAAAAAAATTGACTGGCTCTAACTTCTCCATACAGGCTCGGATTGGAGATTTGTTCGCACTATTGGAATCAGGGCGACGAGTAATTAAATTTGAACCTAGTTTAAGAGAAATCCAACAACCTTGATTTTTTACCTATCATCAACCCTCTTGGTCTCCTGAGGGTGTCCGGAGCCACCTGGATCAATGGGAAGCCATCTACAACATTCGACCTTTTAATTTTCTGAGAAACAACCTTCCGGAGGTGAGCAGGAGATGACCTCAATTTGAGCACATATTTTTATTTCCATCCCTTTTTATATCATCGCGGCATAGAAAGCACCTCGTCACACATATCCGTTAAGAAAATCTACCTATGCCTCATATCCATAGCTATCAATGGCTCTTATCCTCATAGTGACAAATTCCCTCATCTGTAGGTTTTCAGAGGCTAAAACAACATCGAGCTTGATCAAAGTGCAACAAATACATCCCTAATCATGTCACATTGGTCAATATTTTTCTACGGAGATAATCAATCACTTATGCCTCCCCTTCTCGGTTCTTTGTCTTACCTTAGTGATTTAATTTAGGTTGAATAAACCAACGCTAATTAAAGAAAAAAAATGAACATATCTATACTACACACAAGAACACAAAATCTCATATACTAAAATATGTACAAAATATTTAGATTTACATCTTCCTCATCTTTCTAGCCCTCCTTGAAGGGAGTTAGGCCAGACTTAGCTCTGATACCATGTTATAAATATGAAGAGAGTGAGAGATTGTCCACACAATATAAATCACACCATGATGTTTTTTAATTGATCACATAAAGAAATTACATATATAAGACTTAGATCACTGACTTTGACAAATTATGGCTCGAACATGATAAGACTCCAACTCATAACTTAGGAATAAAAAACTTCTAGAATGAGTCTTCGGAACTCACAACGACACATGGAAGCATTACTTCCAATAGAAATAAGTATGAATGAAGGAAAGAAACCACACTGGTACATGCCACCAAAAGATTGAAAACTATGGAGTAGTAAAATATAATACGGTGGGAAAAAAAATTCATCCAGTTCTATTGTCGACATAATTCCTGATTTAAAGAATATTAAAAAATATGTGCCATCCCTTGAAGGTGATTCAGAATTTGGGTCACTTCTTCTGAGCACTCTTCATGTGCATGTGATGTGGATTGTTGTGCGATTTCTGGATCATTCAATTTGGGATATTTTCTTCGTCATCTTGAGATGGAGATAACTATTTCATAATCATAGATTTAAAATCAAATACAAGGAAGATGTGATGGATGGAAGATCCTTGCATCCCTCGCCTAAATTACAATGATAAGTACTTGAAAATATTGCTAGTCTCATTGTGATGGATGTGATGTTATGACAAGTGGATATATATATATATATATATATATATATATATATATATATATATATATATATTTGTAAAGTTATATGTGATCTTGCGGGCTTGACCTATGGCTTGAGAAATCGCGAACCAGGGTCATCTAATATGTCAAAGTCACCGAGGGATCGCACCTGGCTTGGGCCACACTAGCCCAAAATTGATTGGATTTTTTAGTATGTCTCCTCCCCCTAGCACATACACAACCATCCCTGTGAGGTTTGATCCTGGGTCGCCTTGCTAACGAGGTGCATCCTCAATCGACTATACTAGTGGGACTTGACAAAGTTGGTGGTATAATATATTGAATAGTATGTATTATAAAATTTTGGGAAATTTATAATAAATTGTGTGTTGCATTGTGAGTGCCATATTGCATACCTTTTTATATGTGTGATTTATATGAACAGATTTATCCAAAGAGGTCACATCTAAACTGGACCAAGTGAGATAACCAACCTTTGGGACTTGTAAACATATTTTTTTATGTTTGTATGTCTACAAAATCTTAGAATTTAATTTTCTTTATGAAAAATTATTTCTTCCAAACTGGACCTAGTGAGCTAACCTACTTTAAATGATTTTAAACATACTTTTTATTTTTAAAATATTTTAGAATTTAATTTTCTTTTTTATAAAAATTTATTTATTTTATTTTGGATTTGTTTCTATTTAAAAATGGTAAAGAGTCATTACAAAATCAAAAAATTAATTATGAAATAAAACAATTATGAAATTTTTATTAATAATATTAGTATGAAAAAATATCATCATTTATTTAACATTTCATTTACTCATTTCGTAAATATAATAAGAAATAACATACATATAATAAAACACTATAAACATAAATAAAATTCATCATATTAAATATTTATTATTCAATATATAATAATGCAAATGCCCTATTTACTTTTATTATAATTCAAACTATCATAAACATAATTGGAAATGTCAAAGTAATTTACTATTTGGTGAAGTGTAGTGATTCAAATGCCGTTCCATGTATCAATATACTTTATACTAATGCCCTATAACTTTTATTATAAATCAAAGAATCATAAACATGACTGGAGATGTCAAAGGAATTTACCATCTGGTGTGAAATGTAATGATTCAAATTCCGTTCCATGTCTCAATATACTTGCCACTAGACTAGTTTTTATAATAATATACATTTAGATTGAAAATGACATTCCATGTTTTAATATATTTTTGAATATTTTTGAATATAATAGTTTTAGTATATTATAATAGTTTGAATATAATAGATTGAAAATGACATTCCATGTTTCATCTTCTTATGCTTCATTAGTAAGTTTGTTATTTCAAGATATTTTTTGAAAATATATTTGTGCAAATTGAGTACTAGATTTGTAATCATATTATATTATAACTTCGGAATTTCCATTCTCTATTTTTTATCATAAGAAATGCATATCGAGTAACAAAGAGATGTTAATTTTCATGAACTTTTGTGGTGACAAAAAAAAACGAGGTACTATTACGATGGATAAAATCATCATGCTTATGAATTTTTTAATCTCCACTATATTCCTATGATCCATGGTTTCACTCAAAATACAAGAGCAAAGACAAATAATGCTAGTATTGAGATAGAGATATGTTGTAGTCTCTACAACACTCTCCAAAAAACCCCACTTCAAAAAATTTTCGGAGCCCCTTGAACTTAAAGAAAAACTAAGTAAGGAGCCTAGAAAGCTAAGTCGCAAAGTCACAAAACTTCATTTTTGGAAAACCGCGACTTCGCGACCTTGCGACCCCGCAACCTAGAGGTCGCAGGGTCGCAAAGTCACAAAACTCAATTTTTTGGAAAACCGCGACCCCGCGACCTTGCGACCCTACAACCTGTAGGTCGCAAGGTCGCAAGGTCGCATGTACCTCTCGGATCATTCGAACTGCGACCTTGCGACCTCATTAAATGCTCGCACGTGCGACCCTTTTATATAAAGGAGGTTGCTAGGTCGCATTTTTCATATGCAGCGAATAGAAAGAAATGACTTTGACAGGTCGACTGGCGCGTGATTTTCCCGGGTAAGTTGCCATTTTCCCTCCTGTTGTTTTCTTTTTTGGTTATTCTTGCTAAATCCCTGCACCCTCAGGCTTTAAATTGTCATTTGCCTCAACCATTGTCTGCATTTCTTACTTAGGGTTTCTTTCTGATTCTAGTTTCACCATAATTGCCCCAACTCATCACAATCTCTTGCCCAACTTCTCATGGCCTCTTCCCTACTCCAAAAGCTATCCCTTGACTCTGTCTGGACCCATTTGGCTTTGCATTTTTCCAGTTAAAGGGAAAACCACTCCACGGCGCGCGCGCCCAAAACCCCCGGGCAAGCCCTAGCGTGACCTGCGACCCCGCGACATAGTCGCAAGGTCGCAAGGTCGCATTCTCCTGATTTTTCGAAATTTGTGACCCCGCGACCTAGCGACCCAGTCGCGAGGGCGCAAGGTCGCATTTTTATCCTTTTTCACAACCCGCGACTCCGCGACCCTGCGTCCTAGTCGCTAGGTCGCAAGGTCGCGCCTTGGCCATTTTGTACAACTTGCGACCCCGCGACCCAATAGACCACTTATTCAGTTTAGCCTGTGTCCTAGTGAAGTAATTGATAAACTGTAATTGTTTTTGTATCATTATGGCTTCTTTCTTATCTTGGGATTATTTCATGAAAATGACAGGTGAGTTTGAAGCAGACTTGGAGTGTATACCTGTCCTCTCAGATTCCAACGATATGGGACCCCCAGCATCCCGGAAGAAAGACAAGCACGTGGCAGAGGAAGATACAGAGACGGACATGAAAATATCCCCACCGCCGATATACAGAGATACCCTTTGCACCTTTTCCAAAGGGGAAAACGTGCGATGGTACCACGTGTACTAGGAGTTCGCCAAAACGGAATTCCCGGAAGACCTCCCCGATCAGGAGATATACTTAAATGTTAAAAGGTGCAAACTCCATCTCGCAGGTGTTCATCCAGAAATATTCCCATGCCCAGAGATGATGGATTGGATCATACAGAGAACAGATCCCAAGAAGTTCGTGATCAGAGATAGCGAAGGCAAGGCTTTCGCAATGCTAAAAGGCTCTGACGCCCATGTCTATTATTATTTGCCAGAGTGGGAAGAAGATTTCACAGAAGATTGGGCCATTTCTCATGCAGTTCCTGTAGTCGACACCATAAGGCATTGGTGGGAGGAGCCCGAGAAGTTTAAGGTCAAGAAAGACCAAGAATACCCAGTGGCAAGCCTCAAGAAAGTGTATAAATTAGTGGCTGCCCTGCTTTGTAGATTGTACAGGCAGCCAGACGCCACTACCTTCAACGGCTCATGGGCAACTATCATGGAGTACGTCGCGGTGTATGGCACCCGTTTCAACTGGGCAAACATATTGATGACCTCCATGCACACAAATTCATCCTCGGCATTGGCTCCAGATGAAGGAATGCCTTCTGAATTTTATATGACCTCTTATCTATTGGATGCCGTCTGTGCGAGGTTTCACTTTGAAGGATGGGCACATAACTGGGATCCCAAAAAGACCTGTGCCATTCATCTACAAACCAAGGTGTTTTGGGAATCCCGGTATAAATCAGACATAGAGCCGATCTCCCAAGTATTCATCCCTGCTCTATACAGAAAATTGTTCGGCGAAGACGCTCCATGCATGTCTTGGCGAGCGATGGAGACGCTTAGCAAAGTGGCGCATTGGTTTCCTTTCGCCGAATATACAATCATCCAAGTCTTTGGCTCGTTCAAGGCACCACATGCTCTGCCTCGTTTTGTTACAGACAAAGTGCTCATGCAGGAAGTCTGTTTCCAAATGTCGTCAGGTTTCTCCAGGGTCCTGTCCAGAGGTAAAAAGAAGTCGTGGCCCACTCTACCCCTCACTATCGGTTCATACACGGTTAAAGTCTTTAGAGAGGTAGAGGCAGAGGGAGAAGAGGTGAAGAGCTATCACATTAGGGCTTTAGAATACCGAACATACGACCCAGAGAGGATAGTCCCTGAACATTGCAAGAAGGCTAAATTCAAATGGAATTATCAGCATACTGAACGCCCAGGAGAAGATTAAAGGAGGAACTGGTACAATGCAGATAGAAAATTTTCCCCAGGGGTGGACCATGGCCAAGAAGACTCGGATGACCAAATTTTGGAGGCAAGGGGTTGTGAATTAGGAGGTGCTTCTTCCTCTCTAGCTAAGAAGCCTCGGACCACTACAGGGAAAAGTACCTCCATCCAACAGAGAGAAATGGATGCCAAAGCCCAGCAAGAGAGAGAAAATAAAATGAACGAGGATGAAGAGAAATGCAAGAAGAGCTCAAAGGTAGAACAGAAAAAGAAGCGGGCCGAGGGGGCCAAGAAGGAGAAAGAGAAAAAAGAAGCTGAGGCGGCAGCTGAACAGGAACTCAAGAAAGAGCTAGACAAAGTGGAAGCTAAGTAGGCCGCAGCAGCTGAGCGGAAAAGGCAGGCCGAATTACAAGCAGCGACGGAAGCAGAACTCAGGCAAAGGAAAGAACATGAGAAGGCTCAAGCCGAATGCCGACAGAGGGAAGAAGAGGAAAAGAAAAAGCAACAAGAAGAGGATGAAATGCTGGAGGATATCGAGGTGTCTCCCCTTGACGTACCCCTGAGCGGTACACGAACCTCCCTCCTCGATGTCAGTTCCCCCCAGAGGCAAGAGGAGGAAGTCTTCGACCTCACCAGGCTCACATTTGATCAGTTCTCTTTCAAAATTCGGCAAGAAAAGAGAAGGTGCCTAGCGCAAAATCTGTCCGCTGCATCCATGATCGCAACCGGAAAAGACATTGTCCTTGACACCAGGACTAATCCCGTGATGATAGAATCGACTGGCATGGCTCTCGCCACGTCCATGGAAGAAAATGTGACTAGAATGAGTAGAGAGATCATTACTCTAAAAAATAGACTACAAGAAGCAGAGCAGCGGGGAAAAAGGGCAGAACAGGAAAGGGCGACATTGAGAGAGGAGGTCCAACAACTCCAAAGCAAAACTCCCCCTGTCAATGAAGTTCCGCTTTCCATTCTAAAGGAATTCGACACATTAGAGGCGACCATGAGGCAAGTGTATGGGGAAATGTTCACCATAAAATAGACAGTCACCCCATTGGTAAGAGTGCAAGTAGAGACTAAGCAGAAGCATGAGCAGCTGAAAGAGGCCTCGACTTCCCTGGATCGAATGATGGACTGGAAAGCATGGTATCCCCAGGCCCCTAAGCATTTGTCGAAGAAGGATTGGATCCATACGCAAGATGCCAAAGTCCAAATCCGAATGAAAATGCAATCCATTGATAAGCTATCCAAGGATTTGGATAAAGTAATGTCTACCTACGAACACCTAATCAGCGGCATCGACTCGATGCACACCCTTCATCACATTCCTTCGTTGGGGGCACTGGACGAGGCAAAAACCTGGGATCAGTTAGATCAAGATATCCAGTCATTTCTACAGCCCATTAGGCAAGCTTCTGTCACCCCTAATCTTGCAGCGACATGAGAAAACCTGGGCCAGTTTCTCATCACACTAGTATGGATTTACACCAAGCTCGCCTCCCTTTCAAACCAGATCTCACAAAAGAAGGAAACTCTAGTCCCAAATGCTCTGGAGTGCATGCATCGGTTGAAAGAGGAAGTACCTCTAGTTTCCCCCATAGCAGCAGAGTATCAGACCTGGCAAGACTTCCTCAAAGGAAAGCAGGTTGATGCCCCTGACCTCTCAATTGTGCGCCCATCTTCATAACTCAACGGCAGTAGGTCGCAGGTCACACTGCCCAGTAGGTCGCAGGTCACACTGCCCAGTAGGTCGCAAGTCGCACTCACCAGCCAGGTCGCAGGTCGTAGCTTTCTCCCAGGTCGCAACATACAACCAACATCCTATCACAAACTCCCCACGGGGAGGTCATAAACGACGAAGCTATCCCTCCATTGGAAGATATTCCAAGGGAGGAGGCTCCATATTATGAAATTACCAGAGCACAGCTAAAAGCCTTGCGCCCAGCTAACTGCAATCTCATCAGGGATTTGCGATATGCCCCAATCATATGTTTTTTGACTCATACTAGGACCCCAGCTAAAAAAATCACTCGTAATGGTGCCCTGGTGAGTACCATACCCCAGTTAGTGAATCTCATGGTTGAAGACCTCGCCACCGCTGCTCAGGGTGACAAACCGATTCCCGAGCTCCAAGACGGCGATGAGGAATATTTTGGTCCTACCGAACCTTTCCCCGACCCTCATCCCAACCAAGCCCAACCTAACAACAACCAGGCACACCCCCCACCTGGGGGAGGTGATGGAGATAGAGGCCGAGGGAACGAAGGCGAGGGAAGTAGAGCCCGTAGGAATGAAGGTGAGGGAAATAGAGCCCGTAGAAACGAAGGCGAGGGAAATAGAGCCCGTTGGACTGGAGGTAGAGGAGATAGAGGCCGAGGCCAAGGACACCGTGCCAACCACCGTCGCCCAAACCCAAATAGGCCGCCTGTCCACAACTGGGGATATCTTAGATACTTTGAATACCGTGAGAGATATCAAGATGAACACTCTCGCCATGAGGGAGGAGCATCGGTGTCAGGTATGGGGAGTGAATATGAGCCTGATTTTAGGCACCACCAGCAGGCTAGGAGAGTGCAACCAATAGCCTGGATGGCCCAGTCCCCATTAGATCTTTTGGGCCCCCTCCATGACCTGCCTAGGCACCCGGAGAAACACCTCCCCAAGTTTGATCCCGAGAAAGGCACCTTGGCCGAGGATCATATAAGTAGCTTCTATATTTCCCTGCAAATCATGAGGGTTCAAACATATGACGTTGCTTGCCGCCTGTTCCCACATACTCTCGAAAACAAAGCGGCCACCTGGTACTGCTCTCTCCCAAGTGCCTCTATTACATCATGGAACCAGTTCCGTCACGTTTTCTTGTAGAAATTTTCTAAGGAAAAAACCCCTTCCATGCTCCTCACGGAGTTAAGTACCATGAAGTGCCATAAGAAAGAGAAGGTTAGAGACTTCAATCAGCGCTTTGCCACCATATTGCAAAAGTTTCCCCCAAACCTGGCGTTGGACGACTCTATTACCATAGACTATTATACAAAAGCTCTCCCCAGGGATATCGCCATCTTCGTAAAGCACGAAGCTCGGCCCACCCTCGCAGCCAACTACGCAGCCACCCTCACTGTAGAAAGAGACATGCTTTCTATAGGAGCCATCGATCATGAGGGGAGAGATGACCACAAACCAATCGCAAAAAAGGGTCAGTCCGCCACAAACAAAACCACAGATAAGGATAAGGATGCTTTTGATTTTGAGAGTATAGCAAAGACCCTCAAGCTATTGACAAATGAAGTCTCTGACCTGAAGAGGAAGGGTATAGAATCCACGACTAGTGCCAAGGCACCTAAGCCCTTTTTCAGAAAGAGCAACCCCAACACCAGCCGACCTCCGTCCAACCCGAACACTGTTCTCAACGTGGAGGAGATAGGGAAAGATAACTTCTGCTCATTCCACCAGGCTGCCCACTCTGAAAAAACATGCCCACAATGGATTGGCAGCATGACTGCAGTAGTAAACCAGCTTCTGGACGATCAAACCCCAAGGGATGCGGGGGAGGATGATGTTTCCGACCACGATGAAGATTTGCCCCGGGATGAAGAACCAGCGTCCTCGGTTCTTGCATTCGACGTTATCCGCGGGGACAGCAATCTTACCGTCACTGATATCAACATGGCAGACAATCCTAAGGCCCCACCCGTAAGAAACTACAGCCTTAGGAGCAAAGGACCGGTCCCCGAACCATCCTTTGAGGAGAAGAAAAGGGCTTTCTTAAGGAAAATTCTGCCGCCGGGGAATGAACGACAAGCTGCCCCTAAGAAGCCCACCAATGACAACACCCGAGCCAATTAGAAAAGCAAGCTCCCAATGGGGTCCCCCACAACCACTACCGAGCCCTGTCCTCAATCTGATTCCACGTATAACATTGTAGAGGACATGAAGAAAACCAGAGCTAACATCTCCCTCTACGAGCTTGCCCGCATCACGAATCAACGAGAACTCATTCTTAAAGCCTTCGCCAATACCTCAACTTCTAAGCCTATGAGCAGCATGTCCGCGCAGCCTAGTCCAAGTGTTCAGTCTATTGTAAACGCCATCAATGCAAATTCCAGGGGGTCTACTCCCCCTTTCCTCCTGTCTTTTGAGATTTTTAACTTCAACGTCCATAATTGTCTAGTTGACTCCGGCGCGTCCACGAACGTCATGCCCCTATCCGTTTGTAAGAAGCTGAACATCCGCCCGGAGAAAACTGATGCGGGGATCATTCAACTTGACAGATCTCAGGTGCCAGCTGTAGGAGAACTGAATAACGTCATCATCCGCCTTTCGTCCGATTCTAGAGTCCACCAATGTATTGACATTGTAGTCGTTGACATTCCGGAAGCCTACGGCCTGTTAATTAGCAGAGACTGGTCCAGCAAGCTGCAAGGATACTTTGCCACCGACTGGTCCCACCTATGGCTTCCTTACAAGGGTCGGAATAACCAAATCAGGGTCGAAAGCGAACCATATATGAAATATATTGTGACTGATTTGGACGCTACTAACGAACCCATCAGTTTTGCCCAGGAGGAGCTTGGCATGTGCTTCTTGGAAGCCATTTTTGGATGTTATCATCCTCCTCAGTCTCCAGTAGACCCCGAGGTCCATTCTGAACTTACACTTGTCACAGAAGACCAAGCCACTCCCGTCTCACACCAAGCTGAAGTCCTGCCCCAACCTTCGACCCCAAAAGAGCCGGAAAATGACATGTGGACCATGTACTATGACGGTTCCAAAACCCATGACAGAGCTGGCGCGGGCTGCATCTCGCTAGACCCTCAAAAGAACAAATTCTTGATCTCGTGTCGACTTGAGTTCCAGTGCACAAACAATACTGCTGAATATGAAGCTCTAATCCTCGGACTCAAGAAGGCATTGGATTTAAAGGTAAGGTGCTTACAAGTTATTGGAGATTCCGAGATCATTACTCGGCAGGTATGCAATACCATTCATTGTTTTTCTTCGCATTTAAAAGCTTATCAGCAAGAGGTATGGTGTCTTATTTATGCTTTCGATGCTTTTGGAATTAAATCTATTCTTAGAATGCACAATGCAGCAGCTGATACTCTAGCTAATGCTGCTGCTAGATTTACCCCTTTGAGGGACGGCTTTTCTATTGAAGTTATATATAGACCCTCCGTGCCAAATAATATTACTAATTTACGCGTTTTTTATGATGATCAATAGATATTGGAGTTTATGCTCAACACTGAAGTATTCAAAGATGCGGCAATTGATGAGGTGGATCACAACCAAGCCTTGCAGGAAGAGCATGACAGATGCAAGGAAAACCCCATGCCCAAGGGGATAGTGTCACTTGAAAAGCTCTTCGACCTGCAAAGCCGATTCCGCGGCCCCCCAAATACCAAGGTACAAAGTTCCATTTTGGCACATCGGCAAGTGAATTTGGGATCAGAGGAGGACCCAAAGTTCATTAACCTCGGGAAATATTGTACCGACGAAGAGACGCAGGCATTCACCCAACTATTTCGGAAGTATCGAGACGTATTTGCTTGGACATATGATGATTTACATACGTACGATACTCGGATTATTCAGCACATCATACCCATGAAGGAAGATGTGAAGCTGTTCCAACAGAAGCTCAGAAAAGTACACCCTACTTTGGAACCGATGATTCTGAAAGAACTCAAGAAGCTGTTGGATGCACGCATTATCTTCAAAGTTCGTCACTCCACATGGGTATCAAATTTAGTCCCGGTACGGAAGAAGTCTGGTGAGATCCGCTTATGTGTGGATTTCCAAAATTTGAATCGAGCCTCAAACAAAGAAAATTACCCAGTGCCACCTATGGAACAAATATTACAAGTTGTGTCTGGATCTGAGATGTTCTCCTTGTTGGATGGGTTCTCTGGTTACAACCAGGTGTTGGTAGCTGAACCAGACAGATTGAAAACTACCTTTCGGACCAAATGGGGAACATTCGCTTTCAGGCGCATGCCTTTCGGATTGATTAACGCGGGGGAAACTTTCCAACGGACCATGGATATAGATTTTCATGGTTTGATAGGGAAGAACGTGGTAGTCTATTTGGACGATGTCACTGTGTTTTCAAAACACCGGGGTGATCATTTATGCCACCTCAAGCAAATCTTCGAGAGGTGCAAGAAGTACGGGATTTCACTCAACCCGAAAAAGAGTGTTTTCGCTGTGGCGGAAGGGAACTTGCTGGGCCACATTATAACTAAGCAAGGCATTGTAGTAAATCCAGAGCGGGCGAAAGCTATTGCCCAGATTCCCCCCCCCCCCGAGCAGTAAGAAAGAAATTCAATCTTTCCTAGGGAAGATCAATTTTGTCTGCAAGTTCATATCGGATTTCGCCCAGATAATTAGGCCTTTGCAGGGGATGATCAAAAATAATGCGGTGTTCAAATGGAACTTGCCAGAGAAGGAGGCTTTCGACAAAATCAAGCAGGCCATAGCTGAAGCGCCATCCCTTCAAAGTCCAGATTTTAGCAGAGACTTTATCCTGTATACTTTCGCTTTAGATTCATCACTTGTAGCTGTCCTCACGCAAAAGGACGGCACCAATGACAAGCGGCCCATTTCCTTCATGAGTACTGGTTTACAAGGAGCTGAATTGAACTACCCTGAAATCGAAAATCAAGCCTATGCGGTCTACAAAGCAGTCAAGCATTTCAGGCCCTACATCTTGAAAAACCACGTCATGGTTTTCGTTCCACACCCAGCTGTCCACTCACTGTTTGTGCAGCAGGAGCTAGGCGAGAGGCGAGCCAACTGGGTGGGATGCCTGCAAGAGTATGATTTAGAGTTTGAACCAGCACACAACGTTAAAGGACAAGGTTTATGCCAAATGGCTACGGAGGCTGCAAGTTCCCATGGAATTGAAGAAGAGTGTTGGGAACAATAAATCGATATGTACCAGAGTGACCACGTGCCTCAGCAGAGTAGCCCTTCTTGGTACTCTGACATTTCAGGATACTTATCCCAGGGTACCCTGGACCCTGCTCTAATTTCCCGGCAGAAATGCACGATAAGACTCAAAGCTACATCTTACCAGCTGATCCAGGGGAAACTTTTCAAGAAACATTATGATGGGGTCATGTTACGCTGCTTGGAACATGATGAAGCGCAAAAAATCTTGACCGAGCTGCACGATGGACCAGCTGGAGGTCATTTTGCTGGAGATACCACCGCCCATAAGATAATGCGCGCAGGATACTATTGGCCAACCCTTTTCAGAGATGCGCATGCATATGTCCGGAAGTGCATCCAGTGCCAGAAATTCACAAACCGAGAAGGGCGGCCAGCCGCCCCCTTACTATTAGTAGCAGTGGAAGAACCTTTTCAACAGTGGGGTTTGGACGTCATTGGCGAAATCATACCTCACTCTTCCAAGCAACACCGGTATATTCTTACAGCTACTGATTATTTCACCAAGTGGGTTGAAGGAGCACCTTTACGCCAAATCAATGATCAGGAGGTAATAGAATTCGTCACTCATTCCATCATCACCAGGTTTGGCGTTCTGACTTCCTTGGTTTTTGATAATGCAACTTACTTTTCATCTTTTAAATTATATGATTTTGCTCTGGAAAACGGTATTTTTCTTAAAAATTCTGCAAATTACTATCCCCAAGGAAATGGTTTAGCTGAGTCAACCAATAAAATTTTGATCCACATCATTAAGAAGACCCTGTTGTCCCACCAGCGCAACTGGCACAACGCCCTTCACAATGCACTTTGGGTCGACCGTGTCACGCCCAAGTCCTCCCTAGGCACCTCTCCATATTTTCTCGTGTATGGAAAAGACGCTGTTCTTCCTCCCCATTTATCTCTCCCTGCCCTTCAGCTATCCCAAGAATTTCATGGTACCCAATGCCCTACCTTGCAGACTCGGATCGACACCCTACTAAAGTTGGACGAGGAAAGACAAAAAACCCGGGAAAAGTTCGCCATCCACCAAAGCCAAATCAAGAGATGGTTTGATAGAAAATCCGCAGGGAATAAAAACTTTGAGGTAGGAGACCTGGTCCTGAAGTGGGATAAAGCTCGCAAAGAAAAGGGAAAACATTCCAAGTTCCAAGCACTATGGACAGGTCCTTTCCAGGTTTAGGAGAAATTAGGTTCCCATACGTTTAGATTGCAAACTGTTGAGGGAAGAGTCAAGGTCCTCCCGGTAAACGGCCATGACCTCAAACATTACTTCACTTAGCAACCCTTGGAGGGCTATCTTATCCTTGTACCATAGTTTCCGTTTTCATCCCTATTGTTGCAAGCAAAAAAAAAAAAATTAAACGGAAGGACTTTTCAAAGCCACGCAATTGGCACACTGCAACAGGTTCTACGCTGATGGAAGGCCTTTTCCCGATAGACACGAAGGTGGTAAAAGCTTGCTTGTTACCGGCACCTAAAGGCAGCATATGATCTAGCTCAAGCCATCAAGCAGGGAGCCCACCTAGCAAGTTTGAGAGGGTGTCTGCAAAAGAAAGTGCGATGCAGTGGTAACTAGATTGGAAGGGAAAAGAGGTACTCCATGCTACGTCAGGGCATCTGGGAAAAACCAAAGTCCTCATACCAGACCAGGAACAACCTCTCTGCAAGTAAAATAAGTCGGGATCCCTCATCCGCCCAGGCAAAAAAATGCCCATCTCAAATAAGTGCCACAAGCACATCTAAATAAGTGCCTCAGGCACATTCAAAATAAGTGCAATAGCACACTAATAAAGGGTAAAGGATTGAGAAAGGCTTCCTGCGCAGAGAGGTGATGTAACGACTCCGCCGGGGTACTGACCAAGCTCGCTTGCAGTGGAGAAACGTTCACGATTCCTAGGCAGTGACTCCGTCGGGACCGAGAGGTTCGCTGGTAGCGGAGCAACACGATGAGGACAAAATAATCGTACCAGACCCTGTAGCTGCCTGGAGTTCTCCAACCCTTTCGGTATGGAGACCTGAAGAAATGAAATTTGGTTAACCAGCACCCGAACAAGCCAGCAGGTTGAGCAACCTCGCAAGTTTCCAAAAAGATAGGCAATGTTGACCTTAAGGTAGAAGAAACAGCCAGCGAAGACCCCTCCCTCCCCCCTCCAAGGATAACCATCGGTAGAGACTCTGGGTTTGTCTAGTGAATTGCCATTTGTTGTAGCCTCTACAACACCCTCCAAAAAACCCCACTTCAAAAATTTTTCAGAGCCCCTTTAACTTAAAGAAAAACTAAGTAAGGAGTCCAGAAAGCTAAGTCGCAAAGTCGCAAAACTTCATTTTTGGAAAACCGCGACTCCGCGACCTTGCGACCCCGTGACCTAGAGGTCGCAGGGTTGCAAAGTCGCAAAACTCAATTTTTTGGAAAATCGTGACCCCGCGACCTTGCGACCCTGCGACCCATAGGTCGCAAGGTCGCGAGGTCGCATACCTCTCAGATCATTCGAACTGCGACCTTGCGACCTCATTAAATGCTCGCACATGCGACCCTTTTATATAAAGGAGGTCGCTAGGTCACATTTTTCATATGCAGCGAATAGAAAGAAACGGCTCTGACAGGTCGACTGGCGCGTGATTTTCCCGGGTAATTTTCCATTTTCCCTCCTGTTGTTTCCTTTTTTGGTTATTCTTGCTAAATCCCTGCACCCTCACCCTTTAAATTTTCATTTTCCTCAACCATTGTCTGCATTTCTTACTTAGGTTTTCTTTCTGATTCTAGTTTCACCACAATTTCCCCAACTCATCACAATCTCTTGCCCAACTTCTCATGGCCTCTTCCCTACTCCAAAAGCTATCCCTTGACTCTGTCTGGACCCATTTGGTTTTTCATTTTTCTAGTTAAAGGGAAAACCACTCCAAGCTGCGCGCGCCCAAAACCCCTGGGCAAGCCCTAGCACGACCTGCGACCCCGCGACCTAGTCGCAAGGTCGCAAGGTTGCATTCTCCCGATTTTTCGAAATTTACGACCCCGCAACCCAGCGACCTAGTCGCAAGGTCGCAAGGTCGCATTCTCCCAATTTTTCGAAATTTGTGACCCCGCGACCTAGCGACCCAGTCGCAAGGTCGCAAGGTCGCATTTTTATCCTTTTTCACAACCCGCGACTCCGCGACCCTGCGACATAGTCGCCAGGTCGCAAGGTCGCGCCTTGGCCATTTTGTACAACTTGCGACCCCGTGACCCAATAGACCACTTATTCAGTTTAGCCTGTGTCCCAGTGAAGTAATTGCTAAACTGTAATTGTTTTTGTATCATTATGGCTTCTTTATTATCTTGGGATTCTTTCATGAAAATGACAGGTGAGTTTGAAGCAGACTTGGAGTGTATACCTGTCCTCTCAGATTCCAGCGATATGGGACCCCTAGCGTCCCAAAATAAAGACAAGCACGTGGCAGAGGAAGATACAGAGATAGACATGCAAATATCCCCACCACCGATATACAGAGATACCCTTTGCACCTTTTCCAAAGGGGACAACATGCGATGGTACCATGTGTACCAGGAGTTCGCCAAAACTGAATTCTCGGAAGACCTCCCGGATCGGGAGATATACTTAAATGTTAAAAGGTCCAAACTCCATCTTGCAGGTGCTCATCCGGCAATATTCCCATGCCCAGAGATGATGGATTGGATCATACAGAGAGCAGATCCCAAGAAGTTCATGATCAGAGATAGCGAAGGCAAGGCTTTCGCAATGCTAAAAGGCTCTGATGCCCATGTCTATTATTCTTTGCCAGAGCGGGAAGAATATTTCACAGAATATTGGGCCATTTCTCATGAAGTTCCTGTAGTCAACACCATAAGGCATTGGTGGGAGGAGCCCGAGAAGTTTAAGGTCAAGAAAGACCAAGAATACCCAGTGGCAAGCCTCAAGAAAGTGTATAAATTAGTGGCTGCCCTGCTTTGCAGATTGTACGGGCGACCAGATGCCACTACCTTCAACGGCTCATGGGCAACTATCATGGAGTACGTCACGGTGTATGGCACCCGTTTCAACTGGGCAAACATATTGATGACCTCCATGCACACAAATTTATCCTCGACATTGGCTCCAGATGAAGGAATGACTTCCGAATTTTATATGACCTCTTATCTATTGGATGCCGTCTGTGCGAGGTTGCACTTTGAAGGATGGGCACATAATAGGGATCCAAAACAGACCCATGCCATTCATCTGCAAACCAAGGTGTTTTGGGAATCCTGGTATAAATCAGACATAGAGCCGATATCCCAAGTATTCATCCCTGCTCTATACAGAAAATTGTTCGGCCAAGACGCTCCCTGCATGTCTTGGCGAGCGTTAGAGATGCTTAGCAAAGTGGCGCATTGGTTCCTTTCACCGAATATACAATAATCCGAGTCTTTGGCTCGTTCAGGGCACCACATGATCTGCCTCATTTTGTTACAGAAAAAGTGCTCATGCAGGAAGTTTGTTTCCAAATGTCGTCAGGTTTCTCCAGGGTCCTGTCCAGAGGTAAAAAGAAGCCGTGGCCCACTCTACCCTTCACTATCGGCGCATACACAGTTAAAGAATTCAGATAGGTAGAGGCAGAGGGAGAAGAGGTGAAGAGCTATCACTTTAGGGCTTTAGAATACCGAACATATGACCCGGAGAGGATAGTCCCCGAACATTGCAAGAAGGCTAAATTCAAATGGAATTATCAGCATACTGAACGCCCGGGAGAAGATGAAAGGAGGAACTGGTACAATTCAAATAGACAATTTTCCCCAGGGGCGGACCATGGCCAAGAATACTCGGATGACCAAACGTTGGAGGCAAGGGGTCATGAATTAGGAGGTTCTTCTTCCTCTCTAGCTAAGAATCCTCGAACCACTACAGGGAAAAGTACCTCCATCCAACAGAGAGAAATGGAGGTCAAAGCCCAGCAAGAGAGAGAAAAGAAAATGAACGACGACAAAGAGAAGCGCAAGAAGAGCTCAAAGGCAGAACAGAAAAAGAAGCAGGCCGAGGGGGCCAAGAAGGAGAAAGAGAAAAAATAAGCTGAGGCGGCAGCTGAACAGGAACTCAAGAAAGAGCTAGAAAAAGTGGAAGCTGAGCACGCCGCAGCAACTGAGCAGAAAAGGCAGGCCGAATTACAAGCAGCGGAGGAAGAAGAACTTAGGAAAAGGAAAGAACATGAGAAGGCTCAAGCCGAATGCCGACAGAGGGAAGAAGAGGAAAAGAAAAAGCAACAAGAAGAGGCTGAAATGCTGGAGGATATCGAGGTGTCTCCCCTTGATGTACCCCTGAGTGGTACACGAACCTCGCTCCCCGATGTTAGTTCCCCCCAGAGGAAAGAGGAGGAATTCTTCGACCTCACCAGGCTCAAATTTGATCAGTTCTCTTTCAAAATTCGGCAAGAAAAGAGAAGGTTCCTAGCGCAAAATCCGTCCGCTGCATCCACCGTCGCAACCGGAAAAGACATAGTCCTTGACACCAGGACTAATCCCGTGATGATAGCATCAGATGGCATGGATTTCGCTGCGGCCACGAAAGAAAATGTGACTAGAATGAGTAGAGAGATCATTACTCTACAAAATAGACTGCAAGAAGCAGAGAAGCGGGTAAAAAGGGCAGCATTGAGAGAGGAGGTCCAACAACTCCAAAGCAAAACTCCCCCTGTCAATGAAGTTACGCTTGCCATTCTAAAGGAATTCGACACATTAGAGGCGACCATGAGGCAAGTGTATGGGGAAATGTTCACCATAAAATAGACAGTCGCCCCATTGGTAAGAGCGCAAGTGGAGACTAAGTAGAAGCACGAGCAGCTGAAAGAGGCCTCGACTGCCCTGGATCGAATTATGGACTGGACAATACGGTATCCCCAAGCCCCTGATCATTTTCCGAAGAAGGATTGGATCCATAGGCAAGATGCCAAAGTCCAAATCCGAATGAAAATACAGTCCAAGGATAAGCTATCCAAGGATTTGGACAAAGTAATTTCTGCCTACGAAAACCTAATCAGTGGCATCGACTCGATGCACACCCTTCATCACATTCCTTCGTTGGGGGCACTGGACGAGGAAAAAACCTGGGATCAGTTAGATCAAGAGATCCAGTCATTTCTACAGCCCATTAGGCAAGCTGTTGTCACCCCTAATCTTGCAGCGAAACGAGAAAACCTGGGCCAGTTTCTCGTCACACCAGTATGGATTTACACCAAGCTCACCTCCCTTTCAAACCAGATCTTACAAAAGAAGGAAACTCTAGTCCCAAATGCTCTGGAGTGCATGCATCGGTTGAAAGAGGAAGTACCTCTAGTTTCCCCATAGCAGCAGAGTATCAAACCTGGCAAGACTTCTTCAAAGGAAAGAAGGTTGATGCCCCTGACCTCTCAATTGCGTGCCCATCTTCATAACTCAGCGGTAGTAGGTCACAGGTCGCACTGCCCAGCAGGTCGCAGGTCGCACTGCCCTTTAGGTCGCAAGTCGCACTTACTAGCCAGGTCGCAGGTCGCAGTTTTCTCCCAGGTCGCAGGGCAACTCAACCGGCGAGCAGGTGAAGAGTCAGGGAGCCCAAAGGGAAAGTTTGATCTATAAAACCCCTCCGGGGAAAATGTAATAGATCTTCTTTTCTGGACTCAAGAGCTATACAGCATTGTATTGAAAGACAAAATTATTTTTGCATATGAATACAAATACCTATTGAAACTCCTTTCCGACTTGATGTGTTTTGCTGGGCGAACATTATGATTATTTCTATAAAGTTTCAAAACATCTTTTGATTAATGAAACTGCACTCTCTAATGGCATCATTCATGCATTATGGTTTCCTGTAATTGTGTTAATGATGTTCAGACTGATTGCTTGCTTAATGGATGTTAATGACTTTGTTTATTAGCATTTCGTTTTATCTTTCATGAAGTAAAGGGGCATCTCGCCATAAAGAACTGTTTCTTTTGTGGTCAGAACAGCCTACAACCATAACCCCAAAGATGTGTTGTTGAAAACACCTCCTTCGGCATGTATGCTTTATTATTTGTCTTGCTACGCATAGTGTTATATACATGTTTAATGCATCAACCATGTATCTTGTATCATGTGAGTAAGTGTGTGTCCGCAGGTTTGATCAAGTTCTTTTGAGACCAAAGGGAAGGTGATTTAAGCGATAGCCGGACCCACACCCCGGATGGGATCCCTATTCCAAACGGTTCAAGGTCTGATTGGGACTTTCTACCGGGGAGATCCCCTACTGTTAGCCGGACGATTTTTCCCGTCAACAAGATAATAACTTGTAGTGACAATAAAGAGTTAGGCCTGAAATAGAGTCACATAAACAAATATACTTAAAAAAAATTCTTTAGGTTTTCTATAACTAATGGTATATTTTGTCACTAATTTATTTAAACAGTAATTTCTTTTTGAAATGGATTACATCATCCTTGGATCATTAAGTTTTATCATAAACTTAACTTTTTATAAATTTTTATATATATTTTTTTTCTCTTAATTATTTACTTTTAATGTAAAACACTTTTTCTCCTATTGTTTAAGTTAATGTTTATTACATTATAATTGCTTTTAAATTTCAACCCATGTAATATGTACCATTTTTTCCTCCAAAAATTAATTGATAATTTTAAATAACAATAAGATATATATATATATATATATATATATATATATATATATATATATATATATATATATATATATATATATATATATATAATATTTTAATTTAATATAAAAAAAATGTAAATTTCCTATGATTATATTTTCATCATGTCATATATATATGAGACATGATGAAGATGTAGTCTTACCAAACTTACAAAAAAAATTGATATAATTTTATTTTTTTGCAAGATCATTTTTTTGTAAGCTTGACAGGACTACATCTTCAACATGTCCAACATATCACTGCGACCAGGGCAAGGAATTGCACCAGTGACTTCACATAAAGAAATGTCTTAATAGAACACCCGATCACTGTCTATCCAAAACCCCATAGACACAAGTTTATAATTTTTATCTTCAACCAGATTAAGAGTTTATATATATCAAACTTTATTTTGGGTTTAATTTTATGCATATCGAATTTTATTTTAAATTAAAAAAAAAAAACTAATCACTCGTACAATAAACCAACAATAGACACATGGCTAGAGATTGTGTAACTATCCTGTAAAAAATTTAGTGAATATAAAAATGTTATAAACTAGCAATTGCACCTAATGTTGCAAACGAAACGCCGTAAGGAAGCATTAATTTTTTTCCAATAGACGTTGATATCAAAAGATGGGAAGGAAAAATCTTTGGTAATTAACTTTACAATTAGTCTCCAATACAGAATTCCACTACACTATTCCTATACAATTCCTTATTAAAATCCATTCGACCAGGGATGAAATCAACCAATCCCGTACCACATAATTCAAGCATGAATACGAATTCAGAAAGGATTCTTCTATTATTATACACAGTAATTACAGGGGATTTATCTTCCGGCCTGATTTTCAATATCAGTGCAAAGTGACTCTAATTTTCAGAAAGTTGGATTCTGAGTTTGGCATGAAACTTATTTACAGCTGGAAGCATTTCACATTACTGAGCTTATCAAATGAAAACCCCCCACATGTAAGAGTTATTAAAAAAAATCTACAAAGAGGTATATATCAACTTTTTATCTTTTCATACAACCAACGACTTAGTGGGCTTTCCCAAATTTAACACCTACAAAAAATATCTGGCATGGCTATTTAGTATTGTGCCACACAAAAAATGACATTTCATATTTCCTACCTAATGTTAGGAACTATTTGATATTTGAACATACACCATCTGTGTGTATCCATTGAACACAGTTTTGTTCAGGCTACTCAACCCAAATTGTCTAAATAAATATTTCTGATAATCTGGAATAACTGGTTTGGAGGAATGGGCAGAGTGATATCTTGTTTGATGTGTAAGTGATGGACCAACTACAGGTGGAACCTCCCAGTGCAGATCTAGCACAGATTCCACAAACTTGCTATTCTCACAATGCTCAGCACGCAAGATCATCTCAAAGCTATGGTTGAAGTTGTCTCTCATTTTTCCTCTGACACCCCACCAAATGTCCCCCGACCCACAAAGCTCTTTTATGTCCAAGGCCTTTTCTGAAAGCTGCTTCCTTTTGGATCTCACCTTGGCTTCATCACTGTCTTGCTATTCTCACAATGCTCAGCATGCAAGATCATCTCAAAGCTATGGTTGAAGTTGTCTCTCATTTGTCCTCTAACACCCCACCAAATGTCCCCCGACCCACAAAGCTCTTTTATGTCCAAGGCCTTTTCCGAAAGCTGCTTCCTTTTGGCTCTCACCTTGGGTTCATCACTGTCTTTGTAGCAGATATGTCCACCACCTGTAAAAACAAAAAAATGTTAAGCCTTTGAAGCTTTCAATGTGGGCAGGTTAATATGTTCATGATATTAAAAGATGATTACGTCATTTTTATTCACTTACTTTATGCTAACACTTTCAATAAACACACAGGTAATTTAGTAACAAAATGTTCTGCATCCCCTAAAGGCTAGAATCATTATTCATATATCTATGTTAACTGAATGTAAGGTAACCAATACAAACCAGGAAAATCCCATTTATATTTTATTTCTGATTTTGTTTATAAATTAAAGCCTCTGTGCCTGTGGTAAGTTATAATTTTATAGAGATTATCTGTTTACTAATTAGATGAGGGGATCTATGATATTCATGAAAAAGTTGCTCATCATTGTTTGAAAATCAAACTATGCTTTATATATAAATATAAATAACTGAAAACCACAAATACAAGTTGATGATATATCCATCATATTATACCAAACCTGCACATAGATCTGACTTTTATCTACTACAACTGGTATTGGAGCGAAGCTGACAAACATTCATTGTTGTTAATGCTTAAAAAAGGAAAGCCATGACCCCTATCTGTTGGTTTTGAAGTCAAATTTGCAGAATGCTTCTTCGGTGAGTTATTTTTCACTCCCAAGCTGGAGCTGTATTCCTAGCTCCAACTCCATTGATGATTCATCTCCAGTACTATCTTTATATGAAGTGACAGTAGAAGTAGTTGCAGAACTCACCCTACTCTCATATGAGCTGGTTGTACCCAATCCCAGGGCCAAACCTAAACCATCATTCAAACCCATTCGTGAAGGATGCCCCTGAGGTGACATTTTACTCGTGGCACCCCACTTTCTCTTAGTCCCCTTCGGAGAAGAAGAGAATCCAGACAGATTGACAGGTTTCTTTATGAAGGCAAACTGATGGTCATGATATTGTGGATCCAGTCCCAATGCCATATCATTGACATGTTCGGAACCACTTTCTAAAGTATTATTGAATCCATCAGATGCATTTGTTAGAGGGGCTTCAAGATGAAGGCCCAGATAAGGTAACTTAAGATCCATTCTCCTTGTCTAAAACCAATCTCATAAAAAATAGATTTGAATAATATTGAAGTTGAATACAAATCAACAAGAGAATTTGATATTGTCTGAGCTGAGTAAAATGAAAAATCTGAGGTTGCTCCATTTGTTAAAATGTGTTTCCTTGAGCAACATTCAGGCCCAAGAGGAACTTGAATCCACACAATTAAATTCTATTTACATGATGTTAAATTGGGTTTCCTTCAGCTGACAGAGTGTACTGCAATAACAGTAACAGTTATTTTCTCAATCTTGAATATTACACTTTCATTTATACAAATTTATTTTTCAAGTTAATAAAAAATAGTGATAAACTTGGGATTATCTCTCAACTTCCATAATTTGCAGTTATTGGCTATGTCCATGATGCTGCTGCTCGAGTAAATATTAGGATAAATTTATGCATGTTTAAGAATGGCATGAGGTCATGAAATTGCAATGCTTCTAACTAAGAAGCGAGCCCCAGCAATTTGATGGCATTTCCCCTGTGCTTCCAAAGCTTTTCAAGTTTCAGCATTGCAAGATTCATTGAAATTTTTATCATCCATTTACTAAAAATTAACAGGATCAGATAGTGTTAACTGTGTCAAGCTTATCTAAGTGGACTGAACAATTTCTTGCATTTCCAAGCTGACAGATAGACTGCTAAAAAAGTGTAAACAAACATAAATGATATAATCTAGCAATCACATTCAATTCAAAAATCAAGATCTTCCATCTTGGAAGACAATTTCTTTTCGAGATGGATAACTGAAGCAAACCTTCTGTAGTTCAATGTGCCCCTCTACATGTGATAAAGTCTCACCTTCTAGAGGGTTGTGATTAATATCTGGCTTCCGTTTGATCATGCTTAGAACGTTATATGCAGCTGTTTTCCCCTTACTGAATGCACTCAAGTTTGGGGCTGCTTGACCAAGAGAGCTGGGCATGCATAAAAGGAGAAAATTAGAATATAAAAGCAAGTAGGAACACTGCAACTGTTCAAATTTCAAAGATTTGAGGACTAGATCCTAGTCCTTGTAAATCTTACATGCCACTGATAACAACATTCAAAATTGTAGTGAATGCTTCACCACCATTGGTTACTCCATGTCTGAAAACGAGACCAGCATACCAAAGAAGCAATGCCCATGCACCAAATATTAGTCCGTAGGTAAAACCCACACCTAGTCCTTTGGCAAGGCCAGCTTTCTTCCCTAACTGAAATGTAGTTCCAAGAGCTCTTGAATAAGCTTGAATAGCTTTGGTCTCCCCCACAAATGAATATACTGTGCGCACTATATATATTCAAGTAAAACTATGCAATCCCAGTTGCATCTTTTCTAGAAATATGAGGTACCTTCCAGCCTTCCCCGAAATCTGTCCTGCCATCTCCCTGTCCCCATGACACTAAAATTCGACGAAACATAGCGTAAGAAAGATTGAATTAGCTTTTTGTTTTGGCACAAGTCAACTTTTGTCATTGTACATCGGCAAAAACCTGATGCCCAAGAAAACATCCGCAAGTACAACACCTTAGTGGAAGTGCTGTATATATTTCCAGCCGTAATCACTACTTTAAATTTCGTTTAACTTTTTTTATCGCTTTTAAAAAAATAAAAAACCCTTGATTTGGAAATTTATTAGTTCCTCAGGTTGACTTACCAAAGTCACAGGAAACAAGGAAAAGGTAAAAAAGAAGAAGCTTCATGCTGGTGAACATATCTGCACAACTCTTACACCTTTTCCCAGGCCCCAAAAAACAGTTTGAGCTTTTTAACTTTTAGTTTTTTCTTATATCACAATGTCAATATGCAAAACAAAATAAAAATGCACAGCCAAAATTTTAAAAGAATACAAACTCATTCTAATCTGCAAATTTAGGACATATACCTTGTCACTAATTGCATCTTGTATAACTACTATATCTGTAGAGATAGAACTGATAATTTCTCTAGTGCTGGTCTTTGTGTAAAAAAAACTAACATCTTGGCTCAAAACATATTTTAAATATTGCATTCTCATGCGAGCTGATTTTTGCTCCCCTGTTTGCATCCAACATGAGATCTCTACATAAATCCATACAAACAGCTTATTTTCAGCTATTCAAAATGGTAGATTATTTGCTGGAAGGAAAATGGTACAAAATATCAACTTTTCTAGAATGTATAAGTCAGGTATTCAGTAGATGTATTTGTTTTAAATTGTAAAACCAAAAATATGAATACAAAATTGAACTGAGCTTTAACTAATTAAAGGTATGAAAACCCCTGTCCGATATCCTCTTTTTACTTGCAAAATATTCAAACCAATAATCACACACCAAACCATGACAAACAAAAGTTGTGAATTGGATTCGAACATACCGAACCATCTCGATACGATGATGACAAGTCCCAAGTAGAAGAAAAACAGGAACTTCTCGCACTTTACCTCTTTTTTCCTCACTACAAACACAAAGACTGTGAAGAAAAACAGCAGGATTATGAGCAGGAACGTCACGAACAAGTAGATGCAGAGCAGGCACGAAATCCTGAAGCAAGCACCTATGAACCCGGCCAGAGAAACCAGCATTACGAAAAGTCAAAGAATTACAACAGGCCCGGTCAGGAACTTCTCGCACTTTGTCCCATGCTTTGTCCCTAGCCACAGACTGGAGCCGAAGATAGGGATAGACAGCAGAAATACAGAAAAATTCAAGAACCCGTCGCAACTGCTTCAGTTTTCCATCTAGGGTTGAAAATGTTTTAATCGTCTAACATCCAATCTAAGGGTTTCACATTATGACACGATGCACATCAGCAAAGTTGTTTTCAAATAATAACGCCTTACGGCGTAATTAAAATTAAAATTAAATATTTTAATTTTTAAAATGAGTTATGGTTTTTCTTCAAGTGATTTTGATAAACCATGGTATTGGTCCATGGTATTATAAAAAAGATTATTTATTAATATGCATGGTAAAATGGGGACAAATATCCATGGTTAATAATTATATTGTAAATATTAAGTTTTAATTAAAAACAAATTATAAAATTAAATTAAAATAAAATATTTTGATTTTGAAATGATTTATGGTTTTGGAGCACGCGGTATTGATAAATCATGGTATTGTAACAAAGACTAAATCATTATGACACTTGGGGAATAATTTTATTTTATAAATTTTTTATTTTATAATATAATTATTATATCTTACAATTCAATTTAAAACCACATAAACATAGTCATCATCCAATTAGAAAGAATAATTTATATTTTAAAAAATAAAAAATTATCTTTTAATTTTCAAAATATTGAGTTTAATATATTTTTTTCGAAAATTTAATATATTTCAAAACTAATTGAAATTCAAAACATACAAAAATAAAAAATAATTTAACTTACCTTCGTCAAGCTTATAATCCTCTTATAATTCATCATATACATAGACATATCAAAGTATATCAAAGTCCCTTGGTTATTTAAACACGATGCCTAATCCCTTTTTAATTAAGTTTCATTTGTATATATAAATATTTATTTAATATGTGCATAGTTTGTTCCTCTCCATAATATTTATTTGACATGTCCTATATCCCAATGTTTGAAAATCTAGAATGAAATATTATTATCATAATGTGGTGATTCGAACTGGGGTTTATGAACCTTGTATTTTTATGTAGTACCATCCAATGAAGTTTGATTTCCAATGTTTTATTTTATACTTAAGTCGTCGATTGAGACTGATGAATGGACCAACCCCAGTTCTATGGATTCATTCCATTGGTCCAAGACGCTACAACACTCATGCCTTCACATGAATACATTTTCTAACACAAAGACTTCGATGGCTATGGTTTAATATTTCTAATCCAACGAAGATTATCATTAGGTTTTGGGTTTTGGCCTTATCAAATTTTCCTCCACCAGTTCATTTGGCCATTTTTCCTTTGTATTCCGAAAAATATTTGGTCTGCTCTGCAACTAAGTTTTTCTCAACCCGCCATGCTTTGGTAAATTGGGTTTCATAGTGATTTTAACTCCCTTCCATACTTAGTCTCTTCACTGTCATCTCGGTTACATTGCGTATTGTCTTTGGTGAATAGGTAATTTGAAAATTATCAAGCTTTAATTAAGGTTTCTCTATTTTTCCTTCGTCAATTATATATATTTTGAAACTAATTATTCATTGGTTATGACTAATGTTTACAAGGTTGATAGGGAGATTAGAGAGGCTCTTCTCTCTCTGTTGCTGGTGAAAACTTCCTTAACTATTGGAATTTTTTTGTAGTTCTTCCCTGGATTTGATTACATATGATGTTTATCCTCGTTCCAATATTTTTCAGGTAAACATATTTTGTATATTTATGTTTTTATTGTTTCCTCTTTATATAACACTTTATGTCTAGTTATTCAACCAAAGTTTTTAATTTAATCTCCATTTCATTGATGTGGAGGTTCCCCATGCAACTCTGATCTAACTTTCGATTTCTCTTGGTGGAAATGTGCTTTAAGTAGATGCATTTACAAAGGTTCACACTTTTCCAAAGGCCTTACCCTATTTTCATTATGAACAATTTAGTAAACCTTTTTCATATTTCTTGGTAATTTTCTGATCAATTTACAGAGTAGGTCTTGTATATTAAAAACCCTAGACCAAATATACCGTATATGTCTTCCTTGGTTAAAACAATGGCTAGTTTATTTTTCCATGGGCATCTATGATTGGCCATACCATGGAAGAAATTTATTATGAAAAAATCGTTTATTACTTAGGTTTTAGTCGTAGAGGAATACATTTCCTTGAATATCTCTTTTCATTTATTTTATATTATCTAGTTTTCTCTTTATTTGTTATTTGCTAAGTTTGGGGTTTACATAATCAAAACCTAACTTATCATGGCTTGGTTAGCCACTGGTAACCTTTGGCTTAAATATTTGGATTATAAACATGGTTATAAAATATGTATTTACCTAATATGTTTGCATAAAAGTCATTTCCATTCATAAGGTTTAAGACCTTTAACTGAATTATGTTAATATGGCAATTTTTAAAATTGCAACTAGTTTAATCACAATTGTAATTTGTTGCAGAGATACATCATGGGTTCTCAAGATTAATTATTACTTCAGGTATCTTGGCCTTTTATACATTTATTTGTTACTTAAGTCAAAATTCTTTTCTTTATTTTGTTATCATACTTTACTTGAACTTTATTTTTCTGGATATTTGTAGGTATAATAAACTTTGGAAAATTTTGAATTTTTTTCTTCATGACTATATTACAGAGCTTTCCAATACTTAAGGTATTTTCGACTCCTTCTCTTCAGGTCGGGTGTCCCTGAACTCCTGGTTTCTACTTATGATTGTGCGTGACTCTTTTGATGAAGGCAATACATAATGATTCTACTTCTTTTAATTTAGTTACTAGAAATACATTTTAGAAAATTTCCTAAGAGGAAATTTGTATTTTAAAGGCACATATGCCTTACATGGAACTGTAAAAATAATGACCATGACTTAATGCCTTTATAGGTTACTATTTATTGTGACTTTGGTCCTGTCGACTAGTATTGGATATCAAATATATATTCTTTTCTAAAAACAAAATGAATGATATTACTTTATGTTGTTGTTACTAAAATATTGTTACATAAATTTGTCCTTTATTTCTTTGACTACCTGTTGATGAGTAAAAATGACTTGCCAATAGTAAGGGAATCACCAACATAAAATCACAACTAAACTCTACACCGTTTGTGGTTGGGATCCCACCTGGTATGTGGGCTCAGTTGCCATTATGTTGGTAAGAGATATTCCTTTTCTCGGATGGAGAGGGGGTTCACAATTATGAGAAAGTACGGCTACTGGATGAGGAAATTTCAATGGTCAATGGATACCCTACAAATGAAGCACCACAAATAGCAAAGCGAAATTTAAAGCATGGAATTCATGAGGAGCGTTGTTAGAAAAAATTCATTAGGCCCACAATCAAATTGATCCAGGTGGATATTGGTCACCACCCGCCTATTCCACTTGGAGCCCCACCGTTGTCTCTATCAATTTTTTAGTTTCCTTAATTATAGCACAGTTTACTATTTTTATAAATTTTCAGGTCCTGAACTTCCAAAGCCGTTTTGAGGCCCTAAATGACGTTTTTTTGGAAAACCTGGGAGAAACATTGGTCCATGGATTGATGTTTCTCACATCAAAAGTTATATTCCTATGATAGATCTTTCTAACAAGGTATTGTGTGCATCAAACAGAGATATCATGCCAAATTTACGTCCCTGGGAAGTTGATGTACCAATTTACCCAAACGGGGCCCATATTTTTGGCGCTTCATAATTCAGTTAAAGGATCGTTGTATTTATGGTTATATCTATATTATGTTGCATTCCAACATAAATTTGGATCACATAAAGAGACCCACTTGAACATCCGAGAAAAAGTTCACTATGATCAAGTGTCCTTCAATTAGCTAAGCACATTTCAGAAGAGATTTAGATATATATCAACAAGCTAGGTCATTAACATATCCATACATAAAACCATCATACATCATCCACATATCAAGGGAACTCAAATACATAAACAATGCATGAACATAATTGCACACCAAGCAGTTACGGAAAGAATCAGTCATTCAAAAGAACTATATTCATGGTGTCAATACATGAAAGCCTCCATCAGATCCAATAGTGAGATCCAAATCATTCCTTTGTATTAATTCCCGGAACATACATTCAATGTTATACAATTATCTCTCTCTCTCTCCTTTGAGAGTCCAAAAAAAAGGTCTGTACAATCTCTCCTAAGGGAGTACATATAGAACAAAAATGACTTTTGGGCTACCCAGTCCCTTCGTCTCCTTGACTGTTGGGATGACCTGTGACCTGGGAACACCTGTGACCTACGACATGAGTAGGGTCACGACCTACGACCTGCGACTTGACTACATCTGTGACTTGCTTATCCAATTAATTTCATCAAAGTAGTTTAGTGTTAGAGAGGGTTGGGGTGTCCACCTGCTACTACTCCTTCAGATAAGCTTGCCAGGCTTGATATTCAGTGGCTATCAGGGTGAGTTGAGGCATATCTTCCTCAAGCTTATGCAAGCATTTAAGAGCGTCTGAGACCAGCATACGCTTCTTTGAATTGATCTGATTGGACAACAAAACCAACTTGATGTAGATTCTAACCAACTCAATGAAATATTGTATGATGTTTTCCCTAGTAGCTGGGAGTTCCTTTGAGCTAGCTGCCTATCTCATCAGATCCATAAACCACTGAATATCTTGCAACACTTATTCTTGCACCTTTTGTTGGGTCAATGTACCCATGGAAGGTATGTTATGCACTTCTGCCATCGAGTTGATGCCGCTGATGAGATGCTCGTATGTGGTCATTACATTGTCTACATCTTTCACGAGCTTATCTCAGGATTGCAACTTCATTCGCATATGTACCTTGTCATTCTTGGTGTGGATCAAATCCCTCTTTGGTAGAGTGGCAGGGGCATGCAGGTATCTCTCAAACCATTTGTTTGGTCAATTTAGTGTGTCCTAAATTGCTACATTAATTTGTCATTCCGGGATTCGTAAGCTGACGAAGTGTGGCGCACTATATGTGCAAGATAACCTATCTCTTAATTTTTGTCTTTTTTGGGTTTTTATTTATCTTGGTTGGTTTCCTAATGTGAGATGGAAATTCTAAAAGACAAGTATGGTTATGAATGTTCAAGGCAATGATGTCCTCTATAATGATTTCCCAAACTTCAAACTTCAAAAGGATTTTGAAACATACAATGACAAAATTAATTCCTAAAAGAAAATGAAAATGTGCCACTATACTAGTTAAACAAACAATGAAATATTGATCATGAAACCCATTACCCTTGCTGCTGTCTAAACACAAAAGAAACTGTACTCAAAGAAATCCAAAGATTGCAAGCAAAGTAAAGCTAAAATCAAATTACATCAACTCATATTCTGACCCCTCACCATTAGTCTCGCTATGGCTTTCGGAGGTAATCATAAACGACTTGAGTAATCTGATGTCTAATTTGCAGAAAAATAACCTAATATCAAATTACACACTCATACTTCAATCCCTCACCATTAGTCTCGCTATGGCTTTCGGAGGTAACTGATAATGACATGAGCAATTTAATATCTAACTTGCAGAAAAATAAACTAATATCAAACTACACACTCATACTTCAATCCCTCACCATTAGTCTAGCTATGGCTTTCGGAGGTAACTGATAATGACATGAGCAATTTAATATCTAACTTGCAGAAAAATAAACTAATATCAAACTACACACTCATACTTCAATCCCTCACCATTAGTCTCGCTATGGCTTTCGGAGGTAACCGATAATGACATGAGTAATTTAATATCTAATCTAACTAATAAAGCAAATGTACAAAACTGAAATAAATAAAACAGTGCTGGAATTAAAAGCTAAGAAAAATAAATCAGCAAAAGGACAAGACTGATTCCATGTCATTAGTCATTGTAAAACTATGTGCAAATGCCCGGGCTACCTATTGTAATCTGGAACAAAGACACTGATCAGTTAACAACAGTATAAAGCATGAAAAACTATGGACAAAAATAAAACGTTAATACCATAAGAGATGTGATATATACACGTGAATAACTATGGCATAATGAACGTAAGGAAATAAATCATGAAACTATACAGCAATAAACAAAACCTCGGCGTGTGCAGGGGCCCTCTGCACAATCCTCGGGCAACAACTATCAACCACGAATTATGCTTATGAACAGAGTCTTCTCATGTATTCAAAACGCAGTCATAACAAGGAAATAATGTCACGGCACAGTGGGCTTTCTTTACAGCAAAATTACATTACAAAAGCTAGCTACTATGCGTATGAGAATGCATTATTTATAACAGAGGATGACATAACTAATTTCCTACAATCTGCGCTGATAAAAGACACGTGAACAACCACGTCCAGAAATCTAGCATTATGGCTGCCGTGAAGATTAAATCTATGGAGAGTGGCCGTTGGATTCGGCTTATGGAGCCGTTCACAGGTGTTGATATGTCCCCCGTGATTTAGAAATGGCCATGCAAGTCTTCACGTGGTGAAAAATAGAGTTCTGTCACCGTAGGACTCTTAGGTTGACCACCGCTTGACTGCCTTTGACCACGGCATTCTTTGGTGAATTCGACTGAGCCAGTAGGACTCGGTCCATGTCCATATCATTTCCAACTTGCCCATGTGGCTTGATTTGCCTGAAGACACCTGCAATATAGAATTTAACAAAATGGCTGCGGAAAGTTGAAGCAGCTGCGGAAAGTGACAAGATTCCGCAGCTCAATGAGCAAAAATCTAATTCAAACAGCAGACACAAAACATAGTTAAAAACCACTTTAAATGCTCTTTTATGATTAATATGCAATGATCTTGATGACTTAGGAAGTCCAGGTAAATGGAAAAAGTCTAAAAAGGTGTATAGGAAAGATGCCAGATTTGGGACTCAACATACCCCCACTGTGAAGGTGTTGCATGTCCCCATGCAACCAAAATTTTGATCATTCTTCTTCAATTCATATGATCTGATACCTCTGCCAGTACATCCAGTCCTCTTCTCCTCTTTCTTGGTGCTGCTAACATCCTGGGCTTCTTCATCAAGCATCTGAATTTGAGATTAATCAGTGCTCTACTTATCTTCTGGCATTTCTTCTTCAATTTCCTGTTCTTTTTGTGCCACAGTCCCAGATGTAGCATAGTGTTGTCATGAATGATCTTTTCCAATCTATTTTTCTCCTTTAATGCTTCATTTTCATTTTTAATATGTCTATTTAAAACCTCCAACTCAAAGACTTCTTGTTTCAACGATTGGACTAGAGCTTCTTGTGTTGTGTGAGGCCGAGTGGATGAAGTGTTGGGACCCGTGGCTGTTCTTTCTAAGGATTCTATGTAATCATACACCTCTTGCTGCTTTGGATCTATCTCGGGTGTCGTTTTCCTTGGGCTGTCCCCAAAATGCTGTGGAGGAGAATTGACTTCAAAATCTGGCCGAAAAGGACTCATGTCAACATCTTGAGGACTAGTTTCAACGTTTGGCTGAGAATGAGGTGGACTACAGCCAGCTGGAGTTTGTTCAGGTGTTACTTCTCCCAAATCAATAAAATGGGGTCCTTTTGTTTGTGTTTTCTTCCACTTTCCTTTAAGCCTGCTGCTTCTTCTTACATACTGTGGACTACTGTCTTTTTCCTTTTGTTTTTCTTTTCCTCTCTTTTTGGCCATAGATGACTGTTCCTGAAGGTGAACTAGTCTCTCAGATAACACTTGATGGTCTTCTTCTGAGGAAGGGGTTTGATGCACAGCCTCAATGCTTCTTTTCTCTTTTGATTTTGTTGGCTTTTTACCCTCAGTCTTTTCCTTCCTCCTTTTAGACAGTCTTTCCTCTCTACTAGTTCTTTCAACTGTGTTAGTAGGAGTGCTTTGAGTTTTATCATCTGTTTTCTTTCTTCTACTTCTTTTTAATGTACTTCCTTCAGGGGTTTCTTGGGGTTCTTCAAAGAAATTTCTAACTAAAAACTGCTCCCAAGTGTCCTTTTTCTCTTTTAATTGTTTTTATATCAAGATTTTCACGAGACCATGGTGATACAAATGTGGTTCTACATCCCCTAGATGCTTCTGGATGGTTACAGACATCTTTTTCAAAATGTTTAGTAAGAAGTATGGCAGATTGAGGGACTAGTTGTCTAGGAATTTCATCAATAGTTGGGTATGATACATGTACATTGATCCAAAACGTCCCTCACAGGTAATAAAATTTTGAATAACCAATAGTAAACTGGCCCACTCTTCTTTTAAAACATGAACACGAATTCCCTTTTTGAAAATGGTGACATCCATACCTGGGTTACGTAGGATCACTCTCCAGGCTTCTTCGGCAATGCTCTTGTTCTTGAACCAGCGTTCACCTTCTTGAGGGAGTTTTGTAGCTGTTGCTATGGATGCCTCAGTCATTGTAAATTTGAGATCCCCAATTTCTACCTCCAGACCATTGAAAGACCTCGCAAAAGTTTTTGTTACCTCCTTATTCTATCCTTTAAAATTTTGAATAAACCGAAGCCATTTTGCCTTTTTCAATATGTCTTTGATTTGCGGGTATCCTTCCATAAATTTGGGTCCCTCTGGTTCTGTCCTCAACAACTGACCCATCCTTCCTTCTGTTCTTTAAAACTCATCTGCGTGAGGAGGGTTTAACGGAGGTAAGACAGCTGAATTAGCAGAAATGAACAGGGTTTATGAAGGAGACCAGTGACTGTAAGCGGATATCAGAGAATAGGTACACGGAATGAAGCGGAACAGAGAACAAAATGGGGTGAAGGCTTATGTGAGCACGGTGGAAATGCAGCCGTGAGGTCAATAGAACAGTAGGGGGAGTAAACTGCATCCGGCAGTATTTAAAATTGGGTGGCTGCAGAGTAGATGCAAGCACGTTTATGAAATGGCTGCGGATTTTGTGCGGCTGAGAGAAGCCATAGTCAAATCAACCATGTTCCATAATTACAAGTGGAGTATCAAAGTATAGCCGAACACGAGTGAAGACCGGAGGCTTGATTATGAGGCCGTTTAAAAATGAATGCAAGGATTGTGGGGGAATCGTATAGAGATCGTGGAACGGTTATGGAGTTATCAACGCAATCATTGCATATAATGGAGCTATGGTTTATAACTATGTAAAAATGTGCTTGAATGCCATTTGAAATAAATTTCTACTCATACCTTGGAATTCTTGCAATTTTTCATTAGTCTTCAATCAGTTGCTCCTCATTGATGCTTTTGAATGCCTCATGTCTTCATAATATGTCTTCATACCTGCATTTGATTTCATGATTGTTGAACTAACATCTGACTGTAAATTTTTGAAAAACAGAGTGGTGGCTGCAGAAACTGCTTCTGGCTGCGGAAACTGGTGTCATCTGCGGAAACTGACACAACAATTATTTGGGTGAATGGAGATGGATAGATGATAACTGACTGAATGAAAATGGTCATGAAAGAAAATTTTATTGGTGAAATGAAATGAAATAGATGAAATGGAGTGAAATGAAATGAAGTGGAGTGTAATGAAGTGGAATGAAATGGAATGAAATAGAGTGGGTTGTCATAAAACTTTGTAAAATAAGAGAGAGAGAGAATTTTTTTTTTTTTTTGGAAAATATAGGGTGTCAGGTGTTCCTGATTTTCACCCTACATTTTCTGTATAAGACTGCCAATCAGTGATTGGTTTTCAGACTTATACAATTTTTTTTTTTTTTTTTTTTTTTGAAACTGAAAAGAACAAAGGCTAGGCTAGTGGAGAAGAAGGATTCTTCTTCACCAGCCTTATTGCAGAATTATCTTGAAACATTTTGACAAATTCCTCTTTTGAGAGTGGCTTATGATATATCTTTAATCTGTGGCCATTCACAATAAGAGGAGTTTTAGATTCATCAATGGTCTTGATTCTTACCACTCCATTGCTAAAGATCTTGTCAATCTCATATGGCCCAAGCCAATGAGTCTGAAATTTTCCTTTAAAATCTTTAAACTTGGAATCAAATAGCAATGCCCAATCTCCTTCTTGAAAATTCTTCTCTTTGATGTATTTGTCATGCCATTTAGCTCTTTGATATTGAACTAGATGAGTTCTTAGAATTGCCTCTTGTCTGATCTCATCTAGCTCATTCAACTGCTCCATTCTATGCTTTTGGGCTTCTGATAGATCCATCCCCAACTGAACTGCCATCTTGAAGGTTTTGACTTGGAACTCAATGGGGAGCAGGACTTCTTTCCCATAAACAAGTTCATAGAGAGAATGTCCTGTTGTATTTCTCCATGTAGTTCTGTAGGCCCACAAGGCTTCAGGAAGCCTTTCTGCCCAATCTCTTCTATGTAGATGAACAGTTTTGGTGATGATGCTTTCGAGAACTTTGTTTGTAGACTCTACTTGACCATTTTCTTGTGGATGGTAAGGAGTAGATCTTCTGTGCTTGATTTTGTATTCTTCCATCAGCTTCTCCACCAGGTTGGATGTGAATTGGCTTCCCTGATCTGTCACAATTTCTCTTGGAACACCAAAGTGAGTAAAAATATCCTCATAAAGAAAATTAACAATTGAATTTTCAGTAGAAGACACTAATGCTTTGGCTTCCACCCATTTAGTAACATAATCAGTACAAACCAATATATACTTCTTTTGCTTAGATGGTGGATTAATAGGTCCAATGAAATCTAAAGCCCATTTTTCAAAGGGTTCGATGAGTACCCGTGGTTGCAATGGCATTTCATTTGAAAGGGTAGGTTTCCCTACTCTTTGGCAGCTGTCACACCTTTTGACATATTGTTTTGCATCTTTGAAGAGGGAAGGCCAATAATATCCTAAAGAGAGGATTTTATAGGCCGTCCTTTTTTCTGCAAAGTGTCCACCGCATGGTTCATCATGACATGCCTTAAGAATATCAGGCATTTCATCTTCCCTGACACATCTTCTGATCACAAGATCTGGCCCTGTTTTAAACAATTCATTATAAATCCATGAATATTTTGAACTCTCCTGAATAATTTTTCGTTTTTCATTTGGAAATAAATGTGAAGGCAGTTTCCCTGTAACCAAATAGTTAGCAATATCTGCATACCAAGGAGTCTTAATAGTTACTGCAAACAAGTATTCATCAAGAAACTTATCCTCTACAGGAGAATCTTCTTTAGTATTTTGAATTCTAGACAAGAAATCAGCTACTGTATTCTGTTTTCCTGGTCTATCCAACACAGTAATATTGAATTCTTGCAAAAGTAAAAGCCATCTTGTCACTCTGCCATTAGTAACAAGTTTGTTCATTAAATATCTAATTGCAGAATGGTCAGTATGAATAAAATTTTCATAGCCTGTTATGTAATGTCTAAACTTATTAATTGCATGAACAACAGCTAAAAACTCTTTTTCAGTCACAGTATAGTTCAACTCTGTGGGAGTCAAATTTTTACTGGTGTAATAAATGGCATAAGGAACTAAATCTTTTTGACCCAACACAACTCCTAGAGTTGTATCTGAAGCATCCGTAGAAATATGGAAAGGGAGTTTCCAATTTGGTCCTCTCAAGATAGGTGCTTCAGATATTCTTGTTTTCAAAGTTTCAAAGGCTGATTGACAATCAGGATCCCATTTGAATTCATAGTCTTTTGTAAGCAATTTGAAGAGTGGAGATGCTATTTTAGTGAATTTTTCTATAAATATTCTATAGTATCCAGTAAATCCTAGAAAACTTCTAACATCTCTTTGACAATTTGGAATAGGCAACTTGGAGATGACTTCAACTTTTGATCTATCAACCTTAATCCCATCTCCCGAAATATGATGCCCCAAAACAATCCCTTCAGTAAACATCATAAAGCATTTTTCATGGCTTAATGAAAGGTTTGTTTATTTACATCTTATAAGAACTTTTTCCAAATTTTCTAATGCCTCTTCAAATGAATTACCATAAACTATAAAATCATCCATATAAACCTCTACACAATCATGGATTAGATCAGAAAAAATTCCTAGTACTACTCTTTGGAATGTTGCGGGTGCATTACATAACCCAAAAGGAAGCACTCGATAGGCAAAATTTCCCCATGGACAGGTAAATGTGGTCTTATCTTGATCTTCAGGTGCTACCTGAATTTGATTATAGCCACTAAAACCATCCAAAAATGAAAAGTACTTTTTTCCTGCTAATGTATCTAATACCTGATCAATAAAGGGCAAAGGAAAGTGATCCTTCAAAGTTGCTTTGTTCAATTCCCTGTAATCAATGCATACTCTCCATTTACCATTCTTTTAGGTACTATAACCAAAGGAGAAACCCATCGACTATCTGAAATTGGATAAATGAAGTTTACATTGAGTAGTTTTTGGAGCTCTTCTTTCACTATCTCCCTAAGATTTGGATTCATCCTTCTCTGAGGTTGTCTGATTGGTCTACTGTTTTCCTCAATATAGATATGATGGATGCAAGTCTTAGGATCAATACCTTTCATATCAGTATACTCCCATGCAAATGTAGTAGAATGTTTTTGCAAGATTTTGGTTAGTTCCTCCTGTTGTGACTTTTCCAAATTTTTGTTGATATTTAATGTTTTTCTTGGAAAAATCTCAATGGTAGAACTACCGAACTCTTCCATAGAGTAAAGAGACATTTGTCTTGATGATAAATATTCTATGTCAGATTCCAACTGAAATTGTGTGGGGTCATATTCTAAATATGTCTCAAAATTTTCTAATGTGTTCAGAATTTGACTATCCTCACTGATTTCAGAAATGGTAAAGACAGGTTGTATAGTGTCCTCATCATCGACCCATTCATTGTCTCCTACTTCTGTGATTGCTTTTGCTGGAGGATACAAATTGAATTTATTTGTCAAATTACCATTAGAAATGTACATATCCCCAGATCTACAACTAATGAAAGCATCAGCTGTGGCTAGCCAAGGTCTTCCTAAGATAAGTGGGTGCCCTCCTAGATTACTCTTGGGAGTCAAAATCATAAAATCTACTGGATACTCCCAAGAATCTAAGGAGACTGAAATATCTTTTAATACACCATCTGGTTTGATAATTGATCGATCTGCAAGTTGCAGTAAAGTAGGTGTAAAAAGAAGATTAGGAAGTTTTAGCTGTTCCATAGTCTATCTACTCATAATGTTAATAGCAGCCCCTAAGTCAATCAATGTATTTGGAATTTCCATCCCATTTATATGTGTCTTGACAATTGGACTACCTGGATCTACATACTTCTGCATGGTAATTTTTCCCATCATGATATCTGCAATTTTTCCTACCAGGTGGATTCTTCTTGTGTCTTTTAGTTTCCTTCCTGGTCTTTTGAAACTCAACTCCTTTATTTTTTTTGCTAGAATAGGAATCTCTCGAATGGCTTGTAGCAAGGGAATCTTGATACAAACATTCTTTAATTCATCTAGAAAATCATAGTTAGGCAACAAGATTTGTTTTCCCACCCCTTTATCAATTTGTAATCTTTCAGGGAAAGGAGGTGTGGATGAAGATGTAGGTTGCTCAACTATAGGAGTTGTGGGTGTTAAGTTTTCTTTCTCTTTTTGAATGTTTGAGTTTTGAAGAGATGCTTCCTCAGAACCCTTATTGACTTTAAGAGAGTCCTCCTTAGAGGTATCTTGCTCTTGGACATCTATAGAAGGTTTTTCTAAAACTCTACCAGACCTGAGTTGTACATCATCGAGAGGAACAATCATATAGGTAGGAAATTGTTGTCCTTCTATCATGTAAGTATTCTGAGGATTTTTATTGTTAGGATTTGGCAATGGCTGAGCTAGAAGTTGATTTTTCTTTTGTTGGTATGGAAGCATGAGTTGAGGATTTAGATTTTATTGAGAAGGTTTTTGTGGAAATGGCAATGAAAGTTGTGGATTTGAGTTTGGAAGTTGTGGAGCTTGTTGATTTTGAAAAGATGGAGGATATTGATAAAATTGAGCAAATCTCCCATAAGGATTTTGCATCCCTTGTACCCATGGCTGATATGGATTTTGATGTTGGGGCCAAGGTTGCTGCCAAGGATTCCAATTTGGTGGGGTTTGAAGATTCATAGGGTTGTTAAACCCTTGAGTTTGTTGTCCCTGCCAAGGTCTTCTTGCAACAAAACAGAGAGATTCCACTGAATTTGGGTCTTCTTGAAAGACAGCTTTGAGTCCAAGAATTGAAGGACAATCCTTGATCTCATGATTCTCTGAGAAAATCATACATGTTTCTACAACTTTTGCATCCAAGGGACATTCCCTTAAAGCATGTTTCTTCCTACATTTCGGACAAAAGATGGCTAGAGCATCAGTTTCTGCTTTCTACTTGTTTTGAATTTTAAGGGTGTCTAGTTGTTCACTAAGGCTCCCTAAGATATCAGTTTTGAATTCATCAAGCATATTTCCAATCTCTGCCCTACTTACTGATCCAGTTGCAGATTTGTTTGCCCTAATAAGAGAAGGATCTCTAGGCCCTTTTCCCATTTTAGATTTTCCCCTTGAGAGATGGACACATAGTTCTGTTATGTCATGAAGTGGAAGTTGAGAAATGTCTCCTTTCCCCATCATGTTTAAAATATCTATCCATTCATCTCTGATGGCTTTTAATAGAAGGGCTTTCAAATTTTCCTCATCTAAGTTGCTCATCTTTTCTCTTTTTAAGTTGTATTGAAATCTTTCAAGTAAATCCTCCAAATTTTCATCTTCTTTTTGCACCATTTTGAATACCTCATCCTTGTGATTGGTGGGCATGCAATAGTCTAGGTATATATCCAAAAATGTTTGTTTCATATCATTCCAAGTCCTAATAGATTGGGTGACTAATCCCATGAACCATTTCAAAGCGGCTCCCTTCAATGTTGAAGGAAACAGTATGAGTTTTTGAGAGTCTTCCATATAGTCATAGGTTCGGCACACGACTTCAAACTCAAACAGAAATGTTTCAGGATCCTCACTTCGCAATCCATAAAATTTGGGGAGGACATATGGTGAGATGTTTTTCATCATTGTATGAGTTTCCTCATCAAATATAGGGAATTCAAACAAGTTGTCTCCTTCCCTATTTCTTCCATTATTACCTTCACCTCCACCATTGTTGTCTCCATTGTTTCCTCCTCCTCTACCTCTACCTATACCTCCGAATCCATCTATTATTTCCTCTGCCATGATAGTTTCTTTAGAGTCCTCAAAGTCCTCTGGTTCTTCTATCAAGGGAGGATGAGAGGGAGTCTCTTCCAAATGCTTGTTGCAGGTGGTATAGGAGAATCCTCAGAATTCAACAAGCCCCTTGAGTTCCAAAAATCTTAAGGCTAGGGGTAGATGGTGGTGAATCTGGTCTATGCCTTGAAGAAGATGGAGTCGTGAAAATCGAACTCTTGGCTTTAGCTATAAACCTTCCCCTAGAATCTCTTGCTCTATGCATGTCATTTTTTTTATTTTTTAAAAAGTTGGGCTAATAATTCTCTTTCTGATCTTCCAGATCACACTAGGTGCAAGAAGAGAGCATACTTCAGAAATTACTAAACCAATAACTCTCTTTTCTGATCCTCCAGATCACACTAGGTGCAAGAGGAGAGCATACTTCAAGAAGTTATCAAGTTTTCCCTTCTTTTTTTTTTTTTTAAGAAATTGGCTACCTAGTTACACTTCCCCGGCAACGGCGCCAAAATGTTTGGTCAATTTAGTGTGTCCTAAATTGCTACATTAATTTTTCAATCCGGGATTCGTAAGCCGACGAAGTGTGGCGCACTATATGTGCAAGATAACCTATCTCTTACTTTTTGTCGTTTTTGGGTTTTTATTTATCTTGGTTGGTTTCCTAATGTGAGATGGAAATTCTAAAAGAAAAGTATGGTTATGAATGTTCAAGGCAATGATGCCCTTTATAATGATTTCCCAAACTTCAAACTTCAAAAGGATTTTGAAACATACAATGACAAAATTAATTCCTAAAAGAAAATGAAAATGTGCCACTATACTAGTTAAACAAACAATGAGCTATTGATCATGAAACCCATTACCCTTGCTGCTGTCTAAACACAAAAGAAACTGTACTCAAAGAAATCCAAAGATTGCAAGAAAAGTAAAGCTAAAATCAAATTACATCAACTCATATTCTGACCCCTCACCATTAGTCTCGCTATGGCTTTCGGAGGTAATCATAAACAACTTGAGCAATCTGATATCTAATTTGCAGAAAAATAAACTAATATCAAATTACACACTCATAATTCAATCCCTCACCATTAGTCTCGCTATGGCTTTCGGAGGTAACTGATAATGACATGAGCAATTTAATATCTAACTTGCAGAAAAATAAACTAATATCAAACTACACACTCATACTTCAATCCCTCACCATTAGTCTCGCTATGGCTTTCGGAGGTAACTGATAATGACATGAGTAATTTAATATCTAACTTGCAGAAAAATAAAATAATATCAAACTACACACTCATACTTCAATCCCTCACCATTAGTCTCGCTATGGCTTTTGGAGGTAACTGATAATGACATGAGTAATTTAATATCTAATCTAACTAGTAAAGCAAATGTACAAAACTGAAATGAATAAAACAGTGTTGAAATTAAAAGCTAAGAAAAATAAATCAGCAGAAGAACAACATTGATTCCATGTCATTAGTCATTGCAAAACTATGTGCAAATGCCCGGGCTACCTACTATAATCTGAAACAAAGACACTGATCAGTTAACAACAATATAAAGCATGAAAGATTATGAACAGAAATAAAACATTAATACCATAAGAGATGTAATATATACACGTGAATGATTATGGCATAATGAACGTAAAGAAATAAAGCATGAAACTATACAACAATACACAAAACCTCGGCGTGTGCAGGGGCCCTCTGCACAATCCTCGGGCAATAGTTATCAACCACGAATTATACTTATGAACAGAGTCTTCTCATATATTTAAAACACAGTCATAACAGGAAAATAATGTCACGGCACAGTGGGCTTTCTTGACAGCCAAAATTACATTACACCAGCTAACTACTATGCGTATGAGAATTCATTATTTATAACAGAGGATGAAATAACTAATTTCCTAAATTCTGCGCTGATAGAAGACACGTGAACAACCACGTCCAGAAATCTAGCATTATGGCTGCCGTGAAGATTAAATCTATGGAGAGTGGTCGTTGGATTCGGCTTATGGAGCCATTCATAGGTGTTTATATGTCCCCCGTGATTTAGAAACAGCCACGCAAGTCTTCACGTGGTGAAAAACAGAGTTCTGTCATCGTAGGACTCTTAGGTTGACCGCCGCTTGGCTTCATTTGACCACGGTCTTCTTTAGTGAATTCGAATGAGCCAATAGGACTCAGTCCATGTCCATGTCATTTCCAACTTGCCCATGTGGCTCGATTTGCCTGAAGACACCTGCAATATAGACTTTAACAAAATGGCCGTGGAAAGTTGACGCAGTTGCAGAAAGTGACAAGATTTCGCAGCTAAATGAGAAAAAATATAATTCAAATAGCAAACACAAAACATAGTTAAAAACCACTTTAAATTCTCTTTTATGATTAATATGCAATGATTTTGATGACTTAGGAAGTCCAGGTAAATGGAAAAAGTCTAAAAATGTGTAAGGGGAAGATGCCAGATTTGGGACTCAACACCATTCCAATATGTTGTCAAGCATTGTAGATGCCTCCTTTAGCTAGGAAGACTTCTTCCTTGTTTCTGCTTGGACCCCTACCAAGGGAAAAACAGTTTAACTTAGCCTCATCATCCCCTCATAGACTTGCACCATGGTCCTGCCCATGATGTCCAGTTCTCCTTGAATGGCGGCTTTTAGTTCGGCGGCTTGTAGTCCGCCGACTTGGGTGAGTGCAAGTTGTAGCATTAGATTTTCAATTTCCAAGGCTTTCTTTTGCTCTTTTGCTTGAGTGGCCCTCTGCTCAACTATACAGAGATTTTTTTTTAGTTGTAGGATCGGTTTGCTCATTCTAATGATGTTTTCTTCTGTAGCAGCTGCGAAATCGGTTCCGGCGGATGCTATGGATTTTTCCTAGTCTCTAGGACTATGTCCTTTTCAATGGTCACTGACAGAGGTTCTGTCAGGTTCTCAGTAATACATTTTCTCCTCTCCTGCCTAATCTTCTGAGTGTAATGATCATAAGATAGGCTCGTCAGATCCATTAGATCATCCTCTTGTTCTCCTGAGAGACCAAGTTTGGAAAAATCGAAGTGCCCGCCTATCATGGGAGTTACTGGGGGTATGTCGATAGGTGGCAGATCTGCTTGTTTCCAGATATGTAAGGGTTGTGACCTGATTCCCTCGACTTCCTTGGCTGCCTCTTCCTACTTTTTTCAGGCTTCCTCTTCCTTTCTTCTTTTCTCTCCTTCTTCCCTATCTCGTTCCTATTTCAACTTTCCTTCTGCTTCCCTTTTCTGTTGTTGTTCTTCCTTAGCTTTACCTTATTATTCTTTCTTCATGCGTATCTCCTCTACTTGCTTCCTTCTCTATTCCTATATTTGTTTCTTTTTCCATTGTTCTTCCTCCTGTTTTTTCTTATGTTGTTCTTCTTCTTGCTATCTCTTTTGTTGCTCTTCTTCTTATTGTCTTCAACTTTCTTCTACTTGTTGTTGTGCCAGAGTGTCTTGGGTCTTCTTAAGTTCTTCTTCCCTTTGTTTTTTCTTGGCATTTTACTGTTCCTTAGTCTCTTTTTATTATGGATTCTCAGGAGGTTTATTTCTCGAGGTATTCTTGGGTTTCTTGGGCTGAGAAGTAGATTCTCCTCTCATTAGTTTTTTCTGCTTCATGGCATCAACTCTATCCTATAGGGTCATATCATCTTGAGACTAATCTCCTTGGTTTCCATATAAGTCAAATTCCTCTTTAGGGGGTGCCTCCTTGAGTGCGTTATACTAGTTCCTCAGTTCATCCTCCAAGGCAGTCTCTATGTGCTGATAGGTCTAGTTAAACTTAGCCTCTTTAAAGCACACAGGGACAATCCTTTGTGGGTCATAGGACCGGAAATATAAGCTCACGAAATGGAGACCCCTTATGTGTTCGCCTTTTGCCTCTACTTCCTTGAAGTATTTGACTATGTAGGCACCAATGGTGAGTGGGAGGGTAGGCCATGGTTTCTTCTTACTCTTACTTAGTGTTTTGGAGAAACCGCTTGTCATCTAGTAGCATACTTCTTGTAACAACATCTTATCGATAACAAATTTGGGAAGTGCATGGGGCTGCTTGAAAGATCCAAAAACCCTACTGAGGTTCCCTTCTCGGATGGGAAACTGGTGGGCTACCTTGAAGACAGTCTCCATGGCCCTTTTGGACATGCAATACGGATCCTTCACAAATACATGATGGTACAAAGCAGTGATGAACATTTCTAATATCACGAAAATATCTTGCTTATATTTGTAATCCCAGAAAATATTCAAATCCTTATGAATCGGACCTTTGGTCACTACATTCTAGTTATGTGACCAATTATCAAAATGAAATCGCGAGATGACTTCATCTAACAGGTAGTAACCCATATAGAACTTTGATGCTAACTCTTCTTCTGGTACCTGCGCTACTGATATGTTCAACCTGAGAGCTGAGATTAATAATTGGGCCTAGTTGAAGCGAGTGTCGTAGGTGGTGACTGTGTACATAAGAGGAACCCATGCTCCGTTGAAGGTAGTGGTGTCCATCCTACCATACATTCGGCACATCATGGATGCGATGAGCCTATAAAATTTCCTCAGACCCTCGATCTTGTATTCTTGATCTTTCTTCCCCTTAAACTTCTCGAGGTCTTCCCACCAAATCCTCAGGGCGTCCTGTACCGACACGTCATATGTCACTATCCACTGGGCATTGAAGGATTCTTATTTTCTAGGAAGTGAGTATTATACTTCAGCATCCCCTGGGGAAAGGTTGGTGAAGGCTATTATGGAGGAGTCTCATATCACCCAGCATTTTTAGTCTACCTTTTGGGGGATCCATTTGATCACTTTTGCACATGGGAGGATTGGAGGGTGAGTAGCCATGTAGTCCAGTTTGGATCTTTTCACCTATATGTATACATGTTGCTCTGCTAGGTCCTCCAGGAATTCCTACTTTGTGAACTCTTGGTACAAGTCAGACCAAGACATCTTCTCATTTTTCCAAAAACTCAGGCCATGTCTTCATAGATTGGAGTTAGTGGTGGAGGCACGTAACTCTCTAGTGGATTAAATTTCGAGCTCTTGTGCCGTCTGCGAATTGCTGGGGGCCCCATGTATCTTGAGGCCGAGGAGATAGAGACACACTCGATATGAGCTTCAATTTCACCTGGAATGTTTAAGAAACAATCCCATGATAAGACAGATCGCATGGAGGCGACGGTATAATAGGGAAAATCACCTGGGTAAACCAACTAGTGTCTTGCCCTATCCGGAAGGCTGAGTGATCAGCAGGATAGGACGTTGCACTAGGGAGTTATAGGTTGTTGTGACTTGTATTATTTGTAAAGGCTTCAGAGTATATGGATTGCGACCTACCGACCTAGTCGGAAGGTCGTGGAGTTGCATCTGCATGGAAGAACAAACCTTTGCAACTGTGTGACCGAGTGACTAGGTCGTGAGGTTGTGAGGTCACTAGGTTGCGAAGTCACAAATTCATGAGGTCGCATTAGGGATTTTTTGGGTGAAACGGGCTGACATGACCTTCGTGAAACATGGAGAAAAAAACAAGAAAAAGGAGGATAATCAGGGTTAAGGAGATCATACAAGGCATGGGAATGGATTCACAAGGTAAGAAAGGGTATTCAAGAGAGCCAGAATTGGTCTGGGCATGATGGCATGAGCAGGAGAGAAGAAGGAACTTTAGAAGGAAAGATGGCATAAGCATGGGGGCACTGCTGATAGAAGCCTATGGTGTTTAATAGCCTAGTTAGGGGAGCAGGGTTAGGTAGGGTCAATAGTAAAATGAAATAGAAAATGTAGGAGGCTTCAACAACTTACCTGGAAGAAAAGCACTTTCTGTTTGGTCTGTCAGATGCTTTTAGATCTCTGTTATGTAGGTCGAATGCGACCTACCTGACCCTTGTATATATAAAGGGGTCACATGTGCGAGCCTTAATGGTAGTCACAAGGTCACATGGGAGGTAATTTGGATACATTTATGACCTTGCAGCCTTGCAACTTGGCGACTTGGGGGGGGGTCATTGGGTCGCTAGGTCACATTGTCGCAGAGGTGAGCTTCTGAAAAAGTTCACAAACTAGTGACCTAGCAACTTGGCGACCTCGTCTAGGTTGTAGGGTCGCTAAGTCACAATAAGTCAAAGATTGGGGGGAGTGCGACTTTACGACTTTGCTTAGAAGAAAAATCAATTACCTAAAGCTATATTTTTATCTGAGGTTACTTGTCTGGGGTGGACCCTTAAGGCCTAAGGTTGATGTTTGGTAATGATCGTGTCCTCATGTATGCCATCGAAAGAACCAAGGGCTCTGAAATTTCAGACTGATGCCAAATTTCAAAGGGTGTTATAGCAGCTACAAAAATTGGCGATTCACTGGTAGAACCCTAAATCTTTGCTTGCACTTAATCACATGGAAGGTGGGGGGGGGGAGGTTGGGGGGGCTTAACAGGCTCTTCCTTCCACTTTTGTGGGTTCCATTGGCCTCCTATTTGGCCTTTGAGTGTTGACCTATCCTAGTTTCACTACTCGAATTGCTGCTCACTGTGTTTTGTCTCCGGAGACCAAACGAAAGGGGTTGGAGTAACATCGTGGGCTTCAAGGGATTCAGTACAATTTATTTGTCTCTTATGTTGCTTTGGTGTCACCGAGTCTGAAGAGCCCCGGCAAATTCACTTCCTAGGAGTCATGAACATTGCTCCACTACCAACGAGGCTAAACAGTACCCCGATGGAGTCGTCGCATCGCCTCTATGTGCAGGAAGCCTTTCTCAATCCTTTGCTCTTATTTCGTGTGCTTATAGCACTTATTTGTGTTTTCTCATGGCACTTATTTGTATGTGTGAAGGAACTTATTTGTGGGTGGAAAATACCGCCTGGGAAGATGAGGGATCCCGACTTATGTTACTTGCATTATAGGTTGCTCCTGGCCTTTATTGAGAGACATTTTAGGTTTTCCTGAATACCCTTTCACCATTCAATATTAGCCCTTTCCCCATTTTTCAAGTGACCCATTCCATAAGTAACTTTCAACAACAATTTTTGAGTTGATGCGCATGATCGAATACTTGTAATAGGGTCCTTTTACTCGGTCGAGTTCCTTCCATAAAGTGGTTTTGCAATACACACTTAGGCCACACATGCTTCAGGTATGACTCTTTATAGGTAGAGATTCAGGTGCAACTTTCCCATTGAGTAAATGTTGTGCTGAAGCTCAGAACTGAGGCATTGAAGGGTGAAATTTCGGGGACTTTCTTGAGGAAAGATATTTAATAAAAACAATAAAAAGCAAATAAAACATGACCAATGAGATAAATCAAACAAATTAAGACTATGATACAGAGTGAGGAGACAACCAAAGGGCTGTCCGGTGAAGTAATGTTTAACGTCATGGTCGTTCACTGGGAGGATCTTAATCCTCCTTTTTAAAGTTTGTAGTCTGTACGTGTATTGGCCAACCTTTTCTTTGATCTGAAATGATCCTGTCCCTGAGGCTTGGAATTTAGTATGCTTTCCTCTTTCCTCATGAGCCTTGTCCCATTTGAGGAGAAGATCTCCAACTTCGAACACCTTTTTCCCATCATATAAATTGTCAAACCATCATTTGATTTGGCTTTGGTGAATGGAAAATTTTTCCCTGGCCTTAAGTATTTCTTCCTATAGCTTCAGTAGGGTGTCTATGAGGGATTGAAAGGTAGGACATGGGGTGCCAAGTGTTTCTTAGGATAACTAAAGGGTAGGAAGGGAAATATTTTGGGGAAGGATGGCCTCCTTTCCATAGACCAAGAAGAATGGGGAGGTTTCCAGAGAGGGTTTGTGTATGACCCGATTAGCCCAGAGGGCATTGCTAAGGGAATTGTGCCAGTTTAGTTGTTAGGATAGCAAGGTTTTCTTGATGATCCATATTAGGTTCTTGTTGGTCGACTCGGCTATCCCATTACCCTACGGGTAGTAATTGGTGGAATGTTTCACAACAACACCATTTTCCAAAGCGAACTCATATAGCTTAAATAATGAAAAATATGTAGCATTATCAAAGACGAGAGAGTTTGGGACACCGAACCTAGTCATGATGTACTCAGTAATGAAAGTTATTACCTCCTGGTAATTGATCTAGCATAATGGTATCACCTCAACCCACGTCGTAAAATAATCTGTGGTCGTGAGGATATATCGGTGTTGCTTCGAGGAGTGTGGTAATATATTTTTGATCACATCCAAGCCCCACTGTTGATGGTTCTTCTACTACGATAGACTATAGTGGAGAGGATGGTTGGGACTCTCTGCCAACAAAATTTTGGCATGAGGGGCACTTTTGAGCATAGGCATGAGCATCTCTAAACAGAGTGGGTGAATAAAAACTGGCCCACATGACCTTGTGAGTTGTAGCATATACTACGTAATGTCCCCCGGTTGGGCCATCATGTAGTTCTTTTAGGAATTTTTGGGCCTCTTCGAACTCTAAGCAACGCAACAAGATTATTGTGATGTTTTCGGAATAGTTTTCCTTGTAACATTTGATAGGATGCATCTTTTAGCCTTATGGTTCGCTTTTGCTTGGCTGTCGAAGTTGGCTCCAAGGTACTGTGGCTGAGATACTGTAGGAGATTTTTGTATCATGATGGGGAGTCCTATGGGAGTATTTCGTCAGTTTGGTAAATCTCTATTTCTATTCCCAACGTTCCTCATCATTGTTCAGTTGGTCAGCAACTTCAGCAGCCAGCCGACACAACACTTTCCCCTTAATCGTGTGTGTGGGTTTTAATTCTAGGTAATATTCCTAAAGGCATGCCATCAAGTTACCTCACCGCTCACCCAACTCCTGATGTACAAATAGTGAGCGCACCACTAGGTGAGGGACGAACACTGTGACATGGTTCTTCAAAATATATGGCCTAAAATGATTGACTGCCTTATATATTGTATACACCTACTTATTGATGCTCGAATATTTTAGCTCGACACCTTGCAATCCTGGGCTCATGAAATATATGGACCGTTCATCGTGGTTGTAGTTCTTTTAGGTAAGGATAGCCACAAGTGATGAGTCTGAGGCAAAAGTGTACAAGATAAATCCTTTGCTGAAATGTGGGCTATATAGGGCTAGTGCTTCCACGATGGATTTCTTAATATTGTCAAATGATTCCTTCTCAGGATGATTCCATTTAAAACTCATTTTCTTCTTGATCACGTTCTGTAGAGGTTTCACAATATGTGAAAAGTTCGATATGAATTTTCGAAGGAAGTTGATTTTCACGAGGAAGGACTACATGGCTTTCTTACTACTCGGGGGAGAAATTTGTGTGATAGCCTTTACGCGGTCTGGGTCAACCAATATTCCATACCTGGTTATAATCTGGCCCAACAAATTTCCTTCTAAGACTGTGAAAATAATTTTCTTGGGATTTAAAGAGATTTCGTACTTTTGGCACCTATTGAAGATCTACTTTAGGTGGTGTAGGTGGTCATACCTACATTTTGAGAACACAATGACATCATCTAGGTAGAACACCATGTTCTGTCCCATTAGCCCTTAGAAATTGATGTCCATGGCCCTTTGGAAAGTCGCCCCTACGTTGATTAAATCGAAAGACATGCGCCTAAATGCGAATGTTCCCCACTTACTTCTAAATGTTGTCTTCAAAGGGTCTGGCTCGACCACTAGCACCTAGTTGTATCCTGATAAATGATCCAGTAATGAGAACATATTTGAGCCCGATATAGTTTGAAGAATATTCTCCATGGGGGGAACAGGGTAGTTGCCCTTATCAGAAGGCCAGTTCAGATTTTGAAATTCTACACATAAGCTCAGCTCACCAGACTTCTTGCGGATGGGGACCAAATTTGATACCCATGTCGAATGTCGAACCTTGAAGATGATGTAGGCATCGAGGAGCTTCTTAAGATATTTATAAATTATTGGCTCCAAGGTTGGATTCACTTTCCTTAGCTTTTTTTGAAATGGTTTGATATCTTCCTTCATCGGTATTTCAGTTTGGCAAAGTAATATAGTGAATACAGAGAAAAGTTGCAGCTTAAATTTATGGATTCATGTGGTGAGCTTGTATGGCTATGTTTTTCTTTTGTAGGTCACTCCATTGAATTCTTTATCTTTACATTACATATCCACTACATTCACTCATTTTCTTTGAAGTTTTTAAGCAGGATTCATGAGAATTACATGCCCTGTTTTGATGATATGATGATGTTGTGTTTATTTTATTCTTAAGGAATGAATTCATACTTATATTCTTGTTCCTGATATCTCTTTTCATCCTACACCATAACCATAAATCCTAAAGAGTTATTCAAGCTTGCCTACCTTTCCCCTTTATTCCCCTGTAATTTTTTCTCTTGTAACCCTACCAGAGTTTTCAAGCCTAGCTCTAAAGGTCCATTTTCATCAAAAAAAAAATACTAAATCAAACAATCCTAATCTGCATATCTAGCCTAAAATCTCCATGATCTAGTCATATTTCCTTTGAATCTCATTGAGAGAGCCCTCTCAGCCTAGTAGGGCTAGCTAATAGGTCAGAGTGGTCTGTGGTTACTTTCGTTGGACTCCTTCTCAACCTTTGGAGATCCGATGGAGTGCTAACATCTTGGCACTATTGCTGGGGAACGAAGTGACAAATATTCTGTGGGTGTACCATAATTCCATTGAATTCTAGGCCTGTGGGTGACAGGCCCTAGTCTTTGTGAAGGTTGATCTAAAAATTGCAGAGAATCGAGTTATGGAAACAAAGAACGTTATGGCTTCGAGAATATACACAAGATAGAATCTTGATCCTCATCTAGCTTCTCCAGTTGAAGATCCAAAGAAATTAATCCAAAAGCAGAGATCCCAACACTTAGAGCTTTAATTGGATCCATATTAATTGGTAATATCTTCTTCATTACCTACAAAAGTATTATCCCTTGAAGGTATTCCATTCGATTTGAAGTTTGAGTTGCCTCTATTTATATCAAAGTCGAAAACTTCATTGTCTGAGATAGTGTTTGATCCATTAATATTATCTGAAGTTAAATCATTGTCTGAAGTAGTATTTGATTCCTTGAAACTTGAAGATAGCTTATTGTCTGAAGAATCTAAATTCAAGTCATATTTTGATAGAAAAGTCTAGAGTTAGTTTGATGGACTTAAAAAATTAACTAATAAACTCCAATATACATCTGAAAAAAGCTATCATCCTGTACCAGCAAGATTCCTTGTTCATTTTGACACAATGTCAATCATTTGATGCCTCCTCTTCCATCCCTTCTACTTCATTACCTTCTTAGTCTACCCCTCCCATTGTTACTCCTGCACCACTCTTAGCAAGATTCATGGTGATATTTGCACCTCTGATTTTACCTGGTCAGCTTGCACCCTTACCATAAGGCTATGGTCATACACTCCCTCTCTTAGATGAGAATTCTAATATTAGTGCTAGGAAACACTTAGTCAAAGTCATTGATTTCATTGACTTAGAAGAGATAGATATCGATGATGCTAAAATGAGAATCATTGCCCAAAGCTTCTCCATAGATGTAAAAACTTGGTTCCATTCTTTTACTGCCCATTCCATAGGAAATCCGAAGTAGCTTACTGATTCATTCATAGCTAGATGGGAAGTGAAAAATAATCCATTGTAGATTCTTTCTGAGTATGAAAACTTGAAGAGAAATCCAAATGATTCAGTTCAGGATTTCAATGCTCATTTCAAACAAGTGTATAACTCAATCCCAAATGAGATCAAACCTCCTCCAGGTTTTTCTCTCTTGCACTATTTAGATGCTTTTGATCTGGCAATGGCATACCAACTCTGAGAGAGAAGCAACACTAAAAGATATGCAAAGAAACACAGTCAGTGTGGAATCAAACTTGTCAATACAAAAGTCAAAGACCAAAGGTGAGAGAAAGGTAGCAATCAAGGAAGAACCATTTACATCCTCTAAGGTCAAATTGGATAGTCTAATCAGTACTGTGGAAAGAATGGTTGATAGAATGTCGATCAATGAAAGACAAACATAGGCACATGTTCAGAATCCTAATTTTCGAGGTCAGAAGTAGTAGCCTCAGTTTAGGATTAAAAATAGGGAACAAAGAGCACCAGAACAGCCAGCACAATAACATATCTGAACTCCTTTTCATCATAATCATGCTCAAGGGGTTGAAGAAGAAGAAGAGATCGTGGAAGAAAATAATTTATTCACAATAGATCGACAACCTATATTCTTGACATAGGATGAAGAATACATTGAGAAATAAATTTGTCGAAAGATGAAGATTACATACTTGCAAATGATGAGTTGGAGGTTCAATCCGATGATTATCAACAAGGTTATCTAAATGCACTTAGCTCATAGCGGAGGCAATATTAATTGAGGAATAGAGACGTTCCTATCACTCCTATCTAGAAGAGGACATCACAACAAAAAGATACTCAACCCAAGGAAAATCCCTAAGCTAACCAGAACAAGGGAAAGGAGCATGCAGCTGCAAATGAAATCAAGTTCAATCAAACATATACAAGCACACCAAGCAAAGAAAAACAAAGTCAAAGGAAGGAAGCTGCAATAAAGGACCAACCCAATAGGAGGGGCATCGCTATAAAAGAGGTAGATGAGAAATCCAATATTTTTAGCTTAGAAAATGAAATATCTAAGTTAAAAGTCTCTATCCCATTGAACAAGCTTATAAAAAACAGTCAATACAAATCTCATGTGGCTAAAATGTTGAAAGTATATCCTATGTCTGATATGGTAAATGTTTAAGATGATCAACCCGAACTCATTTTTGTTCCAGCCATAGATGGTCAATTAGACGATAGTGAAGTTCCCCCATTTTCTTTGAGTTTGAGAATTCATCAGTGTATCCTTCATAATGAAATGCTTGACTCTAGAGCTTCTCATAATTTGATGCTGAAGGGAATAATGGAAAATTTGGGCTTGGATATAACCCATCCTTACCATGATCTTTACTCCTTTGATTCTGGTAGAGTATGTTGTTTTGATCTTATTAAGGATTCGGTAGTTTCACTTGAGAAAATCCTAACTAAAAATGTCTTATTGGATGTGGTAGTAGTTGATATAACACCACGGTTTGGCATGCTATTGTCAAGGTCTTGGGGAGCAAAGTTAAGAGGTACTTTGCAATTGGATTTCTCTTATGCTACCATATCAGTTTTTGGACAATTGAGGAAGTTGTACCGGGAAACAAAAATGAATTATATGATCACTAGTAAAAAGAAACCCAACAATCATCCTATTAATTTTGTACATACTGATCTTGCATCATTTATTCTATTTAATGATAGTGGTTTAAATGATTTAGATATCTAGCTCATATAATTTGAGGAAATTCCAAAAATTTCCAATAGTGTCAGAGTAGTTTTGGATTAAAAAGAAGGAAATCAACCTAGTTCTTCAGAGAAGTTATCAAATAAGTAAGAAAAAGATTCAAAACAGATTGAAGAAATGGATCGAGAATGAGAGACAAAACATAATTCATAATTACAAGTTCCGGATGATGAAAATGGTATTTGGACCATGGATTAAGATGGTGCCTTAGGGAAAGATGGGGCATGCATTGAAATTTTAACCCTAGTCCTCTTCATCAGCAAAGTAAAGTTCCAAAATGTGTGAGATTATGTTCATATAAGTTGGCTTTCGATTGTTCTAATAATGAAGCTGAGTACGAGGAATTGATCACTCGCCTCAAAATTCTGAAAAAGTTGGGTGCAAAAAGAATTTATTTTTATGGAAAATTTGAGCTTGTAATGAAATAGGTAAAAGGGGAATACTAGGCTTAAGCATCCACGAATGAGATAATATAGAAATTTTGTACTTGATATCCTCAAAATGTTTCCTGAATATACATTGTCAATTGTACCAAGAAGTCATAATATTATCGCAGATTCGCTTGCTATAGCAGGAAGTAATTTTAAGATTCCCATATATTCTAATAGGAAGTTTGAAATTCATGTCAAACACCCATCAACTATCCATGACAACTTGAGGTATTGGAAAGTGTTATGGGATGAAGAAAAAGTGAATAATTTTCTGCAGATGGAAGGTGAATTTGAAAATTCCTTTATTGATGAGGTTTATGATAAATATGATCAAGTAATCGAAGCTACTCAGGTAAGGATAGCCTTAACTATAGCTCCTATTTTTATTAGCCTCGACTATTCCATTGATTTCATCATATTTTCATTTTCCTCCGAGCATAACTTGGCTACGGTTTTGATACAAAAGAAAGATAAGACCGAGAAGCCCATTTCATTCTTCAGCCATACCATCAAGGATGCAACCCTTAGATATAACATCATTGATAAGTAAGCCTTGGCCCTAGTAAAGGCATTGAAGGACTTTTGAGTGTATGCCCTTCATTCACATATTATAGCCTATGTCCCTAATGCAGCAGTGAAGGATGTCCTAATGCAGACTGATCCGGAAGGCAGAAGAGGAAAGTGTATAGAAGCTATGTTAGAGTATGAACTCGAGATCAAGCCTACAAAGCTGATTAAAGGTCAGGGATTAGCCAAGCTCATGGCTGGATCAAATTTACATGCACTTAATATCAATCTCATTTCAGGTTTTTCCGATGAAGAATATGGTGGCACACTTATGCAGGTATCAAATATTTTTCTCTCATCTCCTTGGTATTATGACATCATATATGTTCTTCAACATCTTAATCCTCCTCTAGACATTTCTAAAACTAAGGTTATTTCATTAAAGTTGAAAGCTTCCAAGTACTGCATTTTGGACAACGCTCTATATTGGAAAGACACATGAGGTGTATTGCTGAACTGTTTGGTAGAAGATGAAGCCAAGGAGGTAATGACTAATTTCCATTAGGGAGATTGTGGAGGCCACTTGTTTTGGAAAACCACGAAAAATAAGGTGTCGAGGGTTGTATATTATTGGCCTACTCTTTTTGCAGATTTATATAAATCTGTGATGAGTTGTCATGAGTGTCAGATATTTCTAGGTAAGAGGAAGCTTCTCTCGCTACCTTTACATCCTATATCCATGCAAGCACCATTTCAGCAGTGGGGCCTTAACTCTATTGGAGAAATTCACCCTGCATATTCTGCGCAACATAAATGGATCTTAACAGTTACCAACTACTTCACCAAATGGATCGAAGCAATCCCAACAAGGCAAGCTACATATTTAGTCATTATTCAATTTTTGGACAATAAAATTTTGCCTCGTTTTGGTTTTCCTCACAAGATCATTACAGATAATGTAGCTGCATTCAAGTCGAAGAAAATGGTTGAGTTTTGCGAGAAGTACAACATCAAATCGGGGCACTTAACCGCATATTATCCGCAATGTAATGGATTGGCATAATCTTCTAATAAATATTTAATCAACATTATAAAGAAGATGTTGGAGGCAAGCAATAAGAACTGGCATAAGAAGCTTGTTAATGGTTTGTGGGAGGATAGGGTGAGTAGTAAGAAGTCAATAGGAATGTCTTCTTTTCAATTGGTATATGGAGTAGATACAATTTTCCCTACATCACTTGTAGTCCTAAGTATGAAGTTGTTACAAGAAGCAAGCAGTGAAGAGAATTATGTGCAGCGTCGGATCAATCAGATGATCCATATTCAAAAAACTAGATATGAGGTCTTTTAAAACACCTCAAAGCTTCATGAAAGGATAAAGAATGTATATGAATGCAAGAAAAAGGCATATGATTTCAATATTGGAGATGTGGTCCTTCATTGGGATGCTAGAAATGAGGAGAAAGGGAAACACGGTAAATTTGAGAACATATGGAAAGGACCATACAAGATTTCAGCCTCTCGCAGACAACATGCTTTCCTATTCAAGGAAATGAATGGAGAAGATTGCCTAGGAGGACCAGTCAATGGTAGGATCCTTAAGCATTACCTTTTCTGATGCAGATTTCTAAGAATTTCCCAATTCCATTGTACATATCAGTTTAATTTTTCTGCAAAGTGTGAAGTGGATAATCATCAAAGCTTGGAGCCCAAAGTGAAGTACATAAAGATATATTGATTTGTTGTTGTTTTCAAAGTATAGTAAAATTCAATTTAGTCCAATTTTTAGTCAGTTTATAATGTCAAGTTTTCAATATTCAGTTTTTTTTTACCTTTGAATCCATGCCCAATGGTTGGGATACTTGGTCTACGGTGTTCTTGACACCTCCAAGGAGTTTCCTTCCCCAGCTGGAGCAAATGTTAGTGTCAGTCTTTGCATCCTCTCACTAGTGATCAAATAAATTTTTATCATGTTTTTTTAGGGTCACATAGTCAATTTTTTGTGATTTCACTAAGTCTTCAAGAAAAAATTTTGTCACTGGGCATTAGGTTTAGGACTATTTTCCACTCCTTCCAAATTTTTGATTTGCTGGTCCATGTCATCAAATAAGTTGAGTATATCATTATTCAGATATTTTCATCATCATTTCAGTCATCATTACCATGATCTCATTCAATTTAGTGTCTTCATTAGGCCATTAGGGTTTCAAGGTCACCAAACTTCCATTTCATGCATAAAATCCGGCAGTTGGAGGAGTGGTACTAAATCAAGTTTATTCAATAAATTTTTATTTTTAAATGTAATTTTATGTTTCTATATGTAATAAGCACTTCAAAATTCTAAAGCTACAGTTCAATATTCCAAAGAAGATTCAAAAAGTTCAGATTACAAAATGTCCAAGGTTGTAAAGTAAAAAAGAGAATGAAAGTCATGCTATAAAAAGTCTTGTGGGGTCCATCATCACTCAAAGGAAGTCAATTCACATTTATAAAAGGACCAAAAAGTCACAAACACATTTCATTTACACTCCTCTTTTCCCTCATCATTGAGCTCATCCTTCATTTGGTGAGAAAAAACATGATTTTTAGTTAAATGTGACAAACATTTGGAGGCGTTGTGTAGCAGTGAACTTCTCTGTGCATCTGGAAGAGGCGCTGCACATGGATGAACTACGTTGCGCATAGGTGATGCAAAACAGTGAATTGGGCTGTGCACATTGAAGAGTTTCCCAAACTTGCCCAAAAATAAGCCAAATAAAAATTTTCAGCCTCTATTCTACATTTTCTACTCTCCAAGAATCATAACAAGTAAGTTCATTCATTTTTATCCCTTCTCTTCCTTTGCAAACCAAGAAATGATAACAGGCTTAGTTCCCTAGGGTTTTATAGGAATTTCATGCTTTTGGTTTACAAATGATCAGTTGATGTTGTGAAAACCTAGTACCACTGTCCCTCCACCTCTGTTTTCTAGTTATACATCATTCCCATACTTCACAAACCATTTCCCATCATTTTTGCATCATCTCCCTACAAACCCTAACCCTATTCTACCAAATTGGGCCATTTTCCTAGCTAGGACTATTTTTGAAATTCCCTAGCTCACTTGCCTCACTCATTTACCTTCATTTCACACCCTAAATATTCCTAAGATCCATGTGCATCTCCATAATTTTTTCCACCCTCATTTCCCTTCCCTAACTCCCTCATTTCATCCCTTCACTCACTTTTCCTTGTTTTTTCCCCTCTTATCATCTAGGGTTTTCAATAATGGAAGGATATTCCTCACCATAAAAGAAGAGATGAAAACATAAAGGGAGAAAGATGCTGAGGTTTGAGCCATCAATTTGCAAGGAAATCATTTCCTCACCCTTCATTAGAAAATACTTTGAAGATATCAATTGCCTAGGGTTTTTTCAAAGAGTGGAGGAGGTAGGCTACCATGAGGAAATTACAAATTTGTTTGCCACCAATTTGAAGGGAGAAAAGGCCACAATTTTAGGGTTTTATTTCACATTTTCAGTTGATGCCGTCTTTATTACAATAGGGATACCAAATCATGGGGAATATTGGTTCAAAGGCATGAACCTAGAACTTGAGCACTACAAATCCTTCATAAAATCACAGTACAAAGAGACTTATTCTCATATTCTTCCATTCAGATACTTGTTGGAGAGGTATGCACCATTGATGAAGGTTGTAATGAAATTCTTCACATGTGAGGGCAGGTTTTCTAGATTTTACCAATATCATATCAGACTGCTCATGCACTTCACAAGAGTAAAGTCCCTTAACTTATGCAATTTCTTGTATAGTAGTGTGAGAAAGATGGTTGAAAAGGTGCAAGTCATGAACTCATAACATTACCCTAGCCTATTTCACCAAAACTTGGTGAGGATCATAGCTCTCCATCAGTTGGAAGAGAAGAGCACAACATGGGATACCTTCATTGAGACAACTATGCATATGCACACAACTACTACACCAAATCACCATAAAAACATATCACCTGTCATGTGAGCACAACCTATGGAGGTGGGATCATCTAGAAAAATTGCTGAAGTTTCAAAGAGGCTTGTGCCTCAGGTTACTCTCACCTATCATAGAGGCAGTAGGCTTGTGTTTTCTCCTTGGAAAGAGGAAGGGGGGCCAAGCCTACTTCACTACAGGGATCACCATCAACACAACATGAGACATCCATGCATGGTGAGGAGGAACATGACTTTGACTTGGTTTAATTGGAGGATGATGAGGATAAAAAAAGTTTGGAGAGGGTAATCAAAGAAAAATATGCTCAGATCAAATAGCTCCAAGCTAACTTAGCAAGGGCCCAATTCATCATTTCATTTCTTGAGTATGAGAACATTCAACTAAAGATAAAATAATTGATTTTGGAGAAAAGGTTGTTTAAGGCAAACAAACATGGTGAGAAAGGAAAAACATTGGCTGAGCATGAAAAGTATAATGAACATGAACCACAGGTGAAGAGGAAGAGACCAAGAACCATGGGTTTCAAGAAGGCACTGCAAAAAGAAAAAGAGAAAAACCCTACAAATGAGGAGCTCACTTTTGAAGAGAGGATTGCAAGATAGATCAATGAGGACAAAGAGTTTTGGCTTGATAAGGTAAATTATCACTTGGAGAATCTCCTTGAAAATGAAAATAGGATACCAGGATCCACAAACGTATGGCTGCCCGCTACCAAACAAGAAATCAGATTGCACACATCAAAATCAATCAATTGCAAGACAAACTTAAGCAAACCCTAATCAGCCAAAAGGAGAAGGGTAAACTTGATTTTCTTATTGATGCTTCCATTATTTCATAGTACACATGATTCATCACTTCTAGACCAATTTTGGGGATATTTAGAGAAAATTTTCTTTTTGGTAAAATTTGGTGAAAAATTGCAGAATTCATAAATTTCACTAAGGCTGGATGTGCAACGCCTTGTCGCTGGACCTTTTCCTAAGGGCTCAAAATGGCACAAACTCATAATTTCTGCAAATCTTATGCCCTACTCTGAAAACCCATTTCCTCATATTTTCCAGAAAGGGCTCATATTTTGAGAAAAATGAAGAAAAGAGGTCAAAAATTAACATTTTTCCTCTGTTTTTGACAGGCGTCGTGGACCTGGAGACACATTGGGAGAATGAGTTTTTGAAAGCCTTCCCATGGGTAATTTTCAAAAAATAAAAGTGTTATGGAAATTAGACATACATGGCTATTTTACTGTTCTCTTATATTTCCATTTTGACTTTAGGAAGGTTCACAAAAGTGGCCTCAAAGTTGGCACTACGCATCTGCAATTTTCTGATTTTTTAATTAAAATTTTCACTGTGTAATTTTTTTCAATTTCCAACTTGAATTTTGTAAAATTCAAAAGGTGAATGTGGATGAATTTAAAGGTCAAAAGGTCAAAATGTAAATTTATATTTGAAAAATGGAGTTGAATAAGTGTCTTATCCTCCATTTATTTCTTTGAGGATATGTCTATTGATGGTTACATAAAGGAGGAATTTGTTGTGCAACCTCCCTAATGTGCAACAGACTTCATATAGGTGCATTAAATTGACTTTCTTGCTTGAAAATTTGACCTACAAGGGAGGATTTTGATCTCAGTAGCTATATGAGGTCTTTTTTAATCATTTCCAAGGGTTGGAACATTGGACATTGAACTAGTGTATTTTAGTTTGACAAAGTAATAAAGTGAATATAGAGAAAAGTTGTCGCTTAAATTTAGGGATTCACGTGGTGAGATTGTATGGCTATGTTTTTCTTTTATAAGTCACTTCATTGAATTCTTTCTCTTTCCATTACATATATATTGCATTCACTAATTGTCTTTAAAAATTTTAAGCAGGATTCATGAGAATTACATACCCCATTTTGATGAGATGATGATGTTGTGTTTATTTCCTTCTTAAGGAATGGATTCATACTTATATGCTTTTTCCTGATCTCTCTTTTCATTCTACACCATAACCATAAATCCTAAAGGGTAATTCAGGCTTGCCTACCTTGCCCCTTTATTCCCCTACAATTTTTTCTCTTGTAACCCTACAAGAGTTTTCAAGCCTAGCTCTAAAGGTCCATTTTCATCCAGCACAAAATCCCAAATCAACCAAACCCTAATCTACACATCTAGCCTAAAATCTCCATGATACAGTCATATTGGCCATGAATCTCATTGAGAGAGCCCTCTTAGCCTAGTAGGCCTAGCTAATAGGTTAAAGTGGTATGTTGTTACCTTTGTTGGTCTCCTTATCAGCCTTCAGAGATCCGATGGAGTCCTAACAAACTTGATTTTCTTAGCATAAGCATTGGTACTCTTAGAATAAATATCATTAAGTTCCTTTTTTGTGGTTTTAGTAGAAGTCTAAAATTGATTTGGGGTCATATTTCTCTTTAGATAGTTTTCGCATTCGTGGCATATGATTAATTTTTCACCCAAGTGTCCAGGGTTATCTAGGATCATATGTATCCCTTAAACATGCCTTATGTCTGAATATCGAAGAAGGGGGCAGTTTGATAACTTTAAGGTTGGATGCATCTAGAAATTCGGACATCCAGATGATCTAGATGTGTTTATTATGGAAACTCATATGGATATAAGTTGAACCAAAAATGTGTGTGTGTGTGTGTGTCTGCATGTGTAATTATTAGTAGGCCCCAAGGGTTAGCTCAATTATCTCAGTCCACATCATTAAAGCACCTTTGGTATTGAGAGACCATAGGTTCCATGGTTGAGTCGACATGAAGTCACTCCCTTTAGGTGGATCTGTTTTGTACAAATATTCTATGGATGTAGCAACCATTGATTTCTAGGGTTCGTGAACCACATGGAAAACAATATAAAAATGTTAGTATTATGGGGTGGTCCCCGCTTGGGTAAATTGTATGCACAGACCGAATTTCTCTGCAACAGATAATTCTTATGGGATCTATGGAATCCTGTGTTGGTGGAGCTCAACAAACATAAAAGGTTTTGGATAGAACTGAGATTATATTTTTAATGACCCATAATAATAATAAATAAATAGTAAAAATTAAAGAAAATATAATAATAGTAAATAAATAATAAATAATGAAGAGAATATAATAATAATTAATAAAGAAAATGCTAAATAATAATACTTGATTTCTCTCTCTCTCTCTCTCTCTCTCTCTCTGTGTGTGTGTATATATATATATAGTAAAAATAAGTAAAGTTAACTAAAAATAAAAATGAATAAAATAAGAAAGAGTTAAATTAAGAGAAATATTAAATTAAGCAAAACTTAAAATAAAGAAATAAAAGTTGCATGTTGACACATGGAATGTGTGCATGGGGATCCCTTTCCATTGTTTGGTCTATTTAATGAATGATAAGGAATACGAGATTCATCATTCCTTCATCTATTCTCTTGGGAGAAATGTGTTGTGAGACAAAGGATTCCTAGGCAGTAGTACGTTGATTGAGGGATCAGGGGTGCCCAACTATAGAAATATTACATGCAATTAAGCCTACGGTTGGCTGGAGAGTTGTCCCAAATTTTTTTTTTGTGGTTAGAAGAATTCAAAGAGAATTCAACTCTAAAATCCAAGTAAGGAATATTTTCAATACACGTAAGTTGTCTCTACTCATGGTTTTTGAAAATTCTATGTTAATTAGTTGAATAGTTCTGTGTCGATTATTAATCACATAAATTGATGTAATTCCTTGTATATTTTAAATTGGGGTTGTTACAATATTTATTCACATGTTTTCATGTATCTAACATTCAGGGATCCAAGAGTGTGGCAACAAGGAATAAATATTGACATATCAGATTTCTATAGAATCAAATATAGTGTAAATTTTCTATACAACACAGAGGGATCAACCTAATGGGACCTAAAGACCAAGTTTAATGTGGTAGCACCATAAAATATATGTGGATGTTGTGTACTATCCACGAGTGAGATTGAATTTCTTGGGGTGACGTGGAATGACCACATGGAACACACGCGGGTCATACATGGTGGTCACTTGCTAAGGTGACATAGTTTAATTGGTGAAATTTCAAATGGGAATAACACTCAATCTGAGAGTTGGATTGATATGATCAAAAAACTCTCGCCGAGTTGTATGCAATGGTGGTATCAAAATTTAATTCCAAAAACTTTGAAATAGAAGTATTTTTGTAACCCCATCATCATAACAGACCTTGGAGGCTTAGTTAGAAAAGTAAGTAACACCTTCCACATCCCAAGATAACATAAGGGTGTGGGAGGGAGTATTACAACTATATTGCACTCGTATGTTAAATATTTTATTTATAGGGATTGTGTGGTGGTTTAGGTAGTTATGCATGACCTATAATACACGGTAATAATTGATAGGGATTAAGACCTTAACTTTTGGTCATAAATTATGCCTTAGGTATTGGTACCTATACCAAGAGTGAAAAACCTCAAAATGGTGCTCATATACCAATCCTGCGTTGAATATTATTCCTTATATAGGGAATGTGTCGTAGCCTATGGTCTCATGCATGAACCATGAAACAGGAAGTAAATATTAGAGGCCAAGTCCCTCATTTTAGTGTTAGATCATAAGTTGGGTTTGAAGAGAAAAGTTATTGGGCTGAACCTTTTAAATGGTTTCCATGCACCATTTTTATGTTGATGATCGCCAAATATGGATTATATAAATATTTATAGCCAAGTCAATGGACATTGCACCATTAAAGAAACTAACGTGACCAAAGTCCCTATTTTCTGGGTCTATACCATTTTCTAAGTACAAATACCCATTCCTCTTGCAAAAAACTTCAAAAATATTCCCATATCCCACTCTTAGGGAAAACATTGCAAAAATAATTCTATGTGATGGTTTAGAGGTATGTGCATAGGCCATAAGGCTGAAGTAACCATTAGGATCAAGTCAATATTTTTTGGCCTTAAAACATGACATAATACTTAACCCATTATTCTCATATAAAACCATCAAATGGTGCATATATCCAACTTGAAGATCAATTATTACATCTGAGGGGCCTATGTGGTGGTGGTTTAGGGCCTCATGAATGACCCATGAGGTCTAGAATTAAATTTTACGGATTAAGTACTTGGTTTTAGTGCTAATCCATGGCTAAGGTTCAAATAACTTATGTTGAAGCAAAATCATTGAATCACATCAATGCCACACATAGGGAAAACATCCCCTTAGTATGGTGTATGTGGTTGTTTGGGGATCATCACATGGCCCGTGACTTTTAGTAACAAATATTATTATATACACCCATAATTTTAACATTGCACAACATCTTAGGTTCTTAGGGTCATCATTGAAATATCTCAAAAAATTTCAATATCCTAGTCATAGTGTTAGCACAGGGAGTCACCCCTTGACTGCATAAGGAGTAAGCATTACACATCATAGTTAAGTTCAAATTTTAAAGGGGTTTGTTTGAGTAGTGGGATGGCTTCTCAACAATTTTTAAATGATTTAATGTTCTTTAAGACTTTCATGCATTTGGAAATTTGTGGCAAGTATAAATTGTTTGGGTAAAACGTAGTATAGGGAGCTGAGTTTATCTAATGGAAGAAGATGGATAGCTGATACCTATTTAAGGAAATATTCCTATCCTAAATTAGTCACACAACTATGATGATGAATCTTTACACAAACTATGTTTATGAAAATAAAACAACATTCATAAAATAGATTTCATGTATAAATTATTCCACAAATCCCTTATGAAATCTTCACTGACATGTTCTATAACACACACATAACTTGTAGAAAACTGAAAGAAGATAATTTATTGTTAAATCCTTTAACATATTATCACTCACACCTTAATAGTTGATGCAATTAATATTTTAGAGGAAATTAACAAACAAAAGAGACACACCACACATTAGATGTTCCTTGAGTCAGAAAATCTTCCAGCATGAAGTAAAAATGTTTTTTATTATATTGAGTCTTTAGGTAGACTAACATCCAACCTGGAAATGGTATTTACAAGTGGTGTATATAGCAAGAGAGGCACCAACTCCATCTCTTCTAAAAACAAGGAAACATTAATTCTTACATAACATATGTGTCAAAAGACATTATAGCCTTATCCCATTGAAATCTAACAGAAAGGACAAATGGGGAAGAAAGAAGAGAAGAAATTTGGGATGGAATACTGAGTGTGATGTCATGTTTCCCCTTTTTCTGTTGATTTACCTCCTTATGTCTTGGGTCTTTAATAACAATGAAGCTCCATTTAATAAGACCTCCAAAAACCTCATAATTGCCTTTCACCATCACTTGTATTATCCATTTGGTTATGGGTTCTTATCCATCCTTAATTGGCTCAGAAAAACTTGCTGACAGGTTTCAAAATTCAGTTAAAACAAGTGCTACCGGAAATTTCGGTAAAAACCTGTAATTGCACAAAATCTAGAATTATACCGAAAATTCTGGTAGCGCCCTATTTCTTTTTCAAAAATACACTGAAAATGACGAAAGTTCAATATAGACTAATATTCCTTGACAGCTAAGTTGCTGTTCAAAATTGTAACCGATAAGCAAAAGGCTACTTGTATCAAAAACCTGTTTTACATTTTCTCGATGTGTGTTGCAACTTCAACCAGTTAATCCATGTCAGTTTTGTTGTTAGCTGATGATCTAGATCTGGTTGCTCTTGTAGTTGCCTCCTTAATAGTTTCTTTGTCCTCCGTAGAACCCTTTTGTGTTTTTCTTCTCTTTGAGGGCTTTGAGTTTTGCTCTGAAGGGGTTGAATTCTTGCTTTTCTTCATGGATTTTTCTATTTTTGAACCTTCAGATTTACCTTCAATGTCAATAACCACTGTCATTAGGCTTGGATTATGTAGAAACTTGGACTCAAGCCTAACCTTATTGATGTCTCTTGTATGCCTCTTTCTGGTGCTAGAAATAGGTTTAGCTTATTCCTTATTCTTCTTACTACTGATTTCATATCCAACATCCTTGAGGAGTTCTTCATATGATGGTGTAGGTTGATACGCTTTTTGTAACTTTTGATGAATATTTGCTTCCAGAATTTCTGGTAGCACCTGTGCTTTTGATTTATCTGCAGTTGCAAACCTTCCTCTTCTGGCTTTAGTGTAGACATTAGGAAATGGAGGAACATGGGGTACTATTTTCATGGACTTGGGTTTTATTTTTGAGGAGCTCTCTATTTTTTCTACCTTTCTTTTAGCTTTGACTGCAGAAACCTTCCCTTTTTTCCCTTGGCCCTCTTATGAATGTTTTATTTTTTGGCCTTTCTTTTTGTTCTTATTTTTGCAGGCTGAGGGTTTGGCTGTGAAATTGGAGGTGTAGGTGTAGGTTGGCATGCCCTATAGAATAAAAAGTGGTCCCAAGTTTGATTTATCTTCCCCAAATCTTCTTCAACTAGAACTTTGATCAAAGATTGATGGTACAAGCTAAACTCAAAAAGATCAGTATGGGTTTGAACCCTTGCTGACATTTTTGTTAGGATTTTCAATAAGAAAAACAAACAGATTCAATGTCTTCATCCCTGCAATATGAAAAATAAACCTCATGTGATAGAGGAATACCACTATATACTTCCTTTGAAAAGTGAGGTATATCCTGATAAGCTTGATAGTTTCTGCCCGATCATTCTTAAGGTAGCTGCTTGGGATGCCTTTTGCCCAATTTGGATCTCCGTGAGCATCTTTGAGGAAGCTATTGAGATCACCTCTTGTAATAACTTTTCCTTTGAACCACCTTTATCCTTCTTTGGGAAGTTTAAAGGATTCAACAATGGAGTCTTCTGAAACCTACAAAGTAAGGCCATAAACTGTAGCTTCATGTCCATTAAAAGAGTTAGAAAAATATTGAGCAACTCCTAAGTGAGAGCTCCCTAACCTGGTACAAAGAGGCTACCACCCTGGTTGCATAAAAAAACTTCTTACCCTCGAATTGGCATCAACTAAATATGCACCTTGTGGCTCTATTTGATTTATATTTCCACTTGTTTTAGTAATCTTCAGAAAAATAAATGATTATGTCTCTTGCGACTGATAGGTGGTAGAGTAGGAAGAATTTTACCTATAAGTGTAGCCTGTATTCACTCTTGGAAATATTGTATCAAATCCAGACTCCTTCTCAAACTATGACTCTCAGCAATTTGAATCCAAACAACTAAAACTTTGAATGACATTCTCCTGATTTTTAGGTGGTTTTAAAATAAAATTTTGGTTCATCACCCCATGCAAATCAACCTTCATCATTAAAAATATTCCTCACCATGATGTGCACCATGTGATAATCCATCATCATCTTCAGTTGGCTGGGTTTTTCATATGAGAGCTCTAGATGGCTTGAGACAAGTGGGTTTATGACTAGCATTCACCTCCATAGTCTTTGTTGTTGATTGGCAGAAATTTCTGGTAGCACTGTTGTGCAGCCATCCAAACGGTTATGGCATTGAGCGTAATAACCACGATCTCCTTGATTAAGAAAAACACGTACCTAGACACATGGATAACTGACTAGGGGTTGACAGGTAGGACGTGTAACAGTTAAGTTCATAACTTAGAATGACACATGTGGCTCAATGTATATTACGACTTGACTTAAACTAATTGACTACAATATGACACCTATCATGAGATCTAAAAAGATTTAAAAAATATTTGAGGCGTATTTATAGTATGACATGTGGTTTAAATAAAGCGGATGCGTTTTTTTGTTTATTTTTTAAAAAATATAGCATGCTTTCGAAAATTTCAGCAGCATCGGAATAAAAATAAAAAAGACAGAAACAGGAAAATAACAGAATGTCTGAAGGGGATAAAACTGGTGCTTCCATAAATTCCAGTAGCGACCAATTATATATATATTTTTTTAATTTTGAAGTTTAACCCTAAAAATAAAACTATGGAATGAATTCATGACTTAGCAAGGAACTGTGCTAACACATAGGATAAATAAATCCTCCATAGGTCATATGTGGCAGATCTCAACCTTTTTCATGGCTTATTAACCCTAAAATAAAATATTGGGTATGAGTCCATACTTTTTTTCTCTAAACCATGGTTCCAAATTATATAATGATCCCCATATATCATTCATATATCAATTGTTCCATCTATAATTACTATATGGTGGTCTAGGATCACCTACATGGCCCATGAGAATTATAAGCAATTGTTATGTCTTAAGTCACTAGGTTTAACCTCTAGAAATTTTAATAAAATTATGTATTACCTGGATTCTCCTTATCTAACAATTATATGCCAATCTTAACTACTGAATCCTTCTACATAAATTCTTGCGGAAATTTAATTGCCAATTGCAAACACATGAAGAAAGATCAATCACACATAACACAGATGTTTTTACCGAGAAAGCATAAAGCTAAAAACCCCACTATCATATATTATGTATATATCAAGGATCATGAAACAATCTCATACAAAACTCTAATCCAAGAGCTCTCAGTACAATATACAATCGTCTCGTGCTGTCATACAAAATTGGCAAATTCATGCACCAATTTACTGCCTCCTGACAACCCGCCTCCACTGCATAATCCCTGTTGGTGAAGATCCTCTGAATGATTAATTCTAGCTTGCCTTGACTGCACAATACTCATAGGCATCTCCAATGTGTGTTTGGTTGCAAGTGTGCACCCACTAATCTCACAACTGATAGTCAAACTATCCCTTTCACCTATCTCTCAACTGGGTCTCCATTGGATCTGACATGCATGTAGTTAACAGTAGTAAATCTTCAGTTGTATGTGAGATCACTCCATGTGAATTAATTTAATATTTAATTCATTGATCTCTCACTAGTGTATCTTTAGTTACAACTAGTTACAAATAGCACAACTGAGTTTAACTCATTTAACTGAGTTAAACTACTTTACAACTCACATAACTACACATCCAACTCTATTACAACTTTGTATCACTCAGTTAAGTCCACTTACATGTCCCACCAACCAACCTTAGAACCTGAAATTCCTTTAGTCAACTCGTTTTCAACATCAGTTAACTGATTCCAAGTGAGCCATGAGAATAGATTAATATTTATTCTCCAACTAGTATTAAGGGATACTAATAATCGACATGCATTCTATTTTTAGACATGCAATCCACGAAACGACTTCACACATGCATTACAAAAATAGATGCCCATCCATAAATAAAATTTTCTCAACCATCTATAAATAGACTCTTGCTATAAATATAATTTTCTCACCATTCTAAAAATAGACATACACCTAAAAATAGCCTGTGTGGACCCCACCTAGTGTAGGCACTTAATTTTCACTAGGATCAAGGATGTTGTTTCCGGATGCCAATTTCACTATTTCTTGTTGCAATCCTCAACACTCCCTCTCAACAAGAAAGGAATGTCTTTGCCTGCACCCTGCAACTCCATGCAACACTTATCTTATGTTTTTCGCACATGTAACACTTGCATGCAACACTTCCGAAAATGAATAGCCTCCAAACAATTGAATCAATATAATGTATCTATAATCAAATTCTTTTGACTTCTGCTGGTACCAACTACACATGTCTTCAGGAAACATTGTGCTTTTGACCTCTGCATCCATGCACTCTACACTTGCTGTCAACTCTGATCCGCACTCCAGTATTTGACACTGTCACTTTGATTTCATGTCCTCTTGACATCTGACTGCATCAATCCAACTGATCCTGCTACTTCTCTACTATGGGCTCCACATAGCCAGGTTCAATTCATGAGATCCACACCATCTCAATGAAACCTACCCGGAAATTTCTTCTTAGGATTACTCATGCATGTCGCCTCACCTCTCACCTAGTGGTATAGCTGCATGCAATCCCTCTACCCATCTGGCTTAAAATTTCTTTGCATGAGTGGTTGCTCCCACTCCATGATCCTCTGCAAGTGGCTGCTCCACATCTTGAGGTTCACTCTTACCTGCATGCAAATCTTGCTCCCTCTCAAGCATAAATTTCATGGCTTTCTCACACTTCCCAATAGTAGGAAGCTTAGTAGAAATCCAATCTACATCAAGTCTGTAGAGATTCTTAACTTGAATCCCAACATTCTTGGCTTGCCATGTTGCTTTGTGTCACAGGAAAACGTTTCCTTCACTAAAGACAACACCATAGCCTCTATCCTATAACATTGTGACTGAGACTAAATTTTTATTCAAACCTGGAACATGCATAGTATATTTTAAATGAAAGAATTTACCTAATGCACTTTGAAAGGTAATGGTACCAATGACGGTTGCATTGTATCATCCGTCATCGCCCAAATCAATATGCATCTGGAGATCTTTCTCCTCCAAGTCACTAAAAATTTTCTTATCTCCCGTCATGTGAAAGGAAGCACCATTATCGAAGTACCACCCTGATCCCAATGCCCTAGACACCATGCATGCGATCAATGAGAAGTCAAGCTCAAATTGCGAGGCAAGAGCCTCCCTAGCTGCAGCTCCAGTAACCATCTTGTTTTTCTTCTTATGTGGACAATTTGTGGCAATATGTCCATACTCGTGACAGTGAAAAAACTTCACTTTGGACATGTTGTGCTCCTTGCCATCTTCACCAGCCTAAGATTTAGAATGGAATTTCTTCCCCTTCCCCTTCTTTGCCTTGGTAACCAAATCAAAATCCTCTTCATCGTCAATCTTTGATGAAGAGCCATCTCTGGTGTTCCACCTAAACTCCTCCTGCACTAGATCCGATCACATTCTTTCCCAATCTGACAGTTTTTCCCATCTGTTGACAGAGTCTTGATAGCTGTGCAAACTCTTAGGAAGTCCCAGGAGAGCCAAGCTTACCAAATCATCATCAAAAACACTAATCCTACACTCCCAAGCTCATCCCTACATTGGACAAACTTTGTTAAGTATACCCGAATAGTGTCGTTCTTTTGCATCTTGATCTTCTTGAGTTTATCTTTCAGCGCCGATTTCCTATGGTTGTTGTTTATTTGGAAAAAAACCGTCAAAGCCTTTCACATAGCATATGGAGTGGTTTTCTCATGAAAGCTTGAGACAATATGGTCTCATACACCTTCCAACAGAAATCTCCTTGCCCTTGCTACTTTCTGTTGCCATGCGTCAAGTAATGCAACATCCATCGAAGTGGGCTTAGGAACATCACTGTCAATGAATTCTTTCAAGTCATTATCCTCAAGCACCACCTCCATCCTATCCTTCCATACAATGTAGCTTGATCTGCTCTCGAGTGCATACTCTAACTGCAAACCATTGAAATTCATTTCAATGTTTACTCAACTGTCGCACCAAGAAATTCTTGCAGCAAATTCGAATTGTTTCCACCAACAAACTCAGCTACTGCTTCAATATTGCAATCTTCTTTGCTCCGATTCCATGTAGAAATTTTAATACAATTATGTATTGCCTGGATTCTCCTGATCTAACAATTATATGCCACTGTTAAATACAAAATCCTTCTACTTAAATTCTTGCAAAAATTTAATCGCCAATTGCAAACACGTGAATAAAGATCAATCACACATAACACATATGTTTTTACTGGGAAAGCATAAAGCTAAAAAGCCCACTATCATATATTATGTATATATCATGGATCATGAAACAATCTCATACAAAACTCTAATCCAAGAGCTCTCAGTACAATATACAATCGTCTTACACTGTCATACAAAATTGGCAAATTCATGCGCCAATTTACTACCTCCTGATAGCCTGCCTCCACTGCGCAATACCTAATGGTCAAGAACCTCTGAATGATTAATTATAGTCTGCCTTGACTGTGCAATACTCATAGGCATCTCCAATGTGTGTTTGGTTGCAAGTGTGCACCCACTATTGTCACAAATGATAGTCAAAATGTCCCTTTCACCTATCTCTCAACTGGGTCTCCACTGGATCTGACATGCATGTAGTTAATAGTAGTAAATCTTGAGTTGCATGTGAGATCACTCAATGTGAATTAATTTAATATTTAATTCACTGATCTCTCACTAGTGTATCTTTAGTTACAACTAGCACTACAAGGAAAAGACCCTCTAGTGGATGTTTTTGAAGAACCCCTTATAAAAATACCCCATACATCCATTTCTAGTGGAAGTTACTAGAGGAAGTTGGCGGGTAGAGGGTTTTGCAGATGTTTTTTCACTCGGTGCACTTATAAACCAACATCGCACCAGTGCTCCTTACAAGAGAAAGCACCGGTGTGCACAAAACATTGGCACACCAGACACCGTGTGCTCTGTACACACCCGCCCGGTGCGTTGTATCACTGTAGAGCACTGGTGCTTCACAACTCTTCCACACCGGTGCATCATAAAACACCGTGCCAAAATCGAAACCACTCGATGCGGTATTAAGAATCTGCACTGATGCATCATAAAATAACGTGCCAAAACATAAATCGACCAGTGTGTCTGTAAGAAACATCACCAATGCACCTATAAACCACGTGCATCGAAAAAGGGTTAAATAAAAAAAATTATAGAAAAAAAACAGATTTTTCACTTTTTTCAATGCTCTAGAGCTCTCAATTACTAGTGAGCTCTATAAGAGAAAGCATCGGTGTGCACAAAAAATTGGCACACCGGACACCCTGCACTCCGTAAAGACCTGCTTGGCGAGTCCTCTTACTGTAATGCACTAGTGCTTCACAACTCTTCCGCGCCGGTGCATCATAAAAAACCGCGCAAAAATAGAAACCACCTAGTTTAGTGTTAAGAAACCGCATCGGTGCATCATAAAACACCGCGCCATAATAGAAACTGACTGGTGCATTCGTATGGAACATCATCGGTGCACCTATAAAATTCCCACACTGGAACAGGGTTAAATAAAAAAAATTACGGCCAAAAAACCACATTTTTCACTTTTCTGCTCTCAATCACTGATGCGCTCTACAAGAGAAAGCACCGGTCGCACAAAAAATTGGCACACCGAACACTGTGTGCTCCATACACACCTGCTCGATCCATCCTATTACTGTAAAGCATCAGTGATTCACAACTATTCCGCCCTGGTGCATCATAAAACACTGTGCCAAAACAGAAACAACCCGGTGCGGTGTTAAGGAACCACCACGGTGTGTCATAAAACACCACGCCAAATTTGAAACTGCCTGGTGCGGTCTTAAGAAACCGCACCGGTGCACCTCTAAAACCTCACGCACTAGAACAGGGTTAAATAAAAAAAAATTACGGTCAAAAAACTACAATTTTCACTTTTCTCAGTGCTCAGATTTCTCAAGCACCGATGCAATTTCTCCTTCTCTGAGCCACCCTGACATCGGTGCTCCCATTGCACCCATTGCATGCATTGATGCTGTGCATTGGCCACCAATCTCTAGCTTGCATTTTGCAAAATGGTGGGCAAATTTTCTTTTGCAAATTCTACAACAATTATGCATCCTCGATGGTGAAATGTACATGTATTTTTCTTGTCTTTCCATAATTAAGCTTTTTAGTGGATTAGAATTTGAAATAACCTTAAAATTAACCATTTAAAAAGATTTTTTTTTTCTTTTGTCACGCGGTGTGTGCGAGCCGTTCGGCTCGCACTGGTAAGTGGTGCTGGCTGTAAAATTTACAGGCTACACTGTAACTAGTGCTAATGGTATCCGCACCAGGTCTGGGGTGATATCGAAAGATGCCCCGAATTATTTTAAAATTTAAAAAAAAGTTTGGTGTGATCATTTAGCCAGTCACACCGTTGACCATGGGAATAGCAATGTGGTGTGTTGATGGAAATATCCACCCTAGTATCTATCAGCGCACCACATTCGGCATTTTGACAGGGTCAACAGTGTGGCCGGGTAAAAGACTGCACTGTTGAATATTTAATTTTTCAAGAATTCGGTGTGCTGACATGACTATACACGTCGGGGCGTATATTTTAGTCAGCGCACCGCTCTTCTAACACCATATATAGTCAACAGTGCTTGAAAAAACTTAAGGTGCACCACATACGATGTGTTAAACGTTATCTAGGGCACTGTCGCTAGTGCGCTACAAACAAAAGATGCACCAGAACCGGTGCATGACTGTTTTTGTTGCACACTGACTGGTCTATTTTTTTTTCCAAAAAAAATTATATATGTATATTCCTAAATACATGTCTGATTTAATAATTTTTTTTATTTAATATGTCAAGGATTTAGAGAGAGGAGGAGGAACAACAATATCAAAAAGCATAGCAGTATGACATGCTTCGCCAGTGGGAGGCATGAGAGAGGAAGAGAGATGCGTACCCTCACCCTATTAAAGCAGATACCCAAGGGATCCTAAGGTAGGTAGGCCTCCTCAAGTTCTATGAGGAGGCTACTTTCCTAAAGGCCCATAGTGTGTTTTTGAGACATCTTATTCGTAGGTGGAATGCCCACCAACAGGCTTTCCAGGTTGGCCCTGACTAGTGGTACACACCCACTGAGGAGGATATTTATTTCATTATAGGGATATCGAGGAGAGGGGTGGATTCTCCCTCGTTCCCAGAGGTTCTAGCTGGTTGTGTAGCAGGGAGTCAGTTAGTTTACTCTCAGAGATATATTGGAGAAAATGTATTGTCTTCTTCAGAGTTTTAAGTCCCTAGAGGTCAGTTACGTATTGGTGCATTTGGTAGACAGGACGTGCAGTGCCTATCACTTCTCATTTCAACCATTTCACACAACACCAGTGACGGGAAATTCATTAGTTGCATGCTTCTATATTATGTTGATTCTTTAGTATAGGAGCCATGACTTTTTAGGTGGTCTGCCATTTTTTTGCGGCAGTTATGTATGACCTTAGATAGATGTCGTGCTCATGCACAAGGGAGGGTCAACTTTCCCTTTGCTTCAGATATTTTTTGTTTATTTTTTGAGAGGTTTCCAGAGATGAGGCCTAATTTTGTTCAGAAACCTCGTAGGCCGATGTTGGAGGCACAGATGCACATGTGGGGGCAGCTGATTCCCAAGAGGGGAGAGACTATGTTTCCAGCCAGGATATTGCATGATGCACCGGACTTACTAGCCAGTGTTGACAAGCTGCATCCCTTCATTATGGTCCCCTATGCTTATGCTAGATTGGATTGGTGAGGGTGTGCCAACATCCTCTTCACAGATGATGATCCACCAGATGATATAGGTAATATTACTATTTTATTTATATTTATTCTAACATATTCTTTAACTTGTTTTTATTAAATTGTGTAATGAAATTTTCTAATTATTGTTGTGTACTTGTTTATATTTTGCAGACATTGGCTCTTTGATGGTGACGATATGTCAGAACCATCACATGATCCAGGTGTGGATCCTGATGAAGATCAGGACATGATAGATGCCGAGGATCATGATCAGGAGGCTGGTGCAGAGAGACATGCTCCTACTGGTGCGCCGATACCGCCTTTTCCTAGGCGCAGTCGGCCTGATACTAGATACAGGATGGAGTTTGGCAACCAACTCAGTGCATTAATTGTTGAGGCGGGCATCAGGCCTGCTCATTATAGAGACATACAGACCGATGATAGGCTATTACAGATGTGGAGAGGCATGCCGCGTGACATGTACAGCCTAATAACGCATTTCATAGGAGCTATGACAACTATTACACGACTGAGGAGGACTGTTGCATGTTATAGGCGTGGTCGAGCCGCAGCACATGATGGAGAGTCTCCGAGCAGCGACTCATCATCTCATGATTGTTCACCTCATGCCGCACAAGATGAGCATGAGGCTCCACTAGCATCTAGCAATCATCATGGAGATGAGGCTGGATCATCGGCCACGTCCAATCAGCAACTTGCAGCATCCATCAGTACTAGTCATGATCATGAGCAGGATGGACCATCAACCGTCGAGGCTGCACCATTGAATGAGCAGGCCTCCACTAGTACTGCTTATATTGATGTTGCACTACCACCATCTTATCCATCCATCAGTACTAGTCATGATCATGAGTAGGCTCAACCATCGACCATCGAGGCTGCACCATTGACTGAGCAAACCTCCACTAGTACTAATACTGATGTTGTACTACCACTATTTGATCCATGACATTTATATTATAGTTGTTTATTTTTAACATTATTCAGTTATCTATATCTATATCTATATCTATATCTATATCTATATCTATATCTATATCTATATCTATATATATATATATATATATATATGGTCCATTTATTTTATGTTCATGTTGTAGTTGTATTTAATTTACATGTTGGTGATCATCATGACGTGTATATTTTTAGGTCATGTTAGATATGCTCATTTAATGTTTAGCTTGCAGATAGATGTGTATGTGATAGCATGCGTTATTTGACATGAGATGTATATTTGATGTTTGTGTTGTGATGATGTTAATATATAATGTTAATTTGATGTTTGAATGTGTTTTTTAGTCGAATATGATGTTTGTACGATGGTTATCATGATCGTGATGTTTATTAATTAATTTAATATTAAATGACCATGATATTTATTAAATATTATGTCGTGATTGTAATTGAAATTGAAATTTTAATTATATGTAAAATTGTAAAATTGTAGTTGTATTTGTAATTGTAATTTTAACTAAATATTTAATGTAAAATTTTAATTGTAATTGTAATATTTAATTGATTGTGAAAAGATTGTAATTGTAATTGTATATATGACAAATTGTAAAATTGTAATTGTAATTCTAATTGTATGTAAAATTCTAAAATTGTAATTGTATTTGTAATTGTAATTTTAATAGTAATTGTATGTAAAATATTTGTAAAATTGTAATTGTAATCGTAAATGTAATTCTAATTCTAATTCCAATTGTATATAAAATATTTGTAAAATTTTAATTGTATTATTGTGAAATGATTGTAATTGTAATTGTAATCCTAATTCTAATCGTAATTGTATGTGAAATTGTAAAACTGTAATTGTAATTGTAATTGTATGTAAAATATTTGTAAAATTTTAATTGTATTAATGTGAAAATTTTAATTGCATTAATGTGAAATGATTTTATTAAAATATTTAAATTTGTAAATTTGTAAATAATTGTAAAATAATAAATCTATAATAATATGAATTTTTGTAACATAATAAAGTTTAGAAAATAATGCAAATAAATTCATGTACTTTAGAATTATCATTATTTTATTATGATCTTACATACAAAAAAAAGAACTCTATACATTTTGGTGCGCTTATCATCATAACACGTACCAGTGCGTCTTATTACTCAAACGCACCAGTGCTTCACAACTCTTCCACATCGGCGCGTCATAAAACATCGTGCCAAAAGAAAAACCTCAATCTTACAAACCGCCTCTGTGCGCCTATAAAATAGCATGCACCAGAATGAGGTTATTCTATAAAGTGCAGTATTAGAGCAATGGAGGGTTCGAATTGCGAGCAAGAATTTTTTTGAGGAGATGAGGATTTGAAAAGACGAGAGTTCAAATTTCGGCTGAGAAGTTGATAGTAGAGAAAATGAGTGATTCAAATAGAAAGACAGACAAAGATGCTTACAAGGATGCAGATGTCTACAAAGCTCAAAAAAGTACAAAAGGAGAAAATGAGTACAGGTTGAGACTGGCAAAGAGCATTTAGTTGAGGCCAGCAATAGGGTTAAGAGGTCCGATGATGGATAAATGGAGAGCAGAGTTGATGGTAGAGAAATATCAATTGAGGCAGTCGATAAAGACAAGAGGCACCATGAAGGGAAGGATTCTCATTCCCTTAAAGACAACAGAGAAAGATCAATTGACATTGTTGATCAAGCTGGTATGTCCCATGAAGGGAAATATTCTCTAGAATGCATTTAAAAGCAGTTGGGAGTATTGCACGAGCTTCAATTGGCTTACATAAACTTTTACCAGCAAAGATGACATCGCATAAAATCACATCTTCGACTTTCAATTGAACCTGAATGGCATCTCTAACTTGTTTAAGTTGTGGTCCTGTGGATGAAACTGGTAAAAAGTCTGCTTGTATTATAAATGGAAATCCAGTGACCATTTCTGTGGGAAGAAAAGCATAGATACCTGCAGCTACCATATTTCCACCTGCAAATCAGTTTCCCATTGGGAAAGCTAATGTAATAGCCTATTTTGCAATGTCTTTCCTCTGCTCAACCCTATACTTATTTTCTATGGGAAGCCATTTCCTCCACATGTAATAACTGCATCATCTAGTCGAAAATCGGTCTTCTTCTGCTAAAAAATGCAGAATGAAGGACTCATTGTCATTTCTCCTAGAACATTACCCTTCTACAGATTATATGTACTAATTGTTGGCAGACCATCTGTCTATCTACAGATCATATTCTAAAACATATTGGCTGCAAATAGTTAAGTGCCAATTAAAATAGGTTCGCATGCCACAATTTCCCACTTGGGCCCTGTAGTATTGCATCTTCACACAGCCCACATTGCATTCTCTCCACATAATTAGTGGGGACCTCCTGCAATAAACAAAATGCATTGGAAGAATAATTATTTCCATCAAGAATTTATCCAATTCCAATTCTCAATTTTAATTCTAATTCTAGTTCTCAAGAATAAACAAAATTATAATTCTCAATTTCTATGGTTGGAGTTCACTAAACTTTGGTGTACACACCTAAAATTAATTTCGGTGCCTTAACCGCAAATCGATGCTACTGTACATATAACTGCACCGGTGTCGATCTTACAAAAAGACGCACCGATGACGAATAAACGCAAATGAAAAAAGCTCAAATCTATTTTCTTTAAGTGAAAAAAAATGGAAAATTGAAAAATGGGCGGCAAAACATCGAAAATATAAGTTCATAAAATAATTCTTTAAATACTAAAAATTTTCATTATTTCACTATTTTTGCTAAAATTTTCAGCTAGATATTTGCAGAAAACATACCTAGAGCAAGAGAGCATGAGGGCACTGTGGAGCAGCAAAATATGTTCGAATAGAAGTATTCAGACAATCAGAAACCAAACATCTAGTGATTCAAACCTCGTATCATAGAATTACAAACCATCTCATGATTAAATTTGATTATTTTTTTACTTTTTTTGCACTTTTTTTACTTTTTCTGTAGTTTTATCCATTTTTACCCTAAACCCTTCATTTTTTTGTTTTTTCCTTTTCTTATCCTTGTTTTTGTGATTTCAGAATTAGGGCTTTTCATTTTAGATTGACATCTAACCCACAGGATGACTTGCATAGTCATATCCCAATCCATTTGGCCATTGCGTGAATTTTTGGAAAAAATGGATTCTTTTTATTGGTGAGCCCTGTGTAACCTAGCACACCAGTGCGCTGTATTATAAAGTGCACTGCGCAAGTACCGTGTAATAAAAAATTTGAAAACAATTTTTCTAAATCAGTGCGCCATGTCTAAAATAGGGCATCGGTGCTCCATGTTATGAGGATAGCACCATACGCTCTATTACACTATTTGTACGGTGCGTTTATAATACCCCACAATTGTACAGTCTATTATACTATTTTGTGATGCGATTTTAATAGCCGCATGGACCAGCGGCGGTGTGTACATCATGAAAGGCACACCGGTGCCTTGATATTTATTTTTTACTTGAAAAGTTGACAATTTATTTATAAATATATTAATGAATGATATGGTATAGGTTTCAGATTGATAAATAAATGACTGACAAGAGATCAATTAACAAAAATACTGATAGCACACCAAGAAAAGAAAAAAAGCCAAGTTCTTTGTAAATTCTTTATAAAAAATATTTTTTTTTGAACTATATGTAACTTTAACTAATATGTATTATTTACTGTGTATCATGTAGAGCCACAAAATGACGAATATCGATAAGATTATTCCTGATCTAGGACCAGAAGAGCGTAAAATCTTGATGGAAAAATTGCAAAAGGTTGAATCAGGTGAATGAAAAAATGCTATCGATCCAATATGAGTTTATTTTTTTAATTATCATTAATAATATACTTAAAATTATTAGATAACATGTGTCAAATAGTCTATTAATTCACATCTGTTTAATTTTCTACAACGACCAACAACTCAGAAAAGGAATGTTGTTCTAAGAAAAGAAAAAAATAAAACATGCAAATGAAAATGAATTTCTCCTTAGCTCATCTAGAGTGGTGCTGGAAGTTAATGAAAGGGGGAAAAACTTTTACAAAAGTTTGAGGGATCTAGTGGAATGAATGTATAGATTTTCTTTCCACTTACAATACAAAAATCAATCCAATGATTCCAAGAACCAAATTTTATCTAAACTACAGGAAGAGTTTCTAGAGAATTGGTCGATGAGAAATGTCAGACTTTTAATAGCAAAAACATACAACAACAAAAAAGAAGGAATGAAAAGTAATATTCCTTTAAATGTTTGTCTAGAATTATTTATAAATATCACTTTCGTTATATTTACTTTTCATATATCAATATAAAAGTTAAATATTTTATTGTCATGTTACATTTTCAGGAAGATTATGAAAATCTCAAAAGGTGAACAAGCTGATATCGGAAATATGCCAATAGGAATGTCCAAAACGGTGTACAAGGAGATGGTCAAATAAATGGACAAAATTGCATCGCAGGAGGAGCCATCTGAACAACAACATGCTTCGAATGTAATATGTAATCATTGAATTTTTCGATCATTAGGTACAATAAATAAACAATTTAGCATTACATATTAATTTTCAAGAATTTTCTTGCAGAAAAGAAAAGAAAATGGAACCCATTCAGCACATAAAATAGGATGACAAGGAAGAAAAGGGTTGATATCTAAGTTTGTGAGTAATTATTACTTCCTTATAACAACTTAACTAGATTTCATTTTTGTATTTTTTAAGTTGTTTTACAAAAATCATCATTGAATGTCTTCAAACAGGTCCTAACATACAAAGAAGAACTATCAGACGAATTGATTGAAATTGGGTTAAATATGGGTTGTGAGTATATGTTGGCATTTCAGAAATTAATTGTGGAATTTGTAAGCATCTATTGATCTTGTTTTACTTAGCTCCATCTATAATTAATAGAACAAAAACATCTTTTCTATTAAATATATGATTTGTTATGGGGTATAAAAATTGCAGGAAACAAAGTATGGAACTGCACCAACAGATGAAATTTTGAAAGATGGCATGGTACATGGTTTTTAACGAATGTGTGTAGTTTATGAGTCAATTGTTGCTATGGTACGTCATTTTTCTTTTCGATTTACATTGATGTATATTATTTAATATTGCAAGTTTCATTATTCTCACCAATGTATATACACTCATTTCAATTTATTTTTATGTTTGTAGATGGAACGTGAAGATGAAGAAAACAATCAACACAGTGAACAAAACATTCCTGAAAATAACCCAAGTCATAGAAGTAGCTCTAGTAGTGACATTAGTTCAAGCGAAGAATGATGATCACTATGTTTGGATATCAAAACAAGGCATTACATTTTTTGAAATATGTTTGCAAAATCAGAAATTTTGTTTAATGTAATGGACATAGTGTCCCAATTGAAAGACAAAGAGATACCAATAACTGTCCCATTTTGTATGAAAAGGACTATCTTATATATATATATATATATATATATATATATATATATATATATATATATATATATATATATATATGTTTTAATTTATTCTATTGCGTTCTCCAATGTTGTTCTCAAATGCAATAATAAACATTTAATTCATATGAATATTGTTATAAGATGTGTCAACTTTTGATGAATAATGAATTTAAAACAATCACAATAATTGCACTGTCATAGGTCGATGTTTTAAAAAAATACAAAATGAAAGCTGGTGCATGTCAGTTACTGTACACCGGTGTGTTTGTATTCTCAAGCGCACTAGTGCATTTCTACAACCTATGGGCACCGCACAAATAACAAAACCAATTAAAAATATTGGTCCATTTGTGTGGTGTTTTTATGTGTCTATATGCACCGGTGTCATTGTATGACTTATGGGCACCGCATGAATACCGATACCAATTATAAATCTCGGTGTGTTTGTGTGATACTACGCACCGGGGTGTTTATGTGTCTATAAGCACCAGTGCATTTATATGACCTATGGGCACCACACGAATACCAATACCAATTATAAATCTTGGTACATTAGTGTGATACTAAGCACCGATGCATTTCTATAAGTCTACGCACCGGTGCATTGATATGACCTATGGGAAATGCACAAATCCTAAGACCAATTAGAACGGCCGGTGTGTTTTATCACCAAAAGTACACCCAGTGTGGTTTTATACCTTAACGAATAGGTGCATTCTCCTTCAACTGCCTCGGGGTTCCCTCTAAATGTATGCACTAGTGCATTAAGGCTAGAGTAGCGCACCGGTGAAAAAAAACATCCATAAGAACCTTCAACCACCCAATTTTTTTTAGTTGTGTTGAATTTCCATTAAAAGCTCCGCCAAAACCTCCGTAACCATAAACAGATGTTGTAGAAAATATTTTTTTGACAATTTTGGACAATTTTGTAACACTAAAAACCTTCTTCATAACCTCCGCTAGAGGGTCTTTTCCTCATAGTGTAGTTACAAGTAGCACAACTGAGTTTAACTCACTTAACTGAGTTAAACTACTTTACAACTCACATAACTACACATCCAACTCTGTTACAAATTTGTAGCACTCAGTTACAACGAAGTCCACTTGCATGTCCCACCAACCAACCTTAGAACTCGAAATTCCTTCAGTCAACTGGTTTGCCACATCAGTTAACTGATTCTAGGTGCTCCATGAGAATAGATTAATATTTATTGTCCAACTATTATTAAGGGATAATAATAATCGACATGCATTTTTAGACATGCAATCCACGAACCGAATTCGCACATGCATTCCAAAAATAGACACCCATCCATAAATAGAATTTTCTCAGCCATCTATAAATAGACTCCCACTATAAATAGAATTTTCTCACCATTCTAAAAATAGACATACACCTAAAAATAGCCTATTTAGGCCCCACTTAGTGTAGGTGCTTAATTTTCACTAGGATCAAGGATGTTGTTTCCAGATGCCAATTTCACTGTTTCTTGTTGCAATCCTCAACATAACCCAGAATTTATCCTAGTCTTATATACCTTTGCTTGTTGAACTGATCTTGAAAATGATGCCCATATCACACTCACAAGTCAAGCCACTTTCTTTGTAAGGCTTGCATGTTTTTTTTGGGATGTACACATGGATTATGAGTCTCAAAAGTATTTTTTAGGGCATTACTTGCTAGTTTACAACCATCCTAGACCAAAACCTAATCTCTAACACCCATCCTTCTTGTGAAAAATATGAAAAATATCCCCATATCATATTGGTAGAGTAAATTCTCCATCTATAGAACCTTTATAGTGGTATAGGACCTTATGCATCGCCATATTCCCTAAAAGAAAATTTCAAGGCCTAAATCATATGTTTTTAGCTTTGGACCATGGTTGAGGGCTTCAGATCTATCGTTGGTGCATAAACTTAAAAGTAGTCCCTATACTTTACTCATAGGTGACATATTCCCTCTATAGGACCTATGTGATGACACTAGGCCTAATGCATGGACCATGAGCCATAAAAGCAACTTTTAAGGCTCGAGTCCATGGTTTTTGACCTAGTGATATGGCCTAAGATTGAAGACGCATCCTTAATACATAAAACTTATCTGATACCCATATCCCACTTACTTGACAAATATTCACTCTATAATTCTGGTGTCATTATTTGGGGGCTCATGCATGGTCTATGAGCCCTAGAAACAACTATTATTGCCCAAGTCTTTAATTGTAAATACGAAATTATATCTTGGTCTTTGAAATGCATCCTTTCTACATAAAACCTAAATATGGTGTCTATATCTCTCTTATAGGTCAAATATTTCCTCTACAATCCATATGGGGTAGTCTAAGGATATTTTCTTTTCCTTTGAGATATAAGGATCTATTAAATATGGTTTCCCTTATTTTTTTAGCACGCTAAACCATGGCCACAGCCTCAAACCCTGTCCTTATTAGATGAGATCTAATATAGTTCCTTTATTACCATTGTAGTGATGCAGGATCATTAGAGCTTCCAAGCCACAAAGGGGTCTTGAATTTTGAGAATAATTTATATTCTTCTATGTAAATGAACTATATGAGTCATAGTGTTAGAAAAGCTATGGATAGGTGAAAATTTGTCCATACGGAAAAAACTATTTTACCTTGAAAAACATGAGAGCTTTAGGGAATAAATCATGGAGTGATTTATGGATGTAGGAAAATATATTTTTCTTCTAAATTTGTATTTAATCATTGTAACCCTACGAGCAAGGCTAATGACCAAATAAAAGTAGAATCACGTTAAGATAGGAATAAGATATTTTTATGAATTGATGCATGTACATTTTTTACTTCGTTTGAATGGAAAAGAAAATTCACCAAATGTTGTGTGTTATGTTAAATACTCATGTGGTGAATAACAAGAAAATCTACGAATAACGAAATCTATGCATGTAATCCTAATAGAAGACAATATAGCTATGATAAGATTAACCTTGATAAGGTTAAAATGGGTTTCAATAAATCATACGGTAATTGTATGTGTTGATAGTTGAAATCCTCATTGAGTGAGGAAGTGTATATCTGTAGAAATACGAGATCAATAGAGATTTCAAAGTCGTATGAACTTTGTGGTGATTTAAGTTAGCAGATACTTGGCATGTAGACAAGTTTGCATATATGTGGATCCACATAACCAATTCAATGAAATTGCAAACTCATGAGTGTTCCTGCATTGTAGGTAAGGTCAAGAAGAAATTGTGGAATGGATGAATTGATCCAGTTGATCAATGCATGAATCTATTTTTTTTTCTAAATTGGACTAATTATATTAATGAAACATAATATATAGGTCAGAATTACCTCCAGAGTGGCTATGCTAGCCAATTCCGGAGGTAGTAAGAGTCAAAAATTCAAAACAATGACCACCCCAAATGGGGAAACCGGTCAGAAAATTTTTTCCCTCTATGGGGAAAGTAGCTTTGAGCATAAACAACTTAGAAGTTGAAAAATTGTTCTAGAAAGACATATTATTAGATAAAATAATCAAAACAGAGAGAAAAGACCTCTCCTTTATGTAGCCAAGCTTCATGCTAGGTGTCGGGCTTTTATGGCGGTGGCTCATCCACAATGAGACACCAGTATTCTTTTGAGGAGTCATTTACTTTCATCGATTTCTAGGCTACAGGTTCTAGAGTAGTAGCAGTGAAAACCATGCTAGCGTTGCCCTTTCTTTTTTCCTCACCCGACCATTCGGGACTCCCACTGCCACTACCATTGCTGCTAGAAGAATGTGTGTTAGGCTTGACCGACAAGGCCTCTGAATTCCTCAAGAGTTGCGGAGGCACTAGTGCAATTGTGGACTTTCTTGGTCTCTTTCTAGTGTCTCTTCCCACAGAACTTGAAGCCCCCTCCTAGAAACTTACTGTAATTGTGGCAGTGAGACAGGATTTGTCCTTTGAACAGTTGTAATGAAACTGAACAGAGTTCTCTTCAGGGGGCGGGGACCATGAGTTAGAAAATGCATGCATCTTATTGTTTAAAACCTAAATATTATGTTTTGAAGGCAAAGGTTTGTCTCAGAGTATCATGTGGGTTGTTGATGGTACCGCACTATTACAATCTTAAATATTAAATCTTCAATTCTGATAATGTGTGCATGTATGATATGGTTGGAGTATAGCACCTTATCATACTTTAAAAACCTATACATAACATACAAAACTTAAAAGTTACTAATAAAACCTAAATGTTTAAATGTAATACCTATACCATACCTCGACATCAAAAGCCTTTCATAATATGTAAAACTTTGAAAGTAAAAGGGCTTAATGGTTAAGAGTATGTGTTTCTTCATAAAAGGTCAAAACTAGAGGGAGTAGAATTTGTATGCCTTTGTAGACTTAATAATAATTATTTTTATTTTATTTTTATCTCAACATCTCCTCACGTTACACCCTAAAAATGATTTATACTTTGATGCTCCGTTAGCATCACACTTAGGTCCTACTCTAATGACACATTGCTTTAATGTTATTTTGAATTCCCTAAATACACAAGGAACAAACTAAGTATAAAATTGCTTAAGTGTATTATCATAGTAGAATCTCATAAAATCTGATTTGTTAGTTGATATCTCATGACAAGCTAATAAGAATGAACCTCTCCAAAGAAAATGGTCCCCTTAGACTATATTTTGAATTCCTTAAATGCATAAGGAATAAAAGAATTATAAAGCTTATAATCATAATAGAATCTCATAAAATATAATATGTTAGTTGATATTTACTTATAATCATAGTAGAATCTCACAAAATCTAACGTGTTAGTTGATATTTAGTGACAAGTTAATTAGAATAAATCTCTCAAAAAAAATCCCTAGACTTCAAGATAGGTAAAAAAATGACTTGAACATTCACAATTATAAATATAAAAAATAGATGTGGTATAAATATTTTTTTTCTATATTATTATTAAAATAATAAAAAGTTACATTGATAACCTGCCAATCCAAAAAATTAGTAAAAACTGGGATTTTATATAAACAAAAACAATCATGTAATCATCATATGTCCATATATTAAACTATGTTTTTGAAAAATAAAACAAAAATCATATGAAATATCTATATATATAAATCTGAATTATAATATATATATATATCTAAATTACAAATTTTACATAATTATTTTAAAGATTTCTCAAAATATTAAATTTATTTATATATTAAAAATACATTTTAAATATTAAAAAAAACACATTTCCAAATCAACTAAAATATACATAAAAAAACTTAAACTAATCCATAAATAATATGCTTTGCATGTAAATCACTGCATGTATTTTGATCATTGTCAACTGGTTCAATGGTGAGCAACATTGTCATATACACACTGATACACAGTGATACCCATTTTTAAGGAGGTTTATTTTCTCAAATAATATTTTAATAATATTTTTTTGGCTACATATTTACAAGGAGTGGAACATAGAAAATCAGTAAACAGATAGATGGTACAGTTACAACAAAAATTTTCACAGCAAGATGGTCTAGGACAGCTCGTATATGACTTTTTAAAGTTTTTTTTAACATAAAGGATTTCAATATGATTTTTCAGTATAGTTTTCTTATATGGTATTTTTTATGATTATAATTGGTGGACTTATATGTACTAATGTAGATGTATCTTAATTTTGAATAGAATCGAAAAGGATCAAATCTCTTTTACTATGTTTGTATTTCAAGAAATTCAATCTCTAAGATTAAAATAGATCTAACGTTATTCTTTTAATATTAATATTAAATAACTTTTTAAATATTAATATGAAATGATTTTTACATGATATTTTATCTCTCAAATTAAAATAGATCTAACTAATATTAATGTTAATCTTTTAATATTAATACTAGATGATTTTTACATGATATGATAACAAAAGTAATAATTTCAAATATTATTACTTTGACATTGAAATATTTATATCATATAGATATTTTGAGACAATGATAGTTTTGTTATGTTTCTCTGGACTCAGAGAGATTTAGTAATTTTTTTTAAAATCAGAAACTCTATTTGCTTTTACAACGTAATTTTATTTTACAATTAAAATTACAGTTTTTTTTATTCTAAGACGGAGGAAGAAGGAGAAAAAAAAAAAAACTAGTTAATGCAAGTGCTACATTCATGTAAGGTACAAAATCTTCGTCAAGCTTGAAATGTGTGAGCTTCCATGTTTTTTCACGTCCTTCAAACAATTACTCTGTCCAAATCTATAATTAACATCACGTGTATTTGCCCATGTCTTGCACCTCATTCACCCATATCTTGCAGCGAATTCTCCTGCTTTGTCTCTACAAATCTGACATTAAATACTTTGTTTTTTCCTCTCATTTTCCATGAGTGGTATGCATTTTCAGAAAGAATAAACTGGATCGGTTCGTTGATCCCATGGGAGAATATGAAGGGAATTGGGTCCAAATAAAGAGCTTGTAATTCCCAATTTCAAGTCATAGATAGTCGATTGATTGATCAATCAGTTAATATATTGAGATGTCACAAGGGATTGGGAATCGGGAAGCCTGTGGGAATGTGGAGGAGAAATATGGAGTAAGAATCAAAAGGTGCCCCTCGTAGTCTTGCTTGTCTGATCTCAATATCCGCTCTTGGCCTAAGTAAGTTTCTTCTCTTCATTCCTTTCCTTGTTATGTTCTTACTGATCAATATATAGTGATCTAGTTTGAAGATCTTAGAAATGCAGAGAGTTTAAGACTCATGACTCTCCAATATATTTAATAAATTTTATTCCTAATCATGTATGCTGGTGGCTTTAGCTGAAACATATACCAAAAGGAGCTTAAGGCATTTGGTGTACTTGATAATGAATTTTGAATTGGGTAAAACTGATAAAGGTTCATAATAAATCATATATTTTTGTAAGTTTCAATTGAGTGGGTTTTGTTATCACTTTAGTAATTTTTTAAGTTGTGGGATTTGAGTTTTTAGTCTAAGAACACTAGAGGTAACCACAAACCTACTTCAAATTTTGGGATCTAGCCTTCCTAGAATTCATAGAGGGCTTTCTCTTTAAGATTTATCTTTGTTTTTTATTTATGTTTTTAGGCTAATTATGATAGAACAATTGGTTTTGTTTTTAAAGGTTTTGGTGGGGAAAAAATCACTTATAGGTAAACTAGAGAGAAATCAACTTGTCGATTGGGCTATGGAGTCTACATATAGCTAGCAGCACTAGAAGTCAAGGCCAAAAAGGTACAAATGTATTTAAGGCAAGATAGATAACCCTCAGAGATTGAGAAAGTGTTTTTTGGTGAAGTTGTATGATCAGGATAAAGGACTATGAAGGATCCTTTGATCCAAAAAATTGAAGAAAGAGGCAGGGGTCAAACGGGAGTAGGAGCAATCAAGAATTCCTAACACTGGAAATCAGCAGAAAACATTAAAATAAGAACTAGTTAAAAACAGGGAGCACTAGGCTAGCCTATTGTAATATTCCTAGTTGCACATTCAGATAGAACAAACATATATAATGAATTGCATGAAACTCAGAAAAGAAAACAATGACAAGAAGAAAGTACTTCAATCATAAGCTTATCACAGTGATCCTGAATTATGATGCCAGTTTAGCTTTGTCCACCCTACTACGTCGAAATCAACACATAATAGACTCCATTGTTCAGCAAAAAAGTCTATAGTAAAGTATAGCAATTTTATTTCACACTCAATACTTCAAATGTAGAAGTATTTATACAAAATGTAGTTACAAATATCCTAGGAGACATCTAGGAATTTCTTTAGGAAATAGAAAATATATTTACAAAATAAGAGGGACAGCTGCTTAACAAATCAGCAAGCTGTCCTCTTATCCAAAATAAATAGAATTACTTTATCTAACTAGGAGCTTTTGGGTGATTAGCTATCCTGCTTTGTTGGCTGCTAGAAAATATCTTCATTTGAGTTTCCTTAGCTGATACTCTTTAATCTGATACTCTTTAATGCTGCTCTTTAACTCTGATACAATTTTGACTGATATTTCCACTGTTTTACTACTGTAAAAATATATCTTTTATAGTAAAAATTTAGTAGACTGTCCTTTTGTTTGACTGTTTCTTCTTGACTGTTTTGAAGGTAATTTATTCACTGTTTTACCTCTCATTTTCACATTAAATCTGTAAATGCTTACCACTATTATTCACTGGGAATTTTGACATTCTTTAGCTTTCTAAAATTCTCATTTGCCTCCGTATATTTAGCAAAATTGGGTTTGAACACAAAAATATGTTTGATCTCATGTTGTAGAAAGAAAAAATCTTCAAAGTGTTGAAGGAAGACTTTACCCATGGGAGTGCCTTGTGGCAATGGTTTACTGAATTTCTCCTTGGCAAATTCCCTAATTTTCTTATCATAATTTTTTTGGGGCATTAGTTTTTCATTGAAGACATTAATGTCTGGCAAGCCCTTCTGTCTTAAGTTTGTATATTTCAACATAAACTTTGTTATGGCAATGTTCATTGATTCACACTTATCTTCCAGGTAGTTCATCAAATTTTTCTTTGTTATCACCTTTTTAATCTGTAAAATGGTTTCTGTTCTATCCAATACCTGTAATTATTCCGATTCTGCTCTGTTCTTGTTGTTCAGGAATGTGATGAGTTTTAAAGCCTGAGCTAGCTTATCAGTTAACTAATCCTTGGTCTTATGAATCTCTGCCTGAGATTCTAACAATAAGTCTCTCTGCTCATATATAATCTGAATTGAAGGCCATTGAGTGTGAATGGCTTCAATTATGTTTGTCCATAGATGATTCTTTGTAAATGAAATTTTCTCAGTGAATGTTAGCTCTTTTTGTAACCCCTTGATTTTCTCTCCAAGTATAATTGTCTTCTGTTCATGGGTTTTAGCATTTAATTGAGCTAACTTATTTGTGGCTTCAAGATTTTCAATCATCTTGTTTAGACTGTTGATTTCATTATTTTTCAAAGAAAATTCCTCCATAGCCTTCACAATCTGACCTGCTCCATCTGTTTACTGAACATATGTTGTAGAAGAATCTATGTTTGAAATAGTAGTTGAACTCATTGGCACTACAGTTGTCAGTGGTTCCTTTGGTGCTAGTTTTTCTCCTAATGTGGAAGCCAATGCTGTGGTAATCATTGGTATAACTGAAGGAATGATAGGAGTGTCAGTTTCGTTCATAGTTTCCTTCTCTTGGACAAGCTGGTCCATTTGAGATTCCATTTCTTTGATCTGAGCAGTTAGTTTGAGGATGAGCTTCATCATCTCTTCTTTTCACTTTTCTCTTGAAGGATTTCTTTGGTTTGTTGATGCTCACTTTGAGGAAGCTTAAGTTGTTTCCTCAAAGCTGCAATATCATCATTATTTTTCTTGATCAACAATTCTACTACTTGAACATTTGAGGGATCATATCCCACCTATAAAATTAAATCTTCTAAGGCTTTAATCCTTAGGTATTTTACATACAGAGATCCTCTGTCTAGCTTCATTTGATCCTGCATGTTAAGAATAGTATTCTGCAACTTGGTAGCATGCATTGCCTTTGTCACCACAGTTGAATATAACATTTTAGAGCTATGTCTGTGGAATTCAATTTGGTCCAGCTCATGAACATTTTTTAGTGTCTACTTCAAACTCCACCTTTTTATAATCTTCCACTGTCTTTGGTATTCAAGCAGTTGGTTGCAGAAATGACATAATCATTTTGTTTGTAGAATAGTCAAAGGTTATCAGTAGCCTATTTTGATTCCCTGGTTTTTTCTTGAGGAATTGAGAATATATCTCTGATTTAATTTCCTCATTCTTATGCTTTATCTGCTTATATTTTTCCTTGATATCTAAGTCTTTTTCCTCAGTTCTCTGTGAGAAAGAGGCCTCCATATTTTGTTTCTCAATCATTTGAGTATCATCTTTACCTATTGTTTGCTCCTTTTTAGTCTGTGCAAGAGTTTCATTGATTATTACTGTAGCCTCATCATTATTGACCTTTGGCTCATTTGTATCCTCAACATCAATTACCTTTTCTTTCCCAATTGAACTGAATTTAAGCCTTTTATTGTAAATCGGTTTGAACTTTGTTTCTGTAGTTTTTTATGTTGTGTATGTTCCTTCTTCCCTACCTCTTTTGACTGAAGTGTCTGGCTATTTTACAACATCCAGGGCTTGTGTTGTAACCATTTTTCCAGTTGTCTCTGTATTAGTGATTGTATCTATCAATGTGTTTTCTACCCATTCTTCTTTTTTGGAAAAATTTTCAATCTCTGGCTTGGGCTCATGTATGAAGGGTTTAAGTTTACATTTTACCCTTAAATTGCTCAATATCTCTTGAGGATCATAGTTCCATAAAAAAAATTCTTGAAACTTATACTCTGCTAGTCTCTTTGTGATTTATTTTTCTGCCTCTCTATTGTTTATGATGAAAGGACCAATATGACTCTTTAGCTTGAATTGAGTCTTTTTCCTTGCAGCTAAGTAGTTGATATCGTCAGAATTTAGAATATTTCTTAAATATTCGAATGCAAAAATTCTCATGTTCATGTATTTTGGCAACTTATAAGGTAATAAGTTGGATCCAAAAATTCTTATCTCTATATGATTTTCATAAAGAAACCAATCTCCCATTTTATTCTGTTTTGATAGTTGCAATATCATTTTCATTTCTTCATTAACTCTGAGCTTCTCTGATTTGTACAAAATGTTCATTGCTGGATGGAGGAAAAGGTCTGAAAAATATGTATAAGTGAATTCACTACTCTCTTTCCTTAGCAAGGAATTCCAGAAGACAATAGATAAAGGTTGACCCTCCAAGTCCATATTTTTCAATGCAATTGGAAAATTATCAGCTTGGAAGAATAAAAACAAGTGAAACAAGTAGGAGGAGTATCTGAAAAACCCCTTCAATGGGTATTTTGGTCAACTGACGATGAGCAATGTTTTCTATGAATGTGGCATAATAAAAAATGAGTGCTAGAGGTTGGCGTGGAGATAAGGTGGATAAAAAAACAAGAATGGATTCATCAGTGAATCCATCTATAAAGTATCCCAATATAAAAGATAGCATTGAAATAATATGCCTAGACCCTTCAATAATTTTGGCAGTGGAATAAGGAGGGTTCAACTTGGGAATGTCAACATGGGAAGGAAAAAAGTCTTGAAATATCATAAACTTCTTTGGGAAATCCAGGCTTAAGTAAAAATGGGTCAAAAATTCTATAGATAAGGGGACTGATTGAGGATTAGACTGTAATTACAGCATTTGATTTATGGACTCTGCTGTGATGGTAAAAAGGATCTCTCTGTCAGTATTAACAATAGCCCTTTGGTCTGGCTCATAATGTTTTTGACATAGTCTAACAAGGTCTTGTCTAGGATGAGTCAATGGAACTACATATTTGGGCAAATGAGTCTCCCAAATAGGCATTTCATCTTTGTCCAAGTATTTATCATAGCACTAATCATGTATTTCTAACACTAGTACATTTGGAGGAAATTACGACACTTTAGTTCCGACATTTTTGATGAAATGTCGGAAATTTCCCCAAATTTTATCAAATTTTCAAATCCCTCCCACAACTGTCGCTATACTGATGTTTGGAGACAAGTGTTGGTATTGCGAAACTTAGAGGTAAATTTTGGTCTTGTGACGTTTGGATAAAAGCGTCGGAATTGCGACAGATTGGAGGAAAGTGTCGGTCTTGCAACACTTAGAGCTAAGTGTCGCTATTGTGACGTTTGGAGCAAAGCATCGGAATTGTGACAGATTGGAGGAAAGTGTCGGTCTTGCAACGCTTTCCTCCAATCTGTCACAATTCTGACGCTTTGCTCCAAATGTCACAATAGCGACACTTAGCTCTAAGTGTCGCTATTGCGTCGGAGTTGCAACAGATTAGAGGAAAGTGTCGGTCTTGCGACGCTTTCCTCCAATCCGTCGCAATTCCAATGCTTTGCTCCAAATGTCACAATAGTGACACTTAGCTCTAGTTACCATGTTCCATATGAAAAGCTAAGAAACTAGCTTTGCGATTGATCTAGTAAAGGCAAAGTTAGTTTCTCATTTTATATCGGGGGTTAATTTCTTCGGTGAACAACTTTTGGTCAAATATTCTTTATAAAATGAACGTTTATTTATAAAATACGAGTGAGAGAATAGGGGTCAAACACCTAGCAAGATCACGCAGCTTTCGCCATCATATTATAGTTATATGTAGCTCATAGGATTATTCATTTTTATGGAGATTGTATAGTTTAATTGCTCCCGAAAGCATAAAGCATTGGCCAAGTCGGAGAAAATTGGCACAGTGGATCTCTAGAAAACCCGATGAAAAACAAATAGGGAAACTGGCTTTTGCAACTCCAAAAATTAGGTTGAAATCTATATGTTGGTTGTACATCAAACACAAATTGAAGTGTCGTCTTTCATTTTTAGTAGTAAATTAATAGATCACCTAAATCGAATCGGATGGAAATTTTCTTGTCAGTGTCCAAGCAATTGAAATAGAGATCCAAATATGTAAGAATTGGTAGCTTCCTAGATCTGTAGAAATAAGCGCTCAAATTTTTTTATTTGAGTGATAGAGATTTGTAAACTGTTTCGATAATATAATGTCAATGAACAAGCTATTAGAGTGATAGAGATTTGTAAACTATTTCCATAATGCAATGTCAATGAACAAGCTATTAGGTATGGGGCAAAGGACCCATTAATTGATTTTAGCCTTCCGTGCATTAGTGAAACTTGAGGGAGTAACAAGATCTGGGAAGGAAATTTTCTAAGAAAAATGGTTTATAAGGAGTGAGATTCATTCCATCCCTTACAATTTTCAGCGCACAAAAATCCATATTTTTGTATAAAATATATCCCTCGCACAATATATTCAATATTTGTAGATAATGAATCACATTGCATATGAATTAATCAAAAGAAATATCCCTTTTGTTGACAAATAAGTTGCATTAAAGACAAAAAAAAAACCTTAGATAAAAATAGCTTAATGGATTGACCTAGTGAAGAACCAATCCTCTTTGGTAAGATCCTCTTTTCTTTTCAAAATTTTTAAGAAATGTTAACCATCAAAATTTGCTAAGTTGTGACCGCACGAGTGCCCTGTGCATGTTCGTGCGGCCCGTTTGCCGTTGCTCCCTTATGCCTTTGTTCGGTCGTGCGCGTCGTGTCGCACCGTATGAGGGAATCTGCCCAAACGTGTTAAGGTCGAGTCGTTTCATTTGAGGGAGGTCATATCAAATTTGCTAAGTTGTGACAGCACAGGTGCCTTGTGCATGTTCGTGTAGCCTGTTTTCCATTTGCTCCATTGTGCCTTCATTCAGTAGCCCGCCGTGTCATTTTGTATGAGGGTGCCCGCCCAAACCTGTTCAGGTAGGGTCATTTCATTTGAGGGCACCCACTGAAACCCATTCGGGTAGGGACATTTTGGTTGAGGGCACCTACACAAACGCATTCGGGTCATGTCATTTAGGTTAAGGGCGCCTACCCAAACGTGTTTGGTTCGGGTCGGTTCGGTTGAGGGGGGTTGTAGGAAATTTACTAAGTACTTGTGACCGCACAGGTTCCCTGTGCACATTTGTGCAACCCATTTGGCAGTTTATCCCTTGTACCTTCCTTCGGTCCTGCGCATCGTGTGAGGGCGCCCACCCAAACGCGTTTGGTTCGGGTCGTTTCATTTGATGGTGGCCATATCAAATTTGCTAAGTTGTAACCACACGGGTGCCTTATGCACGTTCGTGTGGCTCCTTTGTCATTTGCTCCCTTGTTCCTTCGTTCAGTCGGGCACGCCCTGTCGTTTCGTTTGAGGGCACCCACCCAAACCCGTTCGAGTAGGGTCGTTTCGATTGAGGGTGCCCGCCCAAACGTGTTCGGGTTGGGTTGTTTCGGTTGAGGGTGCCTGTCGAAACACGTTTGGGTTGGGTCGTTCCAGTTGAGGGCTCCCGCCCAAACACGTTTGGGTCTGGTCGTTTCGATTGAGGGTAGCTATATCAAATTTTCTAAGTACTTGTGATCGCACGGGTGCCCTATGCACGTTTGTGCGACCCGTTTGCCGATTGCTCTCACTAGTACATTTGGTAGAAATTCTAACACTTTAGTTCCGACACTTTTGACCAACTGTCAGAAATTTCCCCAAATTTTATCAATTTTTCAAATCCCACCCGTATCAGTTTTACTAAGTTGTGACAACCTGGATGCCTTGTGCACGTTTAGGTGGCCCATTTATCGTTTTCTCCCCTGTGGCATCATTCGCCATGTCGGGTCGTGTGAGGTCACTGCCTGACCAGGCACGTTCAGGTCGGGCCGTTTCGTTCGAGGGCGTCCGTATTAGTTTTGATAAGTTGTGATCACCTGGGTGCCTTGTGCATATTCGGGCAACGCATTTGCCGTTCGCTCCCTTGTGGCATTGTTTGGTCAGGCACATTGTGTCGCACCGTGTGAGGTTGCCGGATCGGGTGCATTTGGGTCGGGTCGTTTAGTTCGAGGGTGCCTGCATCAGTTTTGCTAAGTTGTGACCATCCGGGTGCCTTGTGCATGTTCAGGTGGCCTGTTTTCCATTTTCTCCCTTGTGGCATCGTTCAGTCGAGCGTGTTGTGTTGCATCATGTGAGGTCGCCCAACCGGGCGCGTTCAAGTCGGGTCGTTTCATTCGAGGGCACCCGTATCAGTTTTGTTAAGTTGTGACCACCCAGGTGCCTTGTGCACGTTCGAGCGGCCCATTTTCCATTTTCTTCGGCCTTGTGGCATTGTTTGGTTGGGTGCACCGTGTTGTGCCATGTGAGGTCGCCCGACCAAGCGTGTTCTGGTCAGGCCGTTTCGTTTGAGGGCGCCCGTATCAGTTTTGCTAAGTTGTGACTACCCAGGCGCCTTGTGCATGTTTGGGCGGCCCGTTTGCTATTTTCTCCCTTGTGGCATTGCTCGGTTGGGTGTACCATGTCATGCCGTGTGAGGTCGCCCGACCGGGCGCGTTCGAGTCAGGTCGGGCCGTTTTGTTTGAGGGCGCTCGTATCAATTTTGCTAAGTTGTGATTGCTCAGGTGCCTTGTGCACGTTTGGGTGGCCCATTTTTCGTTTTCTCCCTTGTGGCATCATTTGATCGAGCACGTCATGTCGCATCATGTGAGGTCGCCCGACCGAGTGCATTCAGGTTAGGTTAGGGCATTTCGTTCGAGTGTGCTCATATCAATTTTGCTAAGTTGTGACCACCCGGGTGCCTTGTGCACGTTCGGGCGGCCTGTTTGCCATTTTCTTCCTTGTGGTATTGTTCGGTAGGGTGGTTCATGTCGCGTTGTGTGAGGGCACCTGAACAAGCGCGTTCGAGTCGCGTTGTTTCGTTCGAGGGTGCCCATATCAGTTTTTCTAAGTTGTGATCGCCCGGGTGCCTTGTGCACATTCAGGCACCCCGTTTGCCATTTGCTCCCTTGTGGCATAATTCGGTCACTCAGCTATCCCTTTCAGGTCGGTTTAGGTCTTGCCGTGTGAGGCCACCCAAGGAAACGCATTCGTACGGGTCATGTTGAGTTGTGTACTAATGGTGCTCAAGGAAACGCGTTCGGGCGGGTTGGGTTGGGTCTAGGCGGGTCTTGTCGTGTGAGGCCGCCCAAGGAAACACATTTGTACGGGTCAGGTCGAGTCGTGTGATGGTGCCCAATTAGATAGAAACGAGTTCGGGTTATAAGGTCAGGTCGATTAGTATCGTATTGTAAGGGCACCCAAGGAAACACGCGGTTCGGGCGGGTCGAGTCTGGTGATCTCGTCGAGTCAGGTCGTGCCATGTGAGGCCACCCAAGGAAATGCATTCGGGTGTGTCAAGTTGGGTCTGGTCAGGTCGTGTCATGTGAGGCACCAAGGAAATGCGTTCGTATGGGTCGGGTCAAGTTGGGTCTGGTCAAGTCGTGTCGTGTGAGGCCGCCTAAGGAAACACGTTCGTACGGGTTGCGTCGAGTCATGTGGTGGCGCTCAAGGAAACGTGTTTCGGCGGGTCGGGTTGGGTCTGGTTGGGTCTTTTAGATGTGTGAGGATGCCCAAGGAAACATGTTCATACAGGTCGGGTCGAGTCATGTATTGATGGCGCTCAAGGAAATGCGTTCAGGCGGGTTGGGTTGGGTCTAGTCAGGTCTTGTCACGTGAGGCCACCTAAGGAAACACATTCGTATGGTTCGGGTTGAGTCGTGCGATGGTGCTCAAGGAAACACATTCGGGTGGGTCAGGTTGGGTCAGGTTGGGTCTTGTCGTGTGAGGCCGCCCAAGGAAACACATTCATAGTACGGGTCGGGTCGAGTCGTGTGATGGCGCCCAATTAGTTGGAAAAAAGTTCGAGTTAGGTAAGGTTTGCTCGTGCCGTATTGTAAGGGCGCCCAAGGAAACACGTTCGAGCAGGTCAGATCGGGTCGAGTCGGGTCAGGTTGTGGAGTGTGAGGCCGCCCAAGGAAACGCGTTTGGATGTGTCGAGTTGGGTCTGGTCGGGTCATGTCGTGTGAGGCCGCCCAAGGAAACATGTTCGTATGGGTTAGGTTGAGTTGGGTCTAGTCAAGTCGTGTCATGTGAGGCTGCCAAAGGAAACATGTTCGTACGGGTCGGGTCGAGTCGTGTGATGGTGCCCAATTAGCTGGAAACGAGTCCGGGTTAGGTCATGAGGTCGGTCTGTGCCGTATTGTAAGGGCACCCAAGGAAACACACGGTTCATGTGGGTCGAGTCAGGTCAGGTCGTTCAGGTCAAATCGTGTCAGGGAGGTTGTATAAAAAATGCTAAGTTGTGACCGCCCATGTACCTTGTGCATGTTCATACAACCCATTTGTCGATTTCTCCCTCGTGCCTTTGACGTTCACGCGGGTCCAGTCAGGTTGGGTCGTGTGATGTCGCCCAAGGAAATGTGTTCGGGTTGGGTTGGGTCAGGTCATGCTGTACCGTGAGGGTGCCCAAGGAAACATGTTTGAGAGGGTTGGGTCAGGTTGGGTCATGTGAGGGCACAAACCCATTTTGCTACACAAAAAGGCAAGTGTAAAACCCATTTTTGACAAAATATATTAAAATATTCAGAAAAATAACATTCAAGACCTATTTTGAGTTCAAAAGGTTATAAATATGTCAAATGGTAAAAATAAAATTACTTCTTACTTTTTACCTCACCGAAGAGCAATAGTGGTCCAGTTTGTGTCTGAACTTCTGATAGAGATTGCGACCGATCCAGGCTAATATTTAGAGTTCCATCAGTTCCAGGTAAGAGGCGCTTCCTTGTACTCCATTTCAATCCATTTTTTAATAGTCTTCCATCATGCATTAGACTTCTGTGGAAACTTTTTAAATTTTTAGGGCTCCGCTCATTGGCGCGGGTATTGGGCATGGACCTGCGCCAATGGGCTTTTATATGCAAAGAGCTTGCGCCGACTGGCACGACTGTTCGGGAAACAGCCGCCGCAGCGGTGGAACCCAAATTTCCACCTAAAAATTTGAGATTTTAATCAATTTGGATGAATTTTGAAGCTCATCAAAGATCTAATTAAGGGTTTGTGACCATGTTGATGCAGGAAACTGAGCAAAATGGTGATTGAGTGGAAAGAGAGAGAGCTCGGTGAAGAGGATGAACAAGCCATGGAAAATGAAACTTGCATGAACGCCCTCAAGAACTGTGGGCTAAAAAATTTCTTCCTGACGCCTTGTTTACGAGCTCAGCCAGAGCTTCTACAGTACTTGATCAATATGTGGGACGCAGATGAAAAAGTATTCAAGTTGCGAGATCAAGTGTTAGAACTGGAGGTTGCTGATGTGTACTTGATAACCGGATTATCGCGCAGAGGTCTGGTACCCATATTGACAGGGAGCAGACCATCTGGTGAGAAGATGGAGAAAGTGATGGCACGCGTGTGTCGAGGGGCACAACTGGGATCAGGAAGTGGAAAGGTGGACATCCACACCATTCCTGATATGGCACTGAGAGTGGTGCTGCATACCATCACACGGGCCATAGGGTCACAGGCACCGCATGAGGCCACAAAGGCCCAAATTTTGCTAGCCTCAGAATGTATGGCTCCCCTATTGTTTGACTGGGCCACAACAGTGACTATCAACATGAAGAGATAGCTCATGAAGTGCAAGCAGGCCAAACTGAAATAGTTCGGCTACGGTTCCATCCTGGTATCGTTCATTCTGGAACGATTACCAATCTTTCAGGGCCAAGGGGCCATAGTAGCTGAGTCGATTCCACAAGAGCCAAGAATGGCTCACTGGGCAGAACTGATGCCCAGAGCTCGAGGAGGCCAACAGATGTCCTAGAGGCCAGAGTTTTTTGGGTGGTTGCGGTGTCAGTTGATCGTAGTGGAAGACTAGCCATATGCAGGAACCGATTTCACTGGAGACCCAGATCTCCCACTGCCGGAAGGAGATGATTGGGATGAGGAGTTGGGTATGACCTCTTTTCTTTCTGATTTTTATGTTTTATGATTTTTTTTGTTAATACATATCCATCTTGACACATTTTATATGCATGCAGACGTGGGCCCAGAGAGACCAGCCGGTATGTCTCCTATCGCGCAGAGGACTCTTCCCGCACCTGATCCTCAGGCAGAGGGTGCAGAGGGGGGGGAGTTAATCCAGAATCTCGAAGGCATTTCCTGAGGGATCCCAGACTATGCTCGGTTGGCGGATGTACCGATGGCGTACCAGAGACATACGGTGGGAGTGCCTAGTTGCCTCCACCGACTTCTGAGACGCTTAGTGCGTGCAGTCACCTGCTCTCATGAGCACCATGCAGATTAGACTCCTAGGGGTTTTTATCATGCATATTTTTGAGAGACATGTCGTCTCCAGATGTATTAATACAAACATATATATTTTTTGATTCTATGCGACGCACACTATGTAAACATTTCGATATCTATATATATACATATCTATTTCTGGATGGATTTTCCTTTTACATGTGATGATGATTTACAAATTGCGCAAATGTCTATCTAACACCAAATTAGCTACTGCATCTATTAATGTATTCATATGCCTGGGTATATGTTGATATGTAATATAGTCAAAATTTATTTCTAGTAAACGAATACGCAGATACAGATGTAAAATGGATGGGTTTCTGACCGAATAATGATCGTTCAGTTGTAATACTACAAGTTGTGAGTCTAGATACACAAGCAATTCACGGATACCAAGGTTTATAGCCTCGGTTAATAATTATAATACAGCACTATATTCCATGATGTTATTTGTGGTACGTCCCAGACACACACCTTGCGAGTTGACCAACTCACCAGTAGGATCATAGATTACCCAGGCCGCCGAAGACAGGTTCCTGGTACTGCGGGAGGCACCATCCCCGAAACCAACAAACGGACGAATGGACATCTGCACAATTAGGAAGACCCGATCAATAGAAATATGTTTACATCGCACACCACATCACACATGCACACAAATGAAAAACACACACTTATGTACACACACCACACCAAAATGACTTTAAGCGTAGTATTTTTTCAAGTACAGCCCATTCCTGGGCTGCGCCAGTAGAACTCCTTCATAATCTATAAGCTCATAAGCCCCATTCTTCAAAACACATTTTACTATGTAGGGCCCATGCCACATAGGTTGGAACTTGCCAGCCCCAAGCTTGTCATGTGCTTGATCGTACAGGAGGACAAGGTCCCCTTCGACAAAGGAGCGAGGAGAAACCGATTGATCAAAGTGAGCTTTGACCCGTTTCTTTTGTGCTTCAATCACTAAAGCAGCTAAACGGCAATTTTCATCTAACCGTTCCAAATACAAAAGACGCTCTTCCTCAGCAGAAGTGTTAGGTAGAAGTTCCACAACTAATTTCAACGAAGGAATCTCGCATTCAATCGGAAGAGTTGCTTCCAGACCATACACCATTTGAAATGGTGTGAATCCAATTGCACTCTTTGCAGACGTCCGGTATGCCCATAGAGCTGAGAACAGTTGGAGGTGCCAATTGGATTTGTGGATACCAACTGTTCGTTGAAGCATAGTGACCAGAACCTTCTTCACTGCTTCAACCTGGCCATTTGCCTGAGGGTAATATGGCGTTGAGATATCGTGGCGTAAGCCCAACTTTGAAGTCATCTCGGCCATCATATAATCTCAGAAATGAGTACCGTGGTCAGTAACGATGGCTTGCAGGACCCCAAAACGTGCAATGATATGGTTGAATATGAATTGGGCAGCTGTCTTACAGTCGGCAGCTAGTGTAGGCATTGCTTCGGCCCACTTGGTGAAGTAGTTGACAGCGACAATTATATACGCATGCCCCCCGGCCGAGTGAGGGTTACACGTCATAAAATCCACGCCCCATTTAGAAAAAGGGCTGACGGTAATAATAGGATGCAAAGGGAGAGGCAGCGCGCGCATCTTACGCTGAAACACCTGGCACGCGTGACATTTACGGACTGCAACGATACAGTCTTTAAATATTGACGGCCAGAAATAACCTGCTCATAGAATTTTTTGGGCAGTAGCATATCCAAACATATGTCCACCACAGGCACCAATGTGGCAGTCATTTAGGACCCTTTCAGCCTCTTCCAAGGTTAGGCACCAACGGAGCACCGAATCTACTCCAACACGGTATAAAGTATCTCCTACGATGCGGTAGGGTTGAGACTGATGCCGAATTCGACGTCGGGCATCTTTAGTCAACTCAGACCGAAATGTGGAGGTCTAAAGATACACAATTATGTCGCCATACCAAGGGTCGCGAGTACTGATGAGGAAAAGAGTTTCGTCCGGGATATGATCCTCAGAATGTGAAGGAGTGGAGTCTGTCGGGAGTGAGCATATAAGATCCGTGAAAACAAGTGATTTGGTTGACTTAGCAGTGGTGAACTCTAAGTCAAACTCTTGCAGGATAACGATCCATTTGGAGTATTTTCCCCCTAGTAATTGTCTAGAGAGAATATATGTCATGGGGTTTCAATCCGAAACCACTGTTATCGTACGCAACAGGATGTAATGGTGAAAACGCTGCACAGCGTGTACTGCTGCTAACGCCAACTTCTCGACATGAGCATAACACGTTTTTGTATCTAGAAGGTTTCATGATAGATAATAAACAACATGTTCATTACCATCATCACCATCCTGCACCAGAACCATAGCTATGGTGCTAAACGCGGCGGTGAGATACAAAGTGAAATCACGACGATAGTCAAGAGGACGAAGCAAAGGATCATTAACGAGTAACGTCTTCAGCTTCTCAAAGGATTGTTGAGCAATTTCGTCCCAATGGAAGGGAACATTCTGCTTTAATAGGCGCGTGAATCCTTTGGCCACCTCGGTGTAGTTCGGGATAAAGCGTCGAAGGAAGTTCACTTTTCCCTGCAGACTTTGCAACTGATATAACAAGGAGGGTGATGGGAGGTTGATGATAGCCTTGACCTTTAAAGGTTCAAGGCAAATTCCATCTTTGGAGACTATGAATCCCAAAAGACGTCCAGAATCCACGCAGAAGACGCATTTATGAGGATTAAGCCTAATATTGTAGCGCCTACAGCGAAGGAAGATCTGGCGGAGGTGTTCAGGGTGATCCTCTCGCGTAACTGAGTGAGCTGGAAAGTCGTCCAGATAAGGCTAAACGATGTGGTGAATGTCATGGAAAGCGTAATACATCACACGCTGAAAAGTGGCTCCAACGTTCTTCAAGCCGAACAGGAGTTTTTTATACGCGAAAGTACCCCACGGACAGATGAATGTAGTCTTGTGTTGATCCTCAGATGAAATATTGATCTGATTATACCCTGAGAAACCATCCATCAAGGAATAAATCTCACTTTCGGCACATTCGTCGATAATCTGGTCTATGAATGGAGTGGGATAGTTATCTTTCGGACAGGCGCGATTAATATCGCGGTAATCAACACAGACCCTAATAGTACCCTGCTTTTTATCAACAGGGATAATGTTGGAAACCCATTCTGTGAGGGGGATGGGATAAATAAAGCCTGCGTTCAGAATTTTTTCAACTTCTGCCTTGATTGCAGTGGCTTTACAAGGATGCATGGGGCGTACGCGTTGGCGCACGGGTTTCGCACCAGGGTAGGTTGGAATCTCATGCACTACGATACTGGGATCAATCCCTGGAATTTCCTCGTAGGACCAGGCGAACACATCTCTGAATTCTTTAAAAAGATCAGTATAGACTTGAATCTCATCAGGAGAACAAGTCACTCCCACATGTATATTCTCAACAATCCCCAGTTTAACGAAGATGTTGATCAGGATGGTTTGAGTGATGTTACTCAGGTTTCCCTCTGAAAAAACCTCGTGCGTCAAGATGGGCGTTTGGAGAGGAGGAGTAGGAACCTGAGATGCATAGCGCTCTAGACAATCTGTCATTGCCCCCAAGCTAGGCATGAAAGAGGAGCGATGATGTCCATCGCCCCAAGGCAACTCCTCGAGAGACATAGTTTCAATGATGGCTTCATCAGAAGGAAAAGTCCCTTTTAGAGGATCAGGTGAATTGGCCTGACCAAGCCAGGGGGATTGAGAGTAGACGTCTAGAGCCATGCTCAAAGGAGCATGCTGAGGAGGTGGAGGATCAGATGCAGCAACAATTTCACAGTAGCTAATCTCTACTGGAGTCAAGGGCATTGATTCTCCAAACTCAAACACCTGCTCAGGCGTAGGGATGAGCCAGGGGTCGTCAGACCTGGAAATCATGTTAACTTGAGCGGTGTGCAGTGGTGGTGCGGGAAAAATACCCATGAGGATGGGGTCTTTGAAGAGACCGAGTCCTACACTGTCAGGGGGATTCAGAATCTGATCCACATATGGAACGTTGTTCTCGGAGGTGGAGGTGAAGAAGGACAACTGATCCACCGTGACGATTTTGCCCTCATGAGGGAACTTAAGAAGTCAAAAGACGGTGGATGGCACGCAGAGCATGGCATGAGTCCAGTTGCGGCCAAGAAATATATTGTAGTTGAGCCTGGCGTCAACCACCTCTACTTCTACATTGACAGTCTTCCCCTGTAAAGTGATCGCTAAACTCTCGATAACACCCAGGGGTTTAGATTCCCGACCATCAAATGCCTCTAAGGCATTGGGAGATGATGAAAGGGCTGGAGAGCCAATGGCCTTCCAGCAAGCAGATGACATAACACAGGTAGAGGCACCTTCATCCACAACGGCCCTATTGATGTTAAGACCGTTAATCCTGAATTGAATAACAAGAGCGATCTGATGTGGAAGTCGGGGAGTGAAATTCTCTAAATCGAAGGTGAGAAGACTCGAATTGGCGGGATCAATGCCACCGATTGCAGACAGTAAAGCCTTCCATTGCGAAGGACAAATTTGAAGAACTTCTAGTGCAGACATAGGAGAAGGTGCCTGTGCCAAATCCTCAACAATACTATAGTGTTGAGCGGCACGAGCATTCGGATTATAAGAAGATCTTCGAAGAACACCTTTAGAAGGCGGCTTCACAACAGGTTCAGGAGTAGGCTTCTCGATTTCCAACGAACCGGAGACAGGTGGGGGAGGCGGTCCATCCGCAACTACCTTCCCGGGTGCCTGCCGCGATTCGTTGTAATCCTTCGAACGCGTAGCGACAGAGATAGATGCAACACCATTCATCATGAAAACTTGGGACCCAAATGGTGCAGATGGTGATGGTTGTTCAACCATATGGGTCTTCTGAGACGAGAATGGCTCTTTTAGAACTGCCAGAGTCCCTTTGGAGCTTTTGAGAAGTTGACTAACTTCGGATCGTCACGGACAATCCTTAGTATAATGGTCTCCTTCACAAATGAGGCAGGGGTACTTTGGTTTACGTTGAGAACCATCCTTAGTACGAGATTTGGATTCTGGCCTCGCGGCGTCGGATTTGGATTTACCTTTGCCCTTCTTTTTCCCTTTGGAGGTTTTCTTCATAGGATTGGCCTGAACGGCGTTCACCTCCGCGGTTTTTCCAGAATTGGACAGAGCGGGATTAGCAAGAGTATTGTTGGAAGAATTAGACTTCTGCTTCCCATTCGAAGATTTCTTCGAATTTTGAGACATGGAACCAATGACACCATCCACTGCAGGGGTAGGTGGGGCCTTAGAGGTTCTTGACCATGGAGCATTAGGAAAGATATCATAAAGCGTGCCGGACTGAGAATATACAAGATCCAGATATTGGGCATGCGCAATGGCTTGTTCCTCCGTCACACATGCTCCCATCGCAATATCTTGGGAGATTTTATTCACGAAGGAGGTGGTGAACCATTGAGTTAGTATTTGATCAGGTATATGAAACTTGATGAGTCTACGACGGCGCCGCCACTCATGAATGTGATCAGAAAAGTGAGTGGCTTTATCCTGCTTCAGAGAAGTCAGGAGGTGCATCCCGGCTTCATAGCGAACCGGTAACTGAAAGTGCGTCAGAAAAGCCATGGCTAAGGAATTGAAATCTTGGAAGATGCCACGGGATAACTCTATGTACCACTTAGCAGCAGCTCCAGTCAAAGTGCGCTGGAAGAGGCGCAGAAGAATTGAATCATCGACCCAAGAGTTAGACGAACACCAAAGATGATACATCATCACATGTGCTTGGGGGTCCTCTCCATCTTTACCCTCAAACTTGGGGCAATCACCTGGTATCTTGGTAGGAATCGGAGGCCAATACAGATTATGCAAAATCGGATCATTGGTCAGTTTTGAAACATCCGGCAACTCCAAGGTGGCCAGGAACGGCAATGGCGGATTAACCGGCATGCTAGGCCCGGGATGAGGACCAGTACCTGTACTCCACAATGGTTGTGAATATCCTTGCCCCCATGAGTTCTGTCCCGTAGGATTCTGACTGTAGGGGGTGTAGGTCATATAACCAGACTGATTTGGCTGCTGGTAACCAGTGTATGGGGCTTGATAACCAGAGTACGGACCCTGATTATGTGTCGGCCCAGTGTAAGCAGCATTTGGATTTGGCTGCTGAGTATAGGTAGAACCGGGTGGGGGAGGATAATACTGAGACCCTCGGGGCTGATTATAATTCGATTGAGATCGACCATGAGGATAATAACTGCCCTGAGGATGAGTCAGCTGCTGATAGGTGGAACCTTGCAGAGCCTGATAACTAGGGCGCAACTGTTGATTTGGCTACGGCATCGAATGAATCGGCTACTGGGCAGGGTTAATGGAATGAGCAGTCTGCCCTGAATGAACGGGTTGACCTGGCTGAGAGGGCTGACCTGAGTGAACAGGTTGACCCGGATAGACAGGCGGTGCCGGTTGCGCAGGTTGACCTGGCTGTAAAGGAGCCCCAGGTTGTATCGGATGGGCCGGTTGGCCTGGAGGCGGAACACCGGGTTGTACCGGATGGGCCGGTTGGCCTGGTGGAGGAATAGGGTCAGGTGATTTCTGGTAACCGGTTTGACCTGGAGCAGAACCATAGGATGGTCCCGACTGATATGTAACATTAGAAACAACAGGATATTGTGGTTGCATAGGTTGAGAAGGCTGGATTTGCCCCCCAGGACCATAGACCGGTCCCGGTTGGTACTCCGGCTGAGGTTGCACAGGTTGACCGGAAGGGCTATAATACTGTCCTTGCGGACCATACAATGGCCCTTGTTGGCCTGCAGGATAGCCTTGCATGGGCTGCCCCTGTGGGTCATAAGGATAGCCAGGTGGGCCCGAAGGTTGGCCTTGAAAAGGTTGCCGTTGCAGGTTATAAGCCTAGTTATAAGGTAAACCTTGAGCATGGAGGTAAGCCTCAGGAGCCGGTAGAAGCAAAATGTCCCCGTGCTCGTCATACTGACCTGGAAAAGCATACACGGGCATACCATCCTGTGCATAGTGTGAAAAGTAAGAGCGGTTGGGATCTTGGGAGGATGGTCCAACCTCAGGGTTCGGCTGTTGCAGGGACAACCGATACTCCTCCGGAGAAATGTTCTTCGGTATAGCAGTTGCTAAATAAACGTCTTCAGGAGATGGCATAGCCCTGGCGGAGGGTGCCGTGACAATGGGTGTAGAGGCAGCCACATAGACAGTGGGCCAAACGGGTACAGAAGTAACGGGTGTCTGAGGCGACACCCCCGGTGAAGGAACAGCTGGCCTCGGAGAAGGAGCTGACACTCCCATAGAAGCTGCGGCAGAAATGATCTGACCCAAAGACCTGTACCCCAGTGGTAATGAGGGACTAGACGTTGACATGACAGCTGTTTCAAAGTTGTCTCCCGAAAATAATATTCATGGAAGAGCTGATAGTCTTCACCAGACGTTGGGATTTCCTCACCAGAATCACTCATGTTTGAGCCTGCCGCTAGATCTCGTAATAGATGGCAAGGACTAGGAGGAAAAACAATAGCTATAAAAGGCAAACCCGATGTAAGAGAAAGGAAATCAGCTCCTAATCTCAATTCAGACACAGGGTCAGAAAAGGGCCAATCGAACTCAACTGGTCCCCCAAAGGGTTGCTCAGAAAGAACCGGTCCCTCATCAGGAAACTTGGAAACAATGGGCTGCTGTGGTTCAGCAGAGGATTGTGAAACCTCTGATGAATCGTCCGTATAAGGACTACCAGTAGACGAAACCGAGGGTTCCGCCACTATGGCAGAAACGACAAGAGAAAAAGATCAAACACACACACGGGCTGAAAAAGAGTCAAGACACACAATCAAATGGTCAACAAGCAAAGTCTAACAAGGCGTGTAATCGTGGGTGATTAATTTTTACCACATTGAAAAATAAGAAACTTCACCGTTTCATGTTTTAAGAGTCGAGAAACGGTCAAAAAGGTGACTCTATCTCTTTCAGATTTGACACAAGCGTGAAAGGACAAGCGCTTGGTGATCCTTTCAAATTTAGGGAGTCAAAAAAGATCAAATGACTGCTCAGGAATACTAGGCAAAAGGGTGTACCAAATAACCGTGAACTGCAATATACACCTTGGTTTCAATAATGAAAGAGAAATCAACCAAGGACTTTCCGTACGTGCAGGCAATCTCCCCGAATGTTGTGTCCGGTGTATCACGAGTATAGGGTGGCAGACTCGGCTTCCTATGGATAAAGGATTGAAACCTAGAGGGGTCTCCCTTTATATATGCGATGGTACGGGGAGCACAAGTCCGTACTAGTGCTGTCTAAAGCCAAGAGGCGAACGACAGCTACTAGGTTTTAAGACGCTGGAACACGTCTCTAGCCTAGACCTCTAAATGTGTTTCGTTAGATTTCAATGCCGTCTTAGTGTAAATTGAGTATATTTTAAAGTTGATCTTCAATTACGTTTCAATTTTCAGGCCCTAACGAATGTTCTATCTCAAAAATCTCGTAAATGCAAAACTACATGCCACAGTATATCAATTCGTTCGATGAAAGCTAGCTACAAAAGAGTTGAGAGCTTTTTACAAAAACAAAATGATCAGAAGACAATCAATGATATCTCTAATGCAACTAATGAAACTAAAAACTTTTCTTTCAAACTCACTAATTACTAGTAAAATCGAAAAGATTTCAATTTGCACTAATCAACCAAAAGCAAAAGAGATTTTTTATTTTCAATGTTTGATAGCTAGATGCACTAAAAAAATTGAAAACAAATGAGAAGCAATCTGAGAAATGATATTAAGAGAGCAAAACAAGCAGATTTCACTCAATGGCACGAACAATCAGATCTCAAATCGACCAAAAGTCTCTCAAAACCAGGAAAAGTCCCAAAGACACCAATGAGCCGTGTAATCTAGGCCCAGAACGAAGCAAAGAGAAATTCAAATGAAAACGAAATCAGTCACTCAAAAAGCACAATAAGATGATAGACAACTTTCAAACGAATGCAAGGAAGCAATCCCAAAGTCGACTGAACGAACGAAAAACCAAAAACTCCCAAGGGAGGCTTGAATCACAAAGGCACCTAGATGCCTTAGGGCTCGTATGCAAAATCGAAAGAAATAGGAAAACAACCAAAGGAAGGAGGTTCCAACCAGTCAAACTAGGCTCTAGTGCACTCAAATAGCTGAAAAAACGAGATCAAAATCACAAGTCAGCCTCAGAAAGCATGAAACACAGAAAACCCTAATAGCTCACAGGATTGGCGCGACTGTGAGCTTGAAATTAGCGCCAGAAAGACAATGGCATGGGTGATACACAGGCAACCTACGCCAATGGGCACGACTGTCAGAAACAAAGCCAAACAAACAGGAAAATCCAGCCCAAAGAGCTGACCAAGCAAGTAAGACCAAGAAATTGACCGGAAAGAGAAGACAAAACTCCAAGTTGTTCAGTCCGTAAACCAAACTGGAGATTGACTGAAGCAGCGTTGATCTACTCCGTTAATGCCAAGCAAAAGAATTTCGAAGGCTATTTGGCTGTGCTTCAGGCTCCGTCTATAGTTTACAAATAAAACAACAAGCTGAGTCCCCAGCGGAGTTGCCAAATGTTTGAGGAGGTAAATCCCCTCTGCGGACAGAGGCAATCCCTACTAGCCCAGATCGGGTCTAGCAACAATCAAACACGCTACAGTGCAGGTTCCTATTTGTAAATAAACTGACTTGCGAGGAAGGCTTACCTGGAATCCAACGATGTCGTTTGTAGAAGAGGTGGCGCTCCCGTTCCTTTGCCCTGGCAGATCACAATCCTCAAGATCTCCCTGATCGGACACCTGCACATGCAAGAAACAACAAAAACGCAAGCATAAAATCCAGTACATACAACTATATGTCAGTCGAAGAGGACATAACTCATGAACATGATCAAGAACAAGAGTGGAACCATAACCAATAGTTGCTTGATATTAATGAGTCAAAAAGAAGAATACAACCAAAGCTTCAACGCCGAATTCTCCTTTGGCGGGTCGTCAGCAGAACATGTCTCGATAAAGACTGTCAAGGATGGGACAAGCCTCTCTCTCCGGATACTTGGCAATAGTCTCCTTGCTTGGATTTGGCCTTAGGGAATCAAGAAGGCACTTGCAGCATAAGGATATGAAAGCTCTTGGGAACTTGGAGATTAGCTTACCATGGATCTGAGCAAGCTTTTATAGAAGGAGGAAGGGAAGTTGGGATCCCTATAATTATGGGATTGGCCCTATCATCAAGGAAGCTTCCATGAGAGGTGGCAAACCACTTCCTCTCTATGGAAATCCGTAGCCAAACCACCCAACTCAAGATAGATATCAGTCCAGGAATTTGTTAGGATGAAGCTTCCGCCTTTTATTTTTAAAAAGCACCTCTTAATATGGTTGGTGCGGGTGCGGCTCTATGACAGAGTGCCAATTGGCGCGCCCTCTTTGTAGGATTTGCCCCCTTGGCGCGAGGGCTGAAATATGGAACCACGCCAATGGAAAAAGAGCTATTTTTAGGATTTTTTGTAGGGAGATGTCTTCAGGGAAATGAAAGCTCATCTTCAGAGGGATGCAATGAAAGTATTTTCAAGTCTTGTCTCTGCTCACAGGTCACGAAATGAGCCCTCCAATGTGTGGGATGGGGATTGCAGGGACGGTGAAAAATTGGTGTTAACAACATGTTTCCCCACAAAATTCCATTTAGGGCCTCAAAACGACTCTAAAAGTTCAGTACCTAAAAACTATAGAAAAACATTGCCAAAATATAAAATTATGTTATAAGAAAGTGGAATAAGTGGGTGGCCACTGAAATACACATGGATCATTACTCTGCTCATAGGAAGAAATGATATCCATTACACTGAGTGCCTCCATAAGATTGGGAAAATTTTCCTGAACTTGGCCCCTGGTGAGCCACTTGCCTTGTTGCAAGAGATGGCATGCTTTGAAAACTTGATATAGTTGGATCCTTTGTTGGTGATTGATCTTAATCTGTGTCCATGATATGATAAAATATGGCATGTTTAATGCAATATGGCTTCATATATATCAATATCAATTGATTTACGATTTCCGATGTGTCTAAAAGTGGTGGAAATTATGGATAAAGGTGGTCCACTTTGAACATTGGGTGTGGCCCAAGGAAGGATGGGATACTTAGTTCAAATGTGTTGTCACCCAAGGCCTTGGTGATGGTGTAAGGTCTATATTGGAGTGGTTGAAGCTTTTGATTGGACCCTGCAATGCATTACTTCTATAAGTGAAACCAAAGCTTGTCTCCCACTTGAAACTTGTGTGTCACTAAGTGTTGATCATTGCATTGTTTATACTACAAGATATCATGGAACTGATGACATATGTGTTGAATGTTTTCAATGAAATTGGTGGCTTTGTTGGATTTAGATTGAACATGTGTATATTTTTATTGTGTAGTTGCAAGGGGTAGTGTGGCATCAATGGGATCGAATGGTTGAAATCCCTATCCCACTTGAAAGGGCTTGTGTTTAATTGAGCGATGGAGAGATATATTGTAGTTGTATTAAACATAGGTGAGACTCTCATTCTATTTTCATGGATTCTTGGAGTTGTACATGTGAAAAATGTGCATGATCTGCTTATTGACGACCTCTATTTTTCCATCAACTAGGGGGTGGAAGGTAATTGATTTAGTGCGATTGGTGTCTAACAATGACTAGATGCTTGATTGAAATTCTCTTATGAAATTGATATCATGATATATTATGATGGTATGCATGGTCCCAAAATGTACTACATTGTTGAAAGAAGAGTTTGGCAATAGTTTCGACTATGACACTCTTCTTGTAGACAACTATAATTTCCATCTTCGAAAATATATCAACCACCACAAACACACAGTAATTAGCATGATTGGTAGAAGGAAGAATAGATATATAGTGCATTAAGATGGACTCCAAAGACAGGTTAGGAGTAGGTAGATGGGTGTACAATCCTTTATTATTAATGGTTGGTTTAGTAATGTCACAAGTGGTGTAGGACCTGATATACTTTCCAACATCCTGTTGAAGTTTTGGCCAATAAAGATAATTATGTAGTACGACCAATACCTTCTCCACACCAAAATGGTCTTCTATCCAAATTTAATGGGCCTCCAAAATTATCTTGGAACACACACTTGAAGGAACACAAAGGTGTCTTAGGCATCACAATAATGCATCTTGGAGGTGGAAGTCTAGAACATTCTTTCCTACCATTGAAATTTGGTATTTGGAAGTGAATTCTGCAACATAGAAATATCAAGAGCTAAAAGGCCCTACTGAGATACTTTTTCTTGTAGATATTGGTGCTTGTTTGATGGAACTCTATTGGCTCTTTCACCCAACTTTGATAATATCCTTTGTTCTCAAGTAATTTTTGTTCGCATAGAAATATGGATCCATGAGGAATTTTAGCTCTGAAAAATGGTACATGAGATGATAATCTGGTGCCAGAAAAGAAGCAATACTTTGTTTGCTGGCACTGTTTAGAGTCGTAGTCTTTGAATCTGTGTGAAAAAATATCCAGTTGATAACATCTACACATGGAAAAGTTGGGTACCTTCAATTAACATTATGTGTAATATTCCTAAAATCTAGCATTTAGCTAAATGGAATATTATAGATTATTTTGTCACTAGGTAGGTGAATAAATGGGTAGGGAGGCCCATAAATCTCCTTAGAAGCAATAAAAACACTTCAAGTGTGAAAGGATACCTTCTAAGTAGCTAAATAAAGCACATTTGAGTGTGAACAGGGGCTAGATCATGTTGAATAGGTCAACTTTGACCAAATCAACAATGTTGTTATGGAGTAGTGGACATTAAATGAGGAATAATGCAGTTTTGGAGGGAGATTGATTTCATGGAGGTAGTGACCTAATTGAGTGGGGCGAAGGGCAAGGAAGCTCACAACTTATAAAAGGAAGAGGATGGCAGCCATATTGGTTATGTATTAGCTTATTATTTTGTATATGGTATGTTTAGACTTTTGGCATTCTTCAGCTGTTTAGTTGAGTTTGCAGTGTTGTTTAGCGTAGGGTGTTCCCGAGCAGGAATCCCATCTCTTTCCTTGAGAGGCCTCTTGGATGAGAATTTCACTTCATCTCCACACTCAGGCTTCAGGCCAAGCTACAAATTTCTTCATCATCACAGTTTCTGCAGAATATTGTGTCGTGTTGTAGGGTGCAACAATGGAGGATCATTTTGGGTGTCTTCAGAGCTAGTTTTGCAGTGGAGGAAGGTTTCCATCCATTGGAAGGCCTGTAAAGAAGCCCCTTGAGATATTTTGACACATTTAGAAATAGGATAAGAAGTATTTATCCCCTACAACACATTTTGAGTCTATATCTCCATTATTTTAGGGAGGAGTTGTAGGGGTAGTTGCAGTGGCTGTTTTGAGAGGTGATTTCTTCCGTGGAGGGTCTATTCTTTCATCCAGAGGATCTATTGGAGAATATATATATTTTATACATCAGCTTCAGCCATGTCTTCTCTTTTATGTTGTTGCAACTTATCTTCATCCCTGGGGCTGTAGCTTACATTGGCACATTTTGTGCATTTTCCGGAAACCCTCTTGAGTTTTCTTGGAAAGCTGATCTAGTGCCCAGGTCTGTATGTCTAGACTTTATTGGGGCCAATATCAGTATTTTTATATCATTTTATCATCTACAATAGTATATATGGTTAATATTATTGCGTTTTAGTTTCTCTCCGGTATTTTGTATTGTAACAACAACTCATATTTGGGAGTGATTGCTTATGGGAGGCTTGTTTCCTCATTGTATATGATTTATGCCTCACTATTTTGTATTTATTTTATGCTCTCATACATAATGTTATGAATCCATATTGGTCTCCAATGTTAGTGATTTGACTTACATTGCTATTTTCAGTTTTGTATTCATATATTGCTTCTTCCCCATTTGGGAATATTATAGTGGTATCAGAGCATAATCTTAGCACAACTTGTGCATTTTGAAAAGTAAACATGTCATCTGAAGAAGGAGAGCCTCTTACTGATAGAGACAAGAGGTATCAAAGAAGATGAAATTAGAGATTTGATTATACAAATGACAAAGAAGACAATGGTAAAACCCCATTATCAGGAGTAATGAAAGGGAAGGAGTTCTCAAGACTTCTTTTCCAAATTGTTCAGGGCACTAACAAAGACATCAAAGAAATGAGGATGGAGAGATGTAGAAATTCTCCAAAGGATTTTATACATGAAGAAAGCTCTAGATTTTCATATTATGGGTGTAAGTATTCAACCACATCATCAGATCTACAATTTTGTACCATGACTACATTCTTGCAAAATAAGAAGCAGAAGTAGAAACACCAAAGGAGGAGACTCTTGGTGACTATCTCCAAGAATATCAATCTCAGTCTAGAAGATTCAAGGAGCATCTAAGCTTCCAAGGGTTTTTTCAACTTAAATAAGAAAGAAGACCCAAAAAATACAATAGAAGAAGAGGGTGCATGCAACACACTTTGGTTAGATTCTCTCTACCTACTTTTGATGGGTCACCCAAGAGCATAGCCAAAGCTTGGGTAAAGAAGCTAGACATGTATTTCCATATGCATCAAGTTTCAGAAGAGGAAGCCATTAGAGTAGAAACGTTGCATCTTGAAGGTAAGGCTTATGCCTAGTGGTTATTTGAATCTTCTTCATTGAGAAATGTAAATATATCTACTTATGCAAAGTTCACTAAGAGGTTAGTGAAAAGATTTGATTTGAAACAATCTAAAAATTCCTTGGGAGAGAAAACCAAACCCAAGAAATTGGATCCTTTGCATGAGTTGGAAAGATCCATGAAACCAACTCCATTTCATAAAATTGTTGAGGGGGTCAAATATCTGCAACATAATTTGCTAATGGAAAAAGCCCCACTTTAGCAAGAACTCTCTTCTCAAAAATAAGACATGAAGATTCATTTTTCAAGAGGAGATAAAGACAAAGGATCTCTTAATGATGAGGTATTATCCATTGATGAGGATAAGGAAGAGGAAGAGTTGGGAAGATCCTCCAGCGCCGTGACCACAGGAGGAGATCTATTTCTATTTGGAGATGGAGATGAAGCAAATTCTTCAACTAGAGGAACTCTTCCATCTTTGAAAAAAAATTCCAAAGGATCTTACATATGAAGATCATGAGAAGCATGTGTCTATGATGATAGGAAATGAGATAAAAAAATGCAGGAAGTGTGTTCCAACATTGAATGCCATATTCAGGACACACACTATGATAGATCATTTATTTTTGATCAAGACTCTTCACACCAAGGAAATTTTGGGTGTACATGGGTTGAATACATTTGAAGAAGACACCTTAGACTGTGAGATCTGGTAGGAAGTAGGAGAAGATGAGAAGGAGGGCAAGCATCATATGATGACTAGCACACACCAGTCTCCTTTTAAGGAGGTGTAGATACATAAGAAGGAAACTGATTTATGAAGTGAATGAGGGGAAAAATCAGTCCACTCACCTATACAGTATGCTTTAGATTTTGATGTCTCTTTACATGGAGGCATTCCACCAGGGATGCCCCCCGATTGGAAGATGAATAAATATTTCTCTCAACATGGTGCAACATTGATACATTTGGCTAGGGAAGAAGCCTTGGGAGGAGCTAGCACAACACAGAGGACCTTTGATGGGTTCAAAGGAGGGGTGAGAATTTTTTTGAAATGGACATTACTATCTCCTACTCAACTATTTGTGTAAAAAAATGATTCAAAAATATATGATGTCATGAGCATGGTGTCAAATGGCCACTTCATAGTCTTGGAGTAGCAAATGATAATTCCACACATGAGGAATATTTCTAAATATGACAAGAGGTTATTAACACTCTTGCATGCATTGGAAAAACTATAGAATTTTTGGAGGAGAGATACCTTTCAAGAGGAGGTTGACCTCCATGTACTTCAATCTTGTCCTAGGCAAGATCAACTGCAAAGGAGGAATCAAAAGTGGGGTAACATCACTCCAACATTTGGCTTTTGCATTGAGCATGTCAAAGAGGAGAGTTATGATGTGTCAGGAGCTTCATTTCAAATTTCTATAGCGTTGTCATCGTTGGGGAGCCTAGATTCATATTGGGAGTCCCAAATATTGGTGGAATATTCCAAGAACCTCTTCACATGTACGGTTCTTTATGGGCAAGTGATAGATGGGAGGTATAGAGTGGTTGATGGAATCATTTATTTCCATGATCGGATCTATTTGACTAGAGACTACAAGCTCAAAAAGGAGATTCTACATGCAACATATGAGCCACTTTCTTCAAGACATGTAGACTTAATTGAGTCTTATCACACCATCATGGAGGGATTCTTTTGTGAGGATCTCAAAGAAGATATGCACCAACATATCAGGAGATATGTAGCTTGTTTGATGTATGAGGGGGAAAGAAACCACCTTGCAAGGTTGTTTCAATCACTTCCCCTTTTGATGGAGAGATGGAAAGGCTCATCTATGGACCTCTTCACCAAATTGTCTACAATATATGGTAAAGATTGTGTTTTGATGCTTATTTATCAACTAACAATGTATGTGCACTCCTTTACCATGCATTTGTAGCACATTTCTCCACAAGAGGGAAAAATTCTTTGTGGATTCCATGGTCCTTTTGGGACTACATTCAGTGATGGGGATGACCACTTTATGGAGGACTTTGGGCAAGATATGTTTTTCTTGGTTCATATTCAACCAACACCTAATGTCCTCTACTATTTTCAAGCTTTTGAGAAGCTTATGGTAGTAAGTAAGTGGTTGGATGGCCACTTATCATATCATGTTTTGAAACATCTAGAAGAAGAAAAATGTTGGTATCACTTGAGGGTTATTTTCACCATCCATTATGCCATGTGACACTTAGTCCATATTTATTTTGGAGCCCATATGGTGATGATCCTCTATTCACTATATGTGGGGTGGATTGGGCAAGAGAGGTTCCTAGAACCAAAGAGTGGGATCATGAGATTCCAAGTACATTTTGGCTTCTTAATGACCATATTATTGTAGCCCAAGACCAGGAGTTTCACATCTATCATAAATGGAGAGAGAGATAGTGTGAGTTGAATAACTTGATCTCTCCTTTTCAGCCATGTGTTCGTTACACATTTCATAAGCAGGGGATTGGTGATTGTTTTTATGAGCTACCACGAATGGCTCACTTTATTTGGATGATAACATGGAGATGGGAGTTTATCATTGGGAATTAGGTCCCCTGTGTTTGTCATCACTCTTGCCTTGAGGAGGCCATTGGATAGAAAGAAGGTTTCCATATAGACCTTCCACTTTCTCATGATGAGAGCCATTTGGTTATTTCACCAAAGGCCAACTTGCACATGTGGGAGGAACCATTGGGAGACATGATTATTGTAGAATATCTAAAGAAATGGTGGGGACTATTGATGAGGAGGCCACAAGAGGAGGAGGGGAGGAATTTTTCTCCACCTTTAAGTTGCTTGAGGAAAAGCAACATTTTGGAGGGGAGGACTGTAATATTCCTAGAATTTATCTTTTAGCTAAATGGAATATTATAGATTATTTTGTCACTAGGTAGGTGAATAAATGGGTGGGAGGCCCATAAATATCCTTAGCAGCAATAAAAAAACTTCAAGTGTGAAAGGAGACCTTCTAATTAGCTAAATAAAGCACGTTTGAGTGTGAACAGGGGTTGGATCATGTTGAATAGGTCAACTTTGACCAAATCAATAGTGTTGTTATGGAGTAGTGGACATTAAATGAGGAATAACACAGTTTTGGAGGGAGATTTATTTCATGGAGGTAGTGACCTAATTGAGTGGGGCCAAGGGCAAGGAAGCTCATAACTTATAAAAGGAAGAGGATGTCATCCATATTGGTTGTGTTTTGTCTTATTATTTTGTATATGGTCTATTTAGAATTTTGGCATTCTTCAGCTATTTAATTGAGTTTGCAGTGATATTTACACAAGGTGTTCCCGAGTGGGAATCCCATCTCTTTCCTTGAGAGGCCTCTTGGAGGATAAATTCACTTCATCTCCACACTCAGGCTTCTTTCCAAGCTACAAATTTTTTCATCAACGCGGTTTCTGTAGAATATTGTGCTGTGTTGCAGGGTGTAGTAGTGGAGGATCATTTTGAGTGTCTTCAGAGCTATTTTTGTAGTGGAGGAAGGTTTCCATCCATTGGAAGGCCTTTAAATAAGTCCCTTGAGCTTTGTTGAAACATTTAGCATTAAGATAAGGATTATTTATCCCCTACAGTGCAGTTTCAGTCCAGATATATGTTATTTTAGGGAGTAGTTGCAGGGGTAGTTGCAGTGGATGTTTTGAGAGGTGATTCTTCCGTGGAGGAGCTATTCTTCCATCTGGAGGATCTATTGGCGAAGATATGTAGTTTCTACATCAGCTTCAGCCATATCTTATGTTTTCTATTGTTTCAGCTTATCTTCAGCCCTAGGGCTGCAGCTTACATTTTCACATTGTGTGCATTTTCCGAAAACCCTCTTGGGTTGTCTTGGAAAGCTGATTTTGTGCCCAGATATGTATGTCTAGACTTTATTGGGGTCTATATCAGTATTTTTATATCATTGTATCATCTCCATCTATAGTTATGTTTAATATGAATGCGTTGTAGTTTCTCTTCGGAATTTTGTATTGTAAAAACAACTCATATTTGGGAGTGATTGCTTATGAGAGGCTTGTTTCCTCATTTTATATGATTTATGCCTCACTATTTTGTATTTATTTTCTGCTCTAATACATAATGTTATGATTTCATATTGGTCTCCAATGTTAATGAGTTTATTTACACTATTATTTCCAGTTTTGTGTTCATATATTGCTTCTTCCCCATTTGGGAATATTACATTATGTAACCATGAACATTGAACATTGATATACACCTGCCAGTCTTCCAGATCTACTTTGATGCTTCTTCTTGATAAATTTTCATTCAGTTTATGCCATGTGATATTCGATTCCTTTTATATGAAGAATTGAGTATCTAAGTAAACTGGAAGTTCACTGACGTACTCTCAACTTCCTCCTTAGTGCTTCTATTTTTGGTATCCTTTGAAGCAGATATTTTGGGTGCCATGATGATAGTGATTGATGAAGAGAAGTTCTCAACAACTGCAAAACTTGTAGGAGGAAAATGCATTCATGGAAAAGACAAATTAGCTTTAGCAAATTATCTCAAAAAGAAAGATCGCAATAACAACTAGTAGACTCACAAGGAAAATTGTGCAATTCTTGAGGTGAAGGGGAGATATTGGCTTCCTAAAATACACATTACATTGTCCCAGTAAACAATGGAGTAACTTGAGGCTATAAACTATGCAATGCGCATTTTAACTTGGGAAGACTGAGGGAGAGACCGCATTGCATAGTGTCAATTGCCAAGGATTGGGATTACACCCTGAAACTACACAATTCATAGTTTGGATAGCTAGGTACTATGCATTACATATTCTAATGCCTAGTTAGACAAGCATAATGCCTAGTTAGACAAGCAAATTGTTGGCCAAGGGATGGACATATCTGCCCAGAAATACTATGGGAAACTGGAATATCTAAGTGATTATACAAGTTAGAGTGTAGATATTACTAAGGATAAATATATCAATGTAAACCAAGTGCAGAAAGTTGACATGCAAAAGGAAAAACAAACATGCATGGAGAGATGTTGGAACGAAGACTGCTAGTGGGAAAAACAAGAAAACTAATGTAACACTTGTAAAAGGTGAATGAAAGACCAAACCAACACTTGTACAAGCTAATATAAGTTAAAATTCCAATAAACATGAAAATAAACAAGAAAAACAAAACTCACAGAAGAGAAATGAAAAAAATCGAAAAAAAGCAGGAAAAGACGACAAAAGCAAAACTCACCCAAAAAAGTGCCACAAACTCCACCGAAGGCTCCTTGATCTCCTTGGGAATGCTAAAGCTCCAATATAAAATTTGAAAATGATTTCTAGGGTCGTATATTATAGATATCTAGGCTAGTTAGGGTTTCTGATGTTGATTCCTAAAATAAAGGAAAAACCAACACTTGGCAGAAAATCCAAAAATATCAACTGTGGCATCCTTCGGGAAACTAATGATGACTCCCTATTTTCTAAGGATGATTTTTTGTTTTTGTTTTTTTCTTTTTTAGGAAACTTTCCATGAACACTACTAAGAGGGATTATACATCTCCCAAGGACTGGGAAACTTCTTGACTCAGTGCATTGTGAATTTTATGAGGTTATGAGATGCTTTGCACAATTTTTAGGCTCAAGGCTGGGTTTCCATCCAAAATTGTGCATTTTTTGAGTTGATGAGATGCTTTGCGCAATTTTTGAGTTTATGAGATGATTTTCACCATTTTCGGGCTCAAGGTTGGGCTACCATCTAGAACTTCACATTTTCCAATATTAAGGCAGAGCTTCCATTTTGGATTACGTAGTTCCATTCATCAAGGGTGGATTTCCTTCCAAGATTGTGAAATTTCTAGAGGCAAGCCCAACAATGTTGTAAGGTCTAGGCAGAAAATTTATTTTGACTTGAAAGGTTTAGATTGGGATCAAAACAAGAAAACACTAGCATAACAGGAACAAATAAGACTTCAATATAGCATGAATACTTTGTGATATTGAGTGATAAGCTCATTTAGACAGAAGGGAGGCTCCAAAATAAAAGCATGGGAAACATTTCAAAGGGTATTTGTAGCATCTACAACATACAAATTATCATCCACAGGTAGATGGATATAAAAATAGGGTCAACAAGATTTTGGAGGACATGATGAGCATGTATGTGAGACATCAAAAAATGAAGTGGGAAGAGTATCTTCCACTGGTTGAGTTTTCTTACAACAATGGGTACCAGGAATCACTGAGGATGAGTCCATTTGAGGCACGATATGGGTGGATTTGTAATACTCCTATTAGTTGGAGTGATCTAGTGAACAAGGTATTGATAGGACCGGACATGTTAGTAGAGATGGAACAAGAAATATAGGTTATCAAGCATAATTTAAAGGCAACACATGATAGATAGAAAACTTATGCAGATCATAACATGATGTTTAAGGATTTTTAGGTTTGGGAATAGGTGTACTTGTGCATCAATCACAATAATATCTCCTTGAGGATTGGATCATGTGCCAAGATGGCACCTTAGTTTTGTGGACCTTTTAATATTCTTGAAAGGATTGGACTAGTATCTTATCGACTTGCACTTCCTTCGACAGTGAAATTCCATGATGTTTTCCTTGTGTCATTGCTTAATAAATATGTTAAAGATGTTGATCATGTGATCGACTGGTTTATATTGCAGGTGGAGCCAGAAGGAGAATTGTATATGGAACCTCAGTGTATTTTTCATAGAAATATGCTCATTCTCTGGAACCGATAAATCGAGTAGGTTAAAGTACAATGGAAGAATTTTGGGCCTGATGAAGCTACATGGGAGATGCCTGATCAGATGCAAGATATGCATCCTTCTTTATTAGTTGGTTGAGAAAACTTCTTTTGTTATATGTTTTGGTGTGGTTTTTGGTTTATGAACATATGTATATGGATGTAAATATTGCGATGAGATGTGTTATAAAGATCCAATAAGAGTTATGGGTGTCATGTCATTATGGTTGCTATGATTATTAAGGTTGTCATGTTGGTTTACTTTTCAGCAGGTTATTCATTGTAAATAATGCAACGAAATATGTTATAATGATCCATGGGTAGTATGTTTTTCCTTTTCAGCAATCTTTTTTGTTGTTGGTATCATTGAACATCGAGGATGGTGTTCCCCCCTGGGGGGTTCTATAACAACCCTACACAAAAAATCATATAATAAAGATAATAAAGGAAAAAAAATAACCAGGGTCATGGGACACGTATTCCAAGTGGGATATTGGGAAAAAATTCCTAGTGTGGTTGTTCATTTGGTTTATTATGGCTAAGGAAATTGGCAAAGGAAATTACAAAGGATTTGGAAAGGAAAATTGGCATTAATTGGAATTGTATTTACGAAAATAATGGAAATTAGGAGAAAAGGAAGGTGAAAGGTTGCAAGTTGCATGTGATGAGTAAAATGAAGGAAAATAATGGAAATTGTATAAAATAGAGGCCTTCTTGATAAAAGGCTTATGAGGATCAGTTCACAACCTTTTGTTAGTTCAGTTTTGGAGCTCTCTCTATATTCACTCTCTCTCATACTATTTGACACTTAAAGTATTATTGGAGCACCCTATCATCATATAAAGGAAGGAAAAGGAAGGGCAAGAAATAAAAGGGAAGAAAATATGAAGCAAGGAAGAGTTGGATCAAGCGGCTACATCAGGATTACTTGCAGGTATCGATTTGCATGTATGATTTCCTTACTAGTTTTGGCATACATGGTACATTCACGCATGTTTTTGGTTCTCTTGTTGTCATTGGCATGAGTTTTTCTAGGTGTGACTATGGTTTTCAGCCTTTCCTTACCATTACTGGATAGCCATGGTGTGATAGGATTTCTCTTATTTGGTTGAGCTAGATAGCCGGATGATTCGAAAATCAGTAGGGTGATGTCAGGGGAAAAACACAAGGCCTAGGAATACCTGTGATATAGGTGGATATTAGTGGCCACCCACCTATTCCACTTGGACCCCCACCATTGTTTCTTTCATTTTTTCAGTTTCCTTAATTGTAACACAATTTACTATTTTTGGTAGCTTTTCAGGTCCTGAACTTCCGAAGCCGTTTTGAGGCCCTAAATGAAATTTTTTGGGAATGAAATGTTCACCTAATTTGAGTCTTTTCTAGACATGATATTCATTGTCAGTAGTTGTAATCCTCTGATAGATATTTCTAATGATGTATCATGTGCATCAAATGGAGATAGCATGCAAATGTTACGACCCCGGGAAATTGTGATGTACCAATTTACCCCGATGGGGCCCATAGTCTGGAATTTCATGTCCTAGGGTTAGGTTTTTAGATGTTTAGGGTTTTCCATTGTTTCTAAAAAATATATAGGCCCTCGAGACTCATTGTAATACATATTTCAGAGGCTTGTAGCCGCCACTTCCTCTCTCAGAGATAAGCTACCAACGCCCTAGCTAATTTATTTCCATTCTGTCTGTAAACAAATTTCAGTTGGTTGATATTAATGAAATGAAGTGTTATTTTAACTGCATATTTGTATTAATGGGTATATGTGTATTCTATTTCATTATTGCATAAATTGGGATCAATTTGGACTAGTGAGGGTGGGATTGTGGTAAATCCTAATTTTTTATGCGCTCGTTAGGCCTAGGAATCCTCGACCGGTGAATGGCAGGATATACGGTAAAGCCTAGAGGGTGGAGCCTTGTTGGGCCTAGGAATCCTCAAATGGTGAATGTCGGGATATATGGTAAAGCATAGAAGTAGAGAAAGACAAATTCCTAATGGTTTACATGGAGATATTCATAGGAATCCATGCTTGTATAGGCCTATTGATCCCTAGACAACACACTTGCAGTAAATCCTAGTAGTGTATATTTATTATTTGGGCATAGGAATCCCTTGGTAGGATTTCAGTAAATATTGGTTTTATAAATGATGGTTTTAGGACTAGGAATATCCTGGTGGGTTATACGGTAAAGCCTGAGGAAGCCCTAGTTGGTTTTGTTGTAAGTCCCTCATTCATGCTTGGAATATGGCACGGGGGTGATTGGCTGAAAGAAATATTTGGTTCAGCCCAATCTATGGTCGGGTGGTACGTGGAAGTCCCTAGCTTAGTTGGATTTTGTATATGTGAATAAGATATCTTTTCCTCTTGTGGTTTATGTGTAAATGTACATGTTAATATGTGCTTTATATGCATTTTCTATCTATGTTATTATGTTGGTTATATGTTTTTTATAAGCAAGGTTTTATGATAGATCTTAGTTATGGCTCTTATAATTTTTTTATTAGTAAATGAATAAATATTGAATGTATGACCTAACAGAAGATAATGCATCTATTATGAGGAGGCATTAGTACTTCTTGATAAATCTCACATAAGTATGAAACCCCTATGTTAAGATTTGTTGTTATGACTTGTAGATTACATGTTCATGATGTGTTTGACAGAATGTATGGCATGGCTAGTTGGATTCAGATAATGTATTTGTTTAATTTTTCTCATTATTAGCCTTATTTAATTGTTATTTATCATTTCTATAAGTTTCATGAATTTCTGGGCTGAGGCCTGAGTCCTAGCCCTGAAAAATTGGCTCAGAATTTGGAATCATTGGCACAAGACTTCCTGAAAATGGACATAATCGCATGGATTCCTTATTGTGGCAGTGACTGTAAGGTTTCAGATGCATGCATTCCTTGTTATGGGACCTAGTGAGGCTCTAAGTCAGTGAAACATCAAGTTCTTTCAAGGGTTTTTTGGCTCATGAAGGTTCTGTAGCTCTTGAGAAAGGTCATATTGGAATTGTCTTGTCAGTTGCACTTCCTTAACTATACATGGGGATTTGAATCATATCATCATAACTCTTCCTCCAAATTTTACCTTGGCAGGTCGGCAACTTGGGTAAATGTGGGAGGAGGGCGTTACATATAGGGCCCCAAAGTAGAACAAATTCCCTGTATGGTAATGCTTAACTTACAAGAGAGATAAAAAATCCATATTAATTTTCACATAGCAAGGATGTAACTTAAGACTTAAGAGGGAAATGGTTTCATGTGTCCAAAAATTATGGACTTAAGACCTAACATAACCTTTTTTGAACCTCCAATTTGTCATAGTTTTGTTTATGAAACCATTCATTTTCACATCATTCCATCCACCCATTGTCATCATTTTTAACCACATTTCTTCAAAAATGTACCAAATTCCCTCATACATGCTTACATGGTTTATTATTATTATTTATATTATTTTTAACTAATTAAAGAGAATTATGCATTGTTTTACTAATGATAGTTTGACAGTTCAATTTTCTACAGTTTTCGCAGATGTCTCCATGGTTGAGGTAGTAGAACCACTCTAGAATGAAATACGACATATGGAAATTGTTTCTAGAAGCTCCAATATGGATTGTTGTTGGTCAAATTCCACCCAAATCACACATGTGGACCTCCAGGAAAATATCAAGGGAAAATCACAACAGTTTTTACCAGTCAACTTAAAACGCATTTTCTAAGAAAACGAAAGAGAATCTCACAAAAAAAAAAGGGTTTTGTTCCACATGGGCCCAATTAATTTTTCCCACATTCAATACCATTTGGGAGATATTTCAGGTTCTTTGGAGCCCTATTTTGCAGTTGCGTGAATAAACGTTGGGCCCTTGTGTCAATAAACTTCCAGTCAAGAAAACATAGGTTGGAATGCACTGTGCTTCATCAAATTCATGGCAAATAGGTGTCCATTCAGTTCTAATATTTAGCCATATTAATCTCCATGAATTTAAATTTTAACCTCTATATAAACACTCCATAGAAACAAAGAGAAGAGGTTAATTTTATGAAGCATATAGTGAATTGTTGACACTATGTTTTAAATCATTTTTAATGAAGAAGTGCCCTGAATATTTGATGTGTAGCTGATTGTTCATGTGAAGCTTTGAAACCACCTATTTATGGAGGGCCCCTGCAAAAAGTGAAGGTTTTTTCAAGTTATGTTTTTAATGAAGTTTTTTCATGTTTTCATTTTATCATTTGATGTAGTTATTTTCATAATTCCAATTCGTCATTTGTTGTAGTTGTTTCCAGAATTCCAATTTGTCATTTGTTGTAGTTACCTCCAGAATTTCATTTTTTTATTTGATGTGGATGCTTTCATAAGTTTTCTTTTATCATTTTATGTAGATTCATCATTATTTCCTTTTGAATTGTCAAATTTTAGAGGATTCATAGTTTTACTTCTAGAGAAACAGTGATTTATTTTAGAGTAGTTTTACAAGTTCATGAGCTATTTAATTTCAAGAGCTATAGTGATTTGTTTACAAGTTTCATTGCCATAACATTTCATTTCAAAAACATAAAAATGTATAAATTCCCTTTTCTAGAATTCGATTTTATCTTCATGCACAAGACTGTTAGAGAATAAGAATTTTAGAGACTAACAAATAAATTAGTTAATATTTATTCATAAGACAGAGAAAGTTTGTTTTAGTTTTTAGAGAGTAGAAAGCATGTTGATTTTTAGAACTTAATTGTAATTTAATTTTATCAAATTCATTAGGAACATAAGAATAAAAACATCCTTAGAAGTAATTTCTACAAATCCAATCATCACACCAATAAACTAAATGATTAAAAGAGACTTCTAGCATATATTGTGCACTTGCACTTCACAAGTTTACCAACTCTAGTCGATAAGTTATGTAATCAATTTAAGATAATTAAATTGACAAAAAATTTTGCGTTGTTACCAGGGAAGTGTAAATAGGAGCATTTTTCTTTTCATTAAAAAAAAAAAATCTCCAATCACCTACCACACCCTCTATATCACATGGTGCAATAAGAGCCACACATCCATAACATGAATTCTTATTTTTGTAGGTAGAAGAAGATGTGACAAAGGAGGTTGAAGAAATAGACAAAGATGATGAAAATGAGGAAGATCCTTTTGGATTTCTCATTCAAGAAATTGATGTCAATGCTCATATGAGGAGCATCCCTTCATCTGTACTTCCTAACTTAAAATATATGAGATTAAAAGACCCAAAAACCTCTATTTTTGAATTTGAAATAATTTGTAGATATTATGGATACTCATTATACATTCAAAAATTGAAGTTGTTTCTGGCAACATTGAAGGATAGAGAACTTGGGTGGTTCATTACTTTAGGAAAACATTATATAAGGACACAGGATGATATGAAAAGAGTATTTTTGGAAAAATATAAATATTATTGCATACACCATGAAATTAGAAATGAAGTCTTTAAGATGACCCAAAAAGAGGATGAAATCCTAGAAGATTTAGTGGAGAGATTTACTTATAATATCAAAAGATATAAATTGCATAATTTAGGATTAGACACATTGAAAAATCTCCTACTAAATGCTATAAAGGATGAATGGATTGATCTTCTTAATCTAGTGGGAAAATGAGATATATATCAATTGTCATTTCAAGAGATTTGTGAACTGTGCAAGAACATATCAAGAGGTAAAGCAAAGTATGTTAGATCCCCTCAAGATCCATTTATAGCAAGAGTAAGAGTCAACATCAGGATTGGTAATTCAAACTGAGCTTAAAAATTTGCTAAACATTCTTGGTAATTTAAATGAACAATTTGACATGCTAAGAATGAAAAACAAGAAAAAATTTGAGAATGCTACTTCATTTATATTTGTCCCTAAATGTAGAAAGTAACATGCTTTTCAGGAATGTCCACTTGATAACATTAAAATTTGTGACATTTGTGCAGGATCATATACTACTAAATATTTTCCATGATTACCACGGTTAAAGTCAGTTTACCAAGAAGAAAATTAAACACTAGAGCAATATTTTTATGTAGCTCCAAGAAGACCAGGGCAGCCTCATCAACCTGGTATGATGGAAGATCTCAATTCTCAATTTCAGAGTTATGCACAACTATCTAAAAGTAATTAGAAAAAACCCTTTCCTTGGAAAACTTGGACATCTCAATCCAAACCTCAAAACCCACCTTGGAAACCTTGGCCATCTCAATCCCAACCTCAAAACCAATCTTGGCAACAAATTTGGAAAATGCCCTACAAAGGAAATCCACCATATCCTCAAATTTTCCTCACTATCCTCAATACCATCATCAATGTTATCCATATCATTCACCTCCAACACAATATCAATATCACCCTCAGTTGACCTCAATTCAACCTTTCCCATTACTATTCACACAAGCACCCCAAAGTTTCTTTGCCACTCCATTACCTGCACAACCTTTTTATATCCCCAATAGTAAATCACCTCAATCCACTTACAATTTTGAGGTATTCAAAAATGATTCACTAGCTATCATTTTATAACAACAACCAAAAGAACAAGACTTAGATAAGGTCCAAGAATCATGGATGCCTGATGAAAAAGGCTAGTTGTAGGAACCTTAGATTTAAAAGTTTCTTGCATGCCTATCACCAGATTCTATAAATGGAGATGACATCTCTGAAGACTTGCATGACATGATATAAAGAAGCCAAGGAAGACAATATTACATTGAATCTTGGTTCAAGACATTCATCGGATCCCAGTTCTCCATTCTTCGGTATCTTCTAACGTCATCTTAATCAAGACAGTTTGGTCTCTCAAATACTCATACATATCAAAGTGTATCTTTCAAACTTGCATATGATTTTATCTATTATCTTGTTATAGACATGGTTCCATTGGAAGTGTTCATATACTTGAACAAGATTTATTTTTCAAGTAGAGTAGGACATATAAAACAAAAAAATTAAAGAGAAAAATAATTCCTACTGTGAAAACCAGCTTTTTGGCGCAATTGGACATGCACTCTTCTTGAAAACCATGAAACTGGCGAGAAAAGTTCACAATAAGTTGCACAATTTCATGATGGTTTCCATATTTTATTATCGTTCTTCAAATCATTTGCAGTTCTATGCTCGAGTTGGATGATGTGGAATTCCTTAAGGTCCACCTTCCAACAGATCTTAGCCCATCGACCTCAACACCTTATCTGGGATCAAAATCATAGATTATTTGGAGTGCCTAGGAATTTGCATACATTAATGGCAAGCCTCCTCGTTGAGAACAATGAGAATACAAAAGTGTCTCTTGTTTGTCAGATCTTGTAGGTGATTCGACTTCAACACATTCATTCGCATGGTAAGAATTGTACCATGAATTTTGGCTTTGAAGATGACTAATGGTTTTATGGAATCAATAAAAACTTGTAGCATTACATTTTATTGGTTTCTTGTAGTAGCATGTTCATATTTGTTTTTCATTCAACATCAGAATGATGGCACGAGTACAACATTTTTTCATTCATTTTCATTTTCAAGAAAAACAATAAATTTGGGCCTATTTCAATCAATATGCAATATGTTTCATGGTTTCTACTTCAGCATGTGGTAGAAATTTCAAATAAGCAGTTCAAATTCAGAGAAAATAATTTTCTAAAAAAATTGACATTTTTTGCAAAAGCTGTGGAAATTTGCAGTTTTTGCAGCTATTGTTGTAGCAACCTATTTTTTCTTGAGCAGCTTGTTCCAGAGGTAGTTTTGGCACAAATATTGCAAGGGATTGGAGCAAAAAAAAAAAAAATTTGAGCTTTCGGGTTTACTTAGAATATGGTAATTTGAGTGAGGCAGAGATAAAATTTAAAAAAAGTGTAATTTTCCAAGACTTCTAAGTGGGTTTTAAAGGCATATTTGATTTTTCACCAGTCTGGACAAATTAGGGTAGATTTCGGTATTTTTTTCACAACAATGCCTTTTTCTTTATCAAAATGGGATTCTAAAGGCATGTGGTAGTAGAGAAGGTAAAAATACATGGTTTCCCTTTTGAATCACTCAATTTGGCCTTAAAATGAGTTCGTGGCAAACATGACATAAATTGATTTGATCATAACTTTCAAATCATAAATCTTTTGGGCCTGAAAGTTTTAGTGTAAATGAATTGAGTTAGCGTAAATGGACACAGAAAATTTCAGAAAATTCTAGTGTGTATTTTTGAATAAATTGGCCACTTTCACATACAACTGTTTCATATTTTTCTTGAGCTCCGTGCACCCATTGGATGAGATTTTTTGTGGTAAGATGCATAATATTAATAGTAACAACCTATTAAAATTTTATGAGAATATGGTTTACTATTTGAGAGAAATTGAAAAGCAAACTTGCTACATGAAAAATATACATTTTGGGGAGCAAGGTTAAAGTGGAGGTCAATGCATCATGGAGTAGAGTACCTGAGCCAAATCAACACCAAGTCAACCATTATATCATGTCCTCTTCTCTAATTCCAAAAGGTAAACTTGAGGTAAAACTAGCCTTAAAATTTTTAATTTGTTAAAAATTCTAGAAATTTTGATGAAAATCTATTGTAAACATGTAGTTCCAAATTTTCTCCCATTATGTTTTGTCATACCTTTTAACAACCAATCCCACAAGTTATGATTGATTATTTATCAACAAATTCTTGCCACCCATGAAATCATCTCATTGTTTTCCATGGTCATAACAATGTTCTTTTATGCTTTCACCACTCTCTTGTTTAAACTTTCTCTTCTTGTCATACCTTTTAACAACCAATCCCACAAGTTTTGATTGATTATTTCTCAACAAAGTCCTACCACCCATGCAATAATATAATTTTTTTGCATGGTCATAATGATGTTCTTCTATGCTTTCACCACTCTCTTGTTTAAACTTTCTCTTCTTATCAATCCATTCTTGTTAATCAACATGATGTTCTTGAGAGAAAGAATTATTTTACAAATAGAAAAACTTGACTTCATGGTACATGTTTGTAGCACATGATCAAAAAGTACATGGAGCACTTAAATTATGTGTCATATTGCTCATCTTCAGATTTTTAATGGAAGCATAGAAATGATGAGTACAAAGCCACAAGAAGAATATTGCAACAAGGCTTTTTTCACACACTCTTTAAATCACTTGGAAGCATATTTTAGGCTTTGATGAGTTGTATAACCCTCAATAAAAAATCCTATTTTGTGTTATGTGCAAATAATATTGTCAAAAGCTTCACATTGGGAAATCTTCTTCATTCATTAGTTTGTGAGTTCTTGAAGAAACTTTATGATAACATTTTTGAAATATGATTGGTTGCTATGAACGGAAGATAAGAAGACAATCATTATGGGCTATAATCTATGACCATTTCCAGCCATACTAATGGGATGTACTTCACAAGGATGGAAATCACATTCTATAGATGGAGTAAAAGTCTTGATGTGTTCTTCACAATATGGTATTCTACCAAGGCTTGAGCAATTTGCACAATTAAAATAGTGACTAGTACTTGGATATGCTACTATGTGGGCATCCTTTCTTTTCACACAATTTGCATATAATGAATAATGAAGGGTTGGAGAAGAGTGCTTCTTAGTGAGATAAAGGGTCAATATTTCTCTCTTGGAGATTTGGTCATGGATTTAGTTGAAATGAAAAAATAAAGGAACACAAGGAACCAGTTGGATTATGAAACTTTGCAATGCTTTTTTTGCATGAGGACATGCAAAATCTCCGGTGTGGGGGAATGTGGAGCCTCTAATTTGACATAATTTTGTTGATGAAACCATCCATTTTTTCATCATTCCATTCACCCATTCTCATCAATTTTAACCATATTTCTTCATAAATGCACCAAATTCCCGCATACATGTTTACATGGTTTATTATTATTATTTATATTATTTTTAATGAATTAAAGAGAATTAAGCATTATTTTAATAATGATAGTTTGACAGTTCAAGTTTCTATAGTTTTCGCAGTTGTATCCATGGTTGAGGTAGTAGCACCACTCTAGAATGAAATCTGACACATAGAATTTTTTTTCTGGAATCTCAAATATGGATTGTTGTTGGTTAAATTATACCCAGCTCGCACATGTGGACCTCCAGGCAAAGATCAAGGGAAAATAGTAGCAATTTTTAACAGTCAACTTCAAATGCGTTTTTTGAGCAAACGAAAGAAAATATAAAAAAAAATAACATCGCTTTTGTTCAGCACAAGCCCAACTAAGTTTTTTACAAAAATTTTCCCGAATTCATTACCATTTGGGAGATATTTTAGGTTCTTTAGAGCCCTATTTTGTAGTTGCATGAGGAAAAATTGTGCTCATGTGTCAATAAATGGCCAATCAAGGAAACAAAGTTTGGAATGGACTGTGCTTTATCAAATATGTGGCAAATAGGTTGTCCATTCAGTCCTGATATTTAGCCATTTGAATCTCCATGAAGTTACATTGCAACCCTTATATAAACACTCCATTGAAACAAAGAGAAGAGGTTAAATTTCTGAAGCATACAATGAATTGTTGAAACTATGTTCTATATCGTTTTTAATGAAGAAGTGGCTTGAAGATTTGATGTGTAGCTGACTATTCGTGTGAATATTTGAGACCGCCTGTTTGTGGAGGGCGCCTACAAATAGTGAAGGTTCTGCATTTTATGTTTTTAATGTAGTTGTTTTCATGTTTTCATTTTATCATTTGATGTATTTATTTTCAGAATTCCAATTTTTCATTTTCCATAGTTGTTTCCTGAATTCCAATTTGTCATTTGTTGTAGTTACTTCAATAATTTAATTTTGTTCTTTGATGTAGATGCTTTCATAAGTCTTCTTTTATTATTTGATGTAGATTCATCAATATTTCCTTTCGAATTGTCAAATTGCAAAGGATTCATAGTTTTACTTCTAGAGCAACAATGATTTATTTTAGAGTAGTTTTACAAGTTCATGAGTGATTTATTTTCAAGAGATAGAGTAATTTCCTTACAAGTTTCATTGCCATAACATTTCATTTCAAAAAAAATAAAAATTTATAAATTCCCTTTTCTAGAATTCGATTTTATCTTCATGCAAAAGACTATTAGAGAATAATATTTTTTAGAGGCTAACAAATAAATTAGTTAAGATTTATTCATAAGATAGAGAAAGTTTGTTTCAGTTTTTAGAGAGTAGAAAGCATGTTGATTTTTATAACTTAGTTGCAATCTAAATTTATTAATTTCATTAGTAACATAAGAACCAAAACATCCTTAGAAGTAATCTCTACAAATCCAATCACCACACCAATAAACTAAATGAATAAAAGAGGCTTCTAGCATATATTGTGCACTTTCACTTCACAAGTTTACCAACTCCGATCGATAATTTATGTAATAAATTTAAGAGAATTAAATTGAATAACAACCTTATATCGCTCATAGGCCATGCACAAATCCTTAAACCACCACATAGGGATTTCAAGGGAAATCATTTACCTATAAGAGAGATATGGATACTATCATGAATTTTTCGATAGAAGGTATGGGTCAAATCCAAAGACATTTATTAGGATTGATAACTAGCGACTTAGACCCTAATAAGTATTTCAGGGCCTGTAGATCGTGGACAAGAACCCAAACCATGACACACAGATCATAGTGGGAATATTTGGCCTATAATTGGGATATTGGTGCTAGATACGTTTTGTGAATTAAGGATGAGTCTTCAATATTAAGTCATATCAAGGTAAAAAACCAAGGAATTAAACCTTAAATTTTCTTCTATATCTCATTATCCATACATTAGTCCTAGTGTCACCACCTAGGCCTTATAGAGGGAATATTTGACTTAAAAATAAGGTATAAGAAATACTTTAAGGTTTTTGAACCTATAAAATCTGTCAGGGCCTTAGCAATTGTCCAAAGCTAAAAAACTCTGATTAATACCCCAAAATTTTCTTTACGGCCTATGGCCATGCATTAAGAGCTATGACACTATATGATGCCTATACAAGGAATATTTAACCTACAAATTTGATATGGGGAGAATTTTAAGTTTTTTCACAAAAGGATGGGCATTAAGGATTAGGGCATGGCCTAAGCTAGTTGTAAAATAGTAAATAAATACCTAAAAATTACTTTTGAGATTCATGAGACATGCATATCGCCCCAAGAAACCATAAAATATTTACAAATGGAATTTTTGACTAACAAGTGGGATATTGGCATCATTTCAAGGGTGTATTCAACTACGATAGGATTGTAGGACTAGGATAACATTTGGGTTAAAATAAACGACTTCAAACCTAAGAGTTTATTATAATGCTCATGTCCCATGGGATTATTGAGACCCATTCCTATTACATGAAACCTCAAAATGGTGAACATATCCTAAATATTACCCCTGTAAGTATAATATAATAAGCTGGAGCCAAGTGCACGAACCATGAACCAAAAAAGAAACTAAAAGGCCAAAGTTCCTAGTTCTTGTCTCAATACCATATACTTCATAGTGAATGATCATATAATTCATTTTCATAGTAATGGATAATTAGAGAGTTAGAGGGATACCAAATTCATTTGTAAGTGAAGGATATCTTTTTTATTTTTAGGATGATTGAGAGGTGACATTTATGAATAGTTTATACTTATATGCAATCAATGAAAGAAGGAATTACAAATTAATAATGTACTAATCCATATAGTTCTAAATAATAAGTTTCTATTTCTAATTCCATTTATAACTTGAATGTATTAAATGAAGTGGAAAAACAAGTCAATCACCAAATTAGAATCCAAAATGACAAATATCATGACCAAGTCAAAACTACTTTGCAATCACAAAAGTTCGTACATACAAGACATTACATTCAATAAAACCCTACAAAATGAATCTTAAATATTTTTCTTCATAGATGATCACTATATACCAATTTATGACAAGTAGTGGTAAATTTTCATAATTCAGAGCTTGTATGAAAGGCAGAGTGCTATCTTAGATACATGTAATAAAAACACATCTCATGCACTAGTAGTAGCAAAAGGAAATATGAAACTCCATCTAATATTTATTGATTCTCCCTAGAGTGGTCAAAGATATAGGAAATATGCACTAATGCATATTACAACTTCCAAAATAGGTCAGAGATATTTTTTTCATCTTACTATATTCATTACTCATAGGGATTAAGGGTGCTTATACTAATTTTGGAACATATCACTAATTTTGGAACATCTCAAGGGTACTAAATCATTGGCCTTAATCTAAGAATTTTTGCTTCTTAATCATATTGTTAATTAGTTCTTTGACCATTATAAATTTTATGTAATTTTTTTCGTATCATTGAAAATAAGTTGTCACGTGATGTTTCAATGTTCTCATGTGATGAGATTTTTCTTAAATGGGATGTTATTTGTTACATTTTTTTCTATTTAGTTTTTATGAAATGTTGAAGTAAAGTCCATTTATAGTATGTTTTCGCTACGACAGATACTCTCCAAAAAAATTTCTACACTTTAATTTTGGAACTTATTTATGGTCTCATGACCTGTCACTTTAAGTTGTTCATGTTCACTTCATGATTGGTTGATACTATTTTTTGTGAGATTCTAAATATTGAAGTCACTTTCTTACACATGCTCAACCTTAACTCATTTACAATCACTCTTTGTCAAGAAAGTCTAACAATCAATGTTTACCTTAGAAATTCAAGCTATGTGCAATCCTTGCTGATAATTATTGCGCAAATGCTAAGGGAAGTGATTTTGCAGTGTTTAAAGACAATGTGTTAGTATGAATCTTTTGTCGAAGCGTATGAAAAAAGACCACTTTGGCTACGCATAACTTATAGCCCTAACATCAAATGTGGTTGCCAATATCTTCAGATCTGCAGTTAGTTGATCAAGACAAGTGCTGCAAAAAACCAGATCTATGCATAGAAAGACATTAAGCAGTAAAATTAAGAGTTTTCTCCATACATCCAATAGACAAGACAAGAACAATGTTTTTTGAAATAATTTTTGTATTAAGGGCACCTGGGAGGAAAACAAGAAGGTGTATCCAATTCTCCTCAATGGGATGGGTTCTTGGAAGTCCTCAGCACTTCAGATCTAGAATCTCTCTCTCTTGTTGGTGTAGAAAACCCAGATAAAGATAGAACTCAAAGGGAGCTCACACAGCAAATATTGAATAATGTGACCAAGTGTATAGATCCAAAGTGATCTAATAGGCAACAAAAGGTGAGGAATGGTAGGAAAAACCCTCCTATTTATAACAAAATATTGGGTCATTCTAGATCTTGGTGCATGATTAAAATAATGTTAACCAAATCTAGATCCACCTTTTATGGAATATTTTATTATATTTGTTGGAGGGAAAAAGTATTTGACTTGGGTCAAATTCCTTTATTTGTGAATAATAAATAAATAAATGATTTATTTATCATTTTAAGGAAGTGGTTGAAGGATAATCAAATAAATAATGATTTATTTAATTATTTATGGGTGATTTGGTCATATTTAACAAGGAATCTTATTTAAATAAGATTTAAATAATTATTCCTAGAAAATATTAAGATAAATAAAGATTTATCTAATTAATTTCTTTGTTTTGGGTTAAACATGACTAGGAAAATCAAACAAATATAGGTTTGTTTAATATTTCCTTTTGGGGTTTCTTATTTAGACCATAAACAACCTAATAAATGTGTTTTATTAAGTTATTTTACATAGTGAAGGCAATTTTACTTAGGGTAAAATTGGTCTTACATGGTGTACTTGGGTCCATCTAATGATAGTAGGTTATATGACCAAAAAATGGTGTAACAGATTGCCCCCCAGCGTGCGAGTGTTAGGAGCAAATCGTATGACCGAAGTACGTTGTAAGAACTCAATCACCAGACATCAAAAGGGAAGTCGGAGAGAGAGATGTAAGGTAGAATAATGTGCTGAAGAACTAGACCCTGAGGAGACAAGACTTACAGGTGCAACAAGTCTCTTTTTATGAGAGGGTACCTGTGCTAAAGGCGGCGGGGGAGGCATACCTATGCCCGCCGAGACAAAGTAAAAAAGAATAGTGTGTCCAGTAAACAAGGGACCGAACCATAAAGTACAACCGGCATAAACATGAGCCAGATAATAATACAATGAGGAATCCCACATACATGTTGTGCCTGGGATAACAGCCAGGACTTATACAATAATATATGAGTACATGAGATACAAATACAACCCAAATGCCCCCTATAAGCAGGGAAGGGCTCACAAAATCTGACTGATACATGCAAATCAAAGAGGCGCTGCAAGCGGCTAAGGCCGACATCATCAAATATATGGAGCTGCATCGAAGGCTGAAATGAAGAGGTCATCCGGGCATGTGGGGGTCTACCTGCAGGGCCACCCCCTCATGAGGGCTGAGACATCTCACACACACCCGGGCATCACCAAGAGCTGTTGCTGCATCACTGGACCATCAGGCATACGGATCTCGATCATGTTGAAAGGAGCTGAAGTGGAGAAACAATTAAGTCAAAGGGAAATGAAAGATCCCTTTGCCTGATCTGAGGCACCGAACAAGAGTGGAAGCTGGAACCAAGGTACACCGCCCTCTAGACCTGTCTTCTGGAATGAAGGAGCTGATGTCGACAGAAGGAGGTCTGCCATAGGTGAGGCAATGGGAGGTCTTCAACTAAGGCACGAGAGAAAATAGTAGAGCGACGGACAGACTAATACCAATGATGATGGTGGAATGGAGGGGACTGAGTAGAGAATGGATGACTTCCCTTGCTAGAGCATAAAGGGCATGAATGACATGGTAGTGACTGACACAATATCATCAGGGATAAGGGACAGTGGGACTGAAGGCCATAATGTGCGACACAAGAGAGAAACCAAGCAATGAGGGGTGGATGACTATAGCGGGGTACAAAGGGACTCGGGATAGACTCCATGAATGCGATGATGACTCCACTTGGATGCTCTAAGCAAGGGCGACTCGATGGTTCTGCCACATAGTAAAGGTCCAATGGGGGACCATGAAAACATGAGTACAAGATGGTAACTCACGACGAAAATCAACATGAACAAAGACAATTAAGGAGGCAAAGTGGTGCCCCAAGTATAAGTGTTGTAAGTGAAGAAATGCGATTTTAAGGGGAGGTGAAGTGACCCATCTTGGACAAAATGTGCCCTGGTGAAGTATAAAATCACAAAAAAATAACATATACCCATTTGAGGGCTCGGTGAGAGCTTTCCAATGGTGTAGATGGTTCATCAAACAGAGCTACGGTATGGTCGCAGCAGGCGAAAGAAGGAAAAAGGGTTCTCTTTTAATAAGGCAGTTTTACCTCCAAATCCACTCATTTGCTAGTGTTGCTGTGGTGAATGTAGAGAGGAGAGAAGGCCCTAATTCTTGCGGTGAGCGTAGCGGACAAACCGACCATTGGAATCGAGATTCGTCAGTTGCAGGTAAGAGGCCTAACCTTACTCTTTCATTTTGATGGATTGAAAGTTCAGATTAGGGCCTAGAATCTCAGGAACAGCCCCCTTTGCATCTTTTTGGCCGGGTCGCACTTTTTGGGCCAAAATATGCGACCTGGGATGCAGGTTTTGAGCCAAAATGTACGATCTGTCCCAGGATTGGGAAAAAAAGTGCGACCTGGAAGATGAGGGGGTTTTAGTGCTGTTCGATGGCTGAGAGTTGGGTTTTTTGTGTTTGGTTATAGTATTCCCTATCTGTATACTGACAAAGATGATTTTTGTGTGTAGATATGGCAGATATACAGGTTAACTGGAGAGAGAGAGACCTAGGTACATTACAGGCAGAGATCCAGGCAGATCAGGGTGTCCGTCATGTGTTGGCCAGGTTTGGGGTTATAAAGTTTTTGGAGAACCCTTTGATGAGAGCTGGAGAGCCCTTGTTGGCCTGGATTATCAGTTATTGGGATCCAGAGCATGAGATCTTTGTAGTGCAGGGGCACAGGATTGAACTGACAGTCCAGGATGTGTATTTTCTGACTGGTCTCTCGCCACTTGGGATGGTGGGAAATACGCAGCCAGTGTTATCGCGGGGGCGGAACATCATGGATTTTTTGGAGCGGCATTGTCGACTGGGTCTCAAAGTCAAAGGGACACGTATACCGATCAAGGACCTAGAGAGACTGGAGACCCAGGCAGTGGCCACAGCAGTGTTGCGGGTCCTGGGCAACCAGGCCTTCCATCACATCACTGGGGGGCAGATGATGATCGTAGAGAGTGTGTTGAGTGGGACCTACTATGGGTGGGCCCAAATGATGTTGGTGTCGTTAAAACGACAGCTGTCGCTTTGCAAGCGGCAAGTGAACCATGATTGCTCGTATGGGACTTTATTGTGTTCCTTTTTTCTTTGAGAAGATCCCGACCTTACGACCTCGTATATAGCTCCTAGATGGGGGCCCTAGAGAGCCCAGGATGTGTCGGTGGGGGCAGCTACTGTGCAGAGGAGGAGGAGGGGCGGTCGGGCGAGTGTTCCGACCTGAATTCTTTGCCCATTGGGATCAGATGCCGTTATACGTAGATGACTATCCCTATAGTGGGATGAGTTATTGTGGGGATCCGGACCTACCACTTCCGCCTGTTCGAGTATGGGGACCCGATGGTAAGTGATAAGTAACTATTCCTTTTTGGGCATGTTAAAGTTAGTGAATAGTAGATAGGGTACTGATTCATGTACTTTTGGTATGTAGATATAGCTCCGGTAAAACCGGATGGATATATGGGACGACCTGCAGCATCAGGAGCTGCAGGCCCGAGTGGAGCGAGAGAAGCGCATAATGAGGATGCAACCGCCCTCCTGGAGGACATCCGTCGTAGATGTGAGAGGTTGCTGACTGGTGTTTCAGAGCACGGGTGGCAGGACTTAGATGACCAGTACATAGAGCCATGTATTGGTCTACCCTCGGAATGGCGAGGGGTCATGCGGCGCATGGCGATGGCCGGTCAGGGGATATGGGATCTACAGGCTGCAGGAGCAGAGCCATTGGCTCGGGATCCGCCAGATAGTGATTAGGTGTGGGGCATGTGGTGCCCTCTTGTGTGTATGTAGGGGCAGGTGGTGCCCCCAGTTTTGAGTTTTTTGGAACATGCAATGGGCATGTCATATGTATCAGAGTAGATGGACTCTAAACACATGTTTTGCGACACATATTATGGATATGCATCTTGTTTAAATGATTATGAATGTTATTTTCTTGTATAAAATGCGTGTGATAAATGCCAATCTAGAACATGGTTTGTAATGCTATCTACATAGTGATTTTGTTCTCGAGGTACATGGTTGAAAGTGATGGTTTCAAATTCACATATCAAGAGTTTCACTCGTAAATATCGTCTAAATAGCACAGGATTATGCACACGATAGACACCATTTAGTTGCATGACAAGAAGTAGGGAATCTATATGAACATGCAGATGAAGGATGCGATGAGAGAGGGCATTGGCTAAAAGACCCCGCACTGCATCGTATTCGGCCTGATTGTTGGTGGCAGGACCAATGCAGACCCCGTTTGAGAGAACAAGGGCATGCAAGGGGGTAAAGATGGCCCAACCTGCCGAGGCAAGATTCCGGGAATAACGACTTGCACCATCAGCGTAACCGATATAGGGTGTGGACAGGAGGTCCTGCGGAATGGTGGTACAAGACAAAAAAGGGGAGGAGGAGGAAAAATGACGGCAGCGTGAGTGTATAGGAGACATCGAGTGGCAATGGCTATGACTCATATGCAAATGAGATGGTGGTATATGAGGGCTATAGGAGGAATGTCTGGGACTCGCACTGCGGAGGTCAACGTGGATAGGGGTGGTGTTATCCCGGTTATGGGCGGGAAGGATGAGGTCATGGGTGGAGAGGGCTTCCAAGAGGGCATCCTGATGGGAACAGAGGGGATGATGAGAGGAAGGGAAACCACATGACGTGGCAAAGCTATCTAAATTATCAGTATGGGAAGAAAGGCTAACATACGAGTCGTCACGGGGGATGACGGAGGAACAGATAAACAGATGGTCGAAGGATGTTAAGCCCAAGGTGGTTGCTGAAGGAGGGTCAAGCGAACCATCAGGGGAGGAATCCGAGGAAATGTACTCCGAGGGTCTCATGGATGATGATAGGTAGCAAATGGTGGTGCTAGGTTCGGACATCTGGACATCAAGGGGGGGGATGTTGATGGAAGCGAGTGCATCCTTAGATTGATTGGCAGCATATTGCGCAATTATGGGAGAGGCGAATTGATTTTGTTCAACCTCATACTCTCGAACTACCTCTAAAGAGGCGTGGTAATGCGTGAGGTGAGGAAAATGGTGGGAATAATGGCCATGGACACCACATAGAGCATAGGGTTTGTTGGTGCGGATAGTCTTGGGGTTCCTGGTTATGGACGAAGAAGTAATGGAGGCTTCAGGGACCGTAGACTCAGGGAATGTGACTTTAACCATGGGTTGAATACGGGGCAATTCAGGACAAGCATGGGTGGCGTGACTGACGACATCACACAAGGCGCAAGGTTTTGCGGGCGGAGGAGGGGCCAGGTCAGTCGGGGTGGCCTTGTCTTTGGGTGCCCCCTTGCGAGCTTTTCCTTTCTTCCCGAGAGTCGTCACGACATGAGAGGGGTCCTGTGGAGGTGCTGGGGGAACAGTGGCAACAGAGGAAGCGAGGGGGACCGGTTGAACCGATGTCAAAGCAAGGTAGGGTTTGGGGTGAACAAACAGGGTAGCAGCTGGAGGGTCAAGGTACCAGACGGGTATACCCAGGGTCAGGTTAGGGAGAGAGAGGGTGGCCATGACAGGGACCGAATAGAATTCGGGAGGGGGAGCCAGGGAAGGTATCTGACCAGCGGGGTAATGACCAGGAGGAATGTCTCCGAGATGGTTAAGGCTTGGGGGAACTAATCCAGGGGGATAGAGGGGTTCAGGGATACCAGCTGTGGGAGAAGGGCTAGAAGGAGGAGGTCCGGCTGGCGGAGATGAAGGGCTAGGAGCAGGTTGCGGTGGGCAAGGTTGCGGCTGAGGTTGCTGACTAGCCGAGGCGGGTCGCTTAAGGGCAACCCGAGATGATTGCTTCATGCTAACATTGAATAAGCTGGGATCAAAGATAGGAGGAGGAGGGAGACCAGGGAAAGTTCCAAGCAAAGAGGAGTCTTTGTAGACGCCAGGAGAGACACTGGTCAAGGAATCGACAGTTTTTTTATTGGCTACAGAAGAGATGGTCGTCTCAGGGGAGGTCTGAGACTTTGGCTCATGATAAGTCAACTGGTCGATGGTGACTATCTTTCCATTGTGAGGAAAAGACATCTTGTGAAAAACCGTGGATGGGACAGCAGACATGGCATAGGTGTAGCTTCGCCCCAAGAGAATGTTGTAGTCTAGAGGGGCGTCAATGACTTAGACGTCGACACAAACAGTCTTACCGGCAAGGGTGATAGGACAATTACGAAAAAGGCCAATGGGCTGGGAGGCGTGGCCGTCCCACGCTCGAAGGGTGATCATGGAAGGGGCCAAGTCAGGAGATCCGAGTTGCTTCCAAACTAAAGCGGACATCACACAGGTGGATGCCCCTTCATCAATTATACACCGAGAAACGTTGGCATTCCGAATTTTGACTGGGATTTGGAAGGCGACAGAAGTAGGAAGAGCAGGATGTTCTAATTGATGGGCATTGAAAACAATCATTTGGTCATCAGCAGGATCTACAGTGCCCACGGAAGATAGCAAAGCCTTCTTTTGGGAAGGGCACGATTGGAGGAGTTCCAATGTGGAAATGGAAGCAGGATATTGCGCCAAATCATCTACTATGCTATACGAATGAGAAGCTCGACCAGAAGCAGCATTTTGACGTAATGGTTCCTTAGGAATCTTGGTATGAACCTCAACTTTGGGTTGACGGATATGTAAGGGGCCATTGGATGTCAAAAGAGGCTCTGTAGAACCGGAAGAAGGGGACTCGGGGGCAGACTGAGCGAGAGGCTTGGGGTACTGGCGAGACCGAGTTTAAAGGTGAAGGTCGACGGTTGGGGATGGATCAAAGTTCATCACGAGGATCTGGTAATCAGAGGAACTAGAAGGGGAAGGTTGAGTGGCGACCTGTCTGTCAGGTGGTTGGGCAGCCATGAATCCTTGCGAGGGAAAGGATCAGTAAACACAGCTGGTTGAGTAGTGGCCACATTCAGGGGAGCATGAGGGGAGGCATGTTGTCCTCGTAATGTGGCTTGAGACGCCCACATCTGCCGCATCTGTGGTAAGATGGGACAATCATGGGTGTAATGACCATAAACACCGCAACACGAACAAGGCTTATTTGTGCGAAGAGGCCTGTCTGGCTTGGGCTGAGTGCCCTGTTGCTGGTTAGCAGTGTTAGGGTCAATACCTTGAGGATTGGGTCCACGAGTACCAGGGGCAGATTGGTTTGGATTGCCTCTCCGCCTTCTTTGAGAAGAAGGGGGATTAGTCGCGCCCTGCTGTGCAAATACTTGCCCTGGAGGGGGCTGTAGGTGCTGTTGCGGGGTTGGAGGAGGCAAGGGAGGTGGAAGCGCATATGTCGGAGGAGCTGGGGCACCAGGCTGCAGGTAAGGGTAATGGTTAGGTTGGGAAACATTGAGGTAAGCAGGAGGTTGGGAAAAAGGATGAGGCATGCCGTATCCTGGGTACATGCTACCTGGAGGGGGAAAAGTGCTAGAGGTGCTGGCCCCTCCCTGAGGGAGACCATAGCCCATAAGAGGTTGAGCATACGGATGAGAAAGGGCTCCAATGATACCGTTGGCGAAATGAGATGCCCCCGGGGCGTTAGCACCTCCGAGCCTAGGGAGGTCAGGAAGGATGGTATAAACATAACCAGACTGCGCGTAGATCAGGTCATATTTCAAGGCTATTTGGAGGGCGGCTTCTTCAGTTTGGGGGAAATGGGAGGCGACATCTTTGCCAATGGGAGCTAAGAGAGTGCGAAGGAACCAGTCCATATACACCCGATCTTCGAAGGGGGGAGCTTGACATAAGCTCCGTCTTCTTCGCCATTCCTGGACATGAGTGGAGAGGTGGGTCGAAGAGGTTTGCTTGAAAGAGGTCAAAAGCTCCGTACCAGTATCGTATCGGAGAGGGAGCTGGAAATAAGATAAAAAGGCTTGGGAAATGGTCGCAAAGGTGGTATGGGAAGAGGTGGCTTGGTCAACATACCATTTAGAAGCTTCGCCGGTAAGCGTGCGTTGGAACAATCGAAGACGGATGGAATCATTGGTAATGGAATTGGAGGAACACCACATGTGGAAAGATCGGACATGGTTGGTTGGATCTTCTCCAGCAAGGCCTTCGAACTTAGGGATGTCGGAGGGGAGCTTGGTTGGCATAGCAGGCCAACCAACATCGTGGCAGATAGGGTCATTGATCAACTGATTGAAATCGGGGAGGCTGAGGCCTGCGATGTACGGTAGCAAGGGTGCGGCCGAGGTAGTTCCTGTGGCGGTTCTGCTAGTAGTAGTTACGACATTAGGGTCGGGATTACCGCTAGCGTTAGGCCCTGGACCAGACATAGTGAAGGTGACAGGGGGAGAACCAGAGGTAAAAGGAGAACCTAATGAATTAGAAGAGGAGTTGGAGTGCGGACTCGGAGGGGGACTGGCTCGACGACGGCGGGACGGAGCAGGTCGACCGACCGGAAACTGAGGGTGAAGGCCAAGCAGTCTCCGGGAGGTGCACCTTGGGGGCGCAATGATGACAACACAAACACGACACAAGGGGAAGAAGAACGACCACAAGGGCAAGGAGGTGCAAAATCAAGTGATTACAATGTCGAAACAAGGGCAGATAGGTGCAGTGTCAATTGATTTTAAAGTCTTTGCCTGGCGGTGTAAACCAGGCTCTTCTTCGCTTAGGGTGAGTGTGTGGCGTGCGTTAATTTTAATTTTTAAACCCTTTTTGTTTTGAGAGCAAGAGAAAAAGTGTGCTGCGTAACTGAAAATAATGCTGCAAAAACAGTATATAATGCTGAAATAACAGAAAATTAACAGCTACTAGTGCATCGATTCAACCCAACAAGGCGGGTCTCTCAAAACTAATCTAAAAGAGGGAAAAAAATCTAGTCAAAACACACTAAAAAGAGGCCAATAGATCTAGGGTCGAAAGGGACAGGGATCTAAAGGAGAAAGCTGCTGAAAAGAGGTGCAGATCACAGCCAAGAGGCAAAGGCAAGGTGGCTGGAAAAAAGGAGGAAATCAGCAAAAAGCAGAGCGGACAGGGAGGAGGTCCCACAAGGAGGTCCAAACAAAACTACAAGAGGTGGCTTGAAAGGAAGAAGAGCCGATTTAAAGGGATCTGAGAATGAGGTATCAGATCTGAAAAAGGGAAGGCTGAAACTCTGAAAAATCAGACACCTGAAACAGCTAAAACTCTTCCACCAAAAGTGGAGGGTACTGAAGCCCTAGGGGGCTAGGTTCCCACTTAGATGAGCAAAACAGATCAGAAACAGGTCCAAACGGGCGGAGACAGAGGCTGGAAAACCCTAACAGAAGCTTCAGCAAAACCCAGAAAAATTGCAGAAAAACAGCAGAAAAAAGTACAGGTCGCAGGTTCTGACCTGTTTTCCTATTCAGGTCGCAGAAAAGAGGCTGAAAAGTGCGACCTGGACTCCAGGTCGCATTTTTTGGGCTAAAAAGTGCGACCTCCAACTCCGGTTGTCCCGGCGGCAGATTTGCGCAAAAGTTGTCGTCTCAGTTGCGGCTGATGTTTGTCACCTGCGCAATAGGGCCAGAAACACGCGGAAGTTAGAAATTTTAATGTTTTAGGGTTTTATAGGTGAAAAACAACATGAAAATAGGAAAAAAAAAAAGCTGAAAAGAAACCCTAGGGTCTGAAGTAGCTGGATATGCAGGAATATGAAAAACGACAGCGGTCGTAATTGAAAACCCGTGTGGAGTTGCCAATTGTTAGTATGAATATTTTGTCGAAGCGTACGAAAAAAGACCACTTTAGCTACGCATAACTTATAGCCCTAACATCAAATGTGGCTGCCAATATCTTCAGATCTGCAGTTAGTTGATCAAGACAAGTGCTGCAAAAAACCATATCTATGCATAGAAAGACATTAAGCAGTAAAATTAAGAGTTTGCTCCATACATCCAATAGACAAGACAAGAACAATGTTTTTTGAAAGAATTTTTGTATTAAGGGCACCTGGGAGGAAAACAAGAAGGTGTATCCAATTCTCCTCAATGGGATGGGTTCTTGGAAGTCCTCAGCACTTCAGATCTAGAATCTCTCTCTCTCTTGTTGGTGTAGAAAACCCAGACAAAGATAGAACTCAAAGGGAGCTCACACAACAAATAATGTAGAAATGTGACCAAGTGTATAGATCCAAAGTGATCTAATAGGCAACAAAAGGTGAAGAATGGTAGGAAAAACCCTCCTATTTATAACAAAATATTGGGTCATTCTAGATCTTGGTGCATGATTAAAATAACATTAACCAAATCTAGATCCATCTTTTATGGAATATTTTATTATATTTGTTGGAGGGAAAAGGTATTTGACTTGGGTCAAATCCCTTTATTTGTGAATAATAAATAAATAAATGATTTATTTATCATTTTAAGGAAGTGGTTGAAGGATAATCAAATAAATAATGATTTATTTAATTATTTATGAGTGATTTGGTCATATTTAACAAGGAATCTTATTTAAATAAGATTCATAAACGACCTAATAAATGCGTTTTATTAAGTTATTTCACATAGTGAAAGCAATTTTACTTAGGGTAAAATTGGTCTTACATGGTGTACTTGGGTCCATCTAATGATAGTAGGTTAGATGACCAAAAAATGGTGTAACACAATGAATACATATTTCTTTGTGGATGATGACTACACAGTCCCAAAATAAAATGCTACGTAGTATCTGGTGACGGTGATTGTGTAGTTCCTAGAGATAGAGTCTACACAGTCCTTGTGGAAAGATTGTGTATAATTATAAAGTTGACAAATCTCTCATTGTTATTTATAATTATATTATCATTATAGTGAGTTTTATCAACTATTTATTTTGTGTACCTTCACTTTCACAAGTGTCGCTTTCACTTTCACAACTGTAATTTTTTCTTGCTTTCAATTTCACAAGTATCTCTTTTGCTTTCTCTTCACTTTAGCATGTGTCTGTTTCACTTTCTTTAGTTTTTGAAAATGTTGTTTTCACTTTTTCTTCACGTCGAAGTGTCAATTTTCACTGTTTCACCTCCTGCATGTGTCAAACTTTGGTGCACTACTAGAGGAGGCTCTAACACACTCCTCTACATTAGTTGATCATATATATCATAAGGATATGGGCTAGACATTCCCCCATAGCTCAACACACTTTCTGATTTCAATCAACACTCCTATTGTAACTTGGATTCTAAGTGTCGCAAAGTGATGTTTCAACTATCACACTTAGAAATAAGTGTCACTTTATTGTCGTTTCAAGGTATGATTGTTTATTTTGGGTACTTAGCATTCCTTTGGCATGTGTTGATATTATCTAAGTGTGAGATCTCATAGTTTGAGACTTGTTTGCATGTCTTGTTCTCTCTTGTATGATTGATCCCACAATTAGTATTTTCCGAAGCTTTCACTTCCCTTGCAACTTAGTGAAATTTTATCCCTCCTAGAACTACACATTGCATAGTCTCAAAACACAGTGAAGCACCCCTGCCTCTTGGAACTGGACACTATAGAATTAATGCCTCCAAGGACTATGTTTGTATAGTCATAGTGCTCAACCTCAACCTCCTATCCTTGGAAAGTACACAAAATTTTCTCCCATTCAATATTCCACTGTGCATTGCATATTCTAAGTCAACAATCAGAACTCGCTGCCTCTCTGACCTATGCAACTGTGCAATCATGTGCCTCATTCTTCCCTAAACTATACATTGTGCAATGACAGTGATTTTTGTCTCCCAGTCTCTCAACCACTCTACATTTCATAGTCATAGTGACCAAACCCCCATCACTACCTTCTAGAACTACATATTGCGCAATCCCCAATCCTCCTCCTCCTCAGTCTCGCACTCACTCTCGGGTCCAATCAATGAATTACATGAAGAAGGTAGTCTAGGAGATTTTCGGAATGATTTCATCTTGTAATTAGATAATTCCATTTATATGTACTATATCTTGACACGATAGGATGGTGCTTGAGAGGATGCCAAGGGGATCATTGAACAATACATTTGTGAAGTTGAAGTGACAAAGAGACCATTAAGAAAAAAGATGAAGGGACACTATAGCATGATGGAAGATTGAAGATCAAAATCACAAGGAAGACTATATCATCCAAGCTCTAGGAGGATGAAGATGAAACAAATTCAAGAATTATCATGAATATACAAGGGAGGTCACTAGGGAGGGTCCATAAGGGAGCACTTGTAAAGAAGAAGCACCAAAAGGAACCATCATGAAGGACTTGAAGAAATACTGGACCATGACAGAATGGTACCATCTCATGTTGACTTGGAAGGTTATAACATCTTAAAATCAAGTAGAAAGAATAAAGGATTGGCCGAGACACATCACAATGAAGTTCCATGTCATCAATGCCAAGTCATGGATTTTCCAAGTGTCACCACAAAGGAAAATGTGTCAATGTATCTTGCCACATCATTTGTGGATGTAATTATTATATTTTATAAAAAATGAGAAAATTTAAAATGTGTGGAATACCAAGGGTCCTACAGGGAATGTGAAAGGTCACTAGAAAGTGCTAAAGTCATTTAGAAGCTCAAAGATCATGTAGGCATTCTAAGATTCATAGTGGAATATCAAGAGTCGTGATGGAGGTCAACGGTCACATGGGAGGTGGAGAGTCACCTCATTAATTATAAATACACCCTCATACCTCAAGAGAGGGGAATTTTGGACTTTTCACCTTGGCCTCTCTAGTTTGGCATAGGAGAGAAGATATTTCTTTGGAGGAGAAAGTAGTGAATTAATGTTCCACTATTGGGTCTAGTGTGGTAGCATTGTAATCATGTATCTTGGGACTTTCCCTTAATATATGAAGCTCTTAGAGCCATCACAATTTCATGCATATGTCATGAATAATTGTAATATCATTATTTAATTGATTTTTTATGTACGTTTATGTTAACACATGCTAATGAAAAATAACTTTTCATTGGCTTTGGTATGCATCCCACTAAATGTGCATTGTTACTACTTTAATCATCATTGTTATCTTGTGAACTAGTTTGTAGGTTAATCGACAATTCTTTCACGATCTTGTGTGTCTCCTATAGGATAGTACTATTCCTTTACTTCTATGACTCACTCTCTTTTTTCCCTTCCCTAAAAGTACCATATATGTATCAACATTCTATGCCTCACAATGTCATCTTACTTGTTTAAAAGATTGTTTCTATAATCCCTTATGTTGATAATTGCAACGAAGGTAAATTCTTAAGATTATGGAAACCAAGTGTATTTCCAGTTGAGGCTCCTATTCCAAATGGTGTGAGGTATAACTGGGACTTCATTTTAGGGAGACCACCTTGGTTTACAGATTTCTAGCACTATCAACATAGTAATATTCTAAACAATAAATGCAATTTTCAAAATGTAGTGTTGTTTTTATTTACATGTTTCTTTGTTATTCTAATGATAATTAATATCATATTTATTATGTTTATTGATATTTTTGTAATTAGATAAAGGTTGAGGGAAATTTTTTTTTTCTATATGTTATATAAGGAACACATGTAAATGACACAAATGTAGGCTATCCATAGGAAGTAAGCAATAATTCTGAAATTTCCTTGATTGCAACAACCAAAATTTAATCTTCTAACTTATGCAGTTCATTTGTCTTCATAAATAATGATGACAAATAATGATTAATTCACTACTGCAGTCTTCTGAAATAAAATACAAGAACTGAGAAATAATTCATATACACAAATTATGGACACCAAGCTTTTTGGAAAATAGTCCCTGGAAAAATCCCAATGTGGGGAAAACCAGTGTGCAGATGAGGTTTATATATTGATTATTTAGAAAATTAAAGAGCACATGAACTACTTTCTTGACATTATCAAAGCTCCATTAAAATTCCTCCAACGAAAAATCAATTTGGAAACCCAATTTTCCTCTGAAAAATCTAAACAACCTCCTCAATGCATTTTTCACTCCTTTGTGAAACTTACAATGGAAACTAGAAATGCATATGAACCAATTGGAACTTAAATTTCCTCTACATAATAATTCTTGCATTTCCTTTTTACACCTGCAACTCAACTAAAAAACTCACACTTTCTCCATAACTTGTCTCCAAAAACTCCAAATCGAATTATTTCCCAGCTATGCGCACTAGCTAACTCACACTACCTTGTATGACCTCTCTAAAGATAAATTCGGCCTTCCTTCCATTCATTGGAATGTTGTAAAATCTGTGGAAATATCCTCCGGAAATATTCTCCCAAATTCTCTTCTAAACGCCCATTGTTGGTTTCTCCCTTTGCTTCAACTGTGCCCTTCCTAATCACTACAATTTGGTAAGTCAAACTGCTTGAATGATCTCTAATGTCTCATCAACTTGCCCTTATGATCTCTCAATGAGAAACCAATAACCATGATCTAATCACAATCGATGGCTAAGATCATATTGACCCCATCAAGCGTATTTTTCAAAAGTCTCTAGAGAAAAATTGATTTTCCTCAATTAATCTTATTTAATTTACCAATTTTCCTAGGTTAAACATAGGAAAATAATTAATAATTGGGTAATTAATATAATTGAGGTGTTTCTTGCCAAAAAAATTGTGGGTATTGAAAAAAATGTGTTCCTTTTCCTAATAGACACCATAGAGACTAGAAAAAATATTCACTGCTACCAAAAACTAACACTCCCTATTAGTAAGAAAGATGTTTTCCATTACTCCCATATTATCCCCTAAGTAGAAAAACTTTGCCTCACTCAAGGCCTTTGTGAGAATATCCACAACCTATTGATCTATGGGAAAATGTTGTAGTCAAATTGACCAACACCGCACACAATCTTTGCTGAAGTGGTATCTAATTTCGATATGCTTCAACCTATCATGAAACAATGGATTCTCAAAGAGCATGACGCAACTCTAATTATCAAAATAGATATTGGTCAAATCCAACCACTGAACAAACAAACCCACCTGCAGTTTCTGAATCCAAATATATTCACATGTGGCCATGTTAGTTTCCATGTATTCTACCTATGTAGAACTCAGTGCCAGAGACTTATACTTCATACTATAGCAAGAGCTAACAACCCCTGATCTAATATTGAAGAAAAACTATGGTGCTTTTCTGATCCATCGAACTATCATCCCACTCTGCATCTATATATACACACAAATTTAAACCATCAACTTGAGCATACCTCATACCATACTCAATCGTATCACACAAATACCTCAGAACATGTCTCGCTATTTTCCAGTGCACTCTCTTTGGCTCCACCATTAACCAACTAAGAGTGTTGATCGTGAAACAAATGTTTAGCCTTCAATTGACTAGATGCATAAGAGATACGATGAGCTACCTATACAAGTTTGGGTTCACATCTGTGCCCTTTTGATACATCTATCTTCCTATAATTGGTAATCATAGGCATGTACATGGGTCTACAATCCTGCATCCTGAACCTATTTAGGATATCCATAGTATATCTCCCTTGACAAAGGAAGATATCCCTGTTTATTTTCCATACCTCAATTCCTAGGAAGTAATGCATCAATCCCATGTCCTTCATCTTTAACTCTTCTACCAAATTCCTCTTGTAGTCCTCTATGAGCCCTGATGACCCTGTTAAGAAGATCTCATCGACATATAAAACCGGTATGAGTGGCTAACTTCCTGCCATCAGATAATAGAGGTTGAAATCTACCTCACTCTTCATGAAGTCCATCTATTGCAAGTAGTTATCTATCCATCCATACCATGCCCTTAGATATTGTTTGATCTCATATAGTTTCCTATTCAATGTGCATACATGTGTGTCTCTCTCATGTGTCTCAAACCCTTTCGACTATTCAATATACACTCCTCCTTTACCACCTCATTTAATAATGTAGTCTTGACGTTCATATGGTGGATCTTCCATCCCATATACATTGCTAATGATATCACTACTAGGATAGAGGTATATCTCGTCACTGGTGTGAATTTTTATTCATGATGGAGTTTTACAACTCCACTATGTAATCTTGCCACACTTGATAGTGTGTAGCCTCACAATCATAGCTAGAAGGTTCCTTATAGATGACCTCTGCCACCAACTCCTTGTACCTATCTGGTTGTCTGCACTCTTCGGTGCTTGATCTGGGAGCTCCCAGGAACTCCTGTGCATCCCTCAATGTCTAGAGTACCTTTTTCCTTCTCCTTCCACTAGTGGTGTTTGAAGCTTCAAGCTACTCATCCTGCCTTTATTTCTCTATTTATTATGAACCAGTAGGACCTCCTACACCTGAGATAGTGCTTGTTCTGGTAAATGTTCTAGTACTTTATTGTCCCTACAATTTTCCATGCAGTTTTTGTTAGCCCACTTTGATAATTTGTTGACAACTCACGATATATCTTCAAATATTTATCCTCTTATAAATTTAACTCCCATCTCATGATGAACCTCCTACTACCAAGAACATATACCTTGTATGCCTTAGATGTTTTACTATCACTAGTGAAATATCCATTTTATGTATTTTGATATAGTTTGATGCTCTTATCATCTGGAACATGACAATATGTTATGTTTCCAAAGATCCTAAAGTGCCTTACCTCTGCCTTCTTCCCTGTAAAGACCTCCTCTTGTGTTATATTCCCCAACGCTATGTGAGGAACATTTTTATGTATGTACATTTTTGTGTTACATGCCTCCACGCATAGAAACTTGGGCATATCCTAGTCATATAACATTTCCTTTTCTACCCCAACAATTTTTTTGTTTTTCTTCTATGCAACCCAATTTTGCTGAGGGTTGTATGAATCTATACAATATCTCCTTATTCCCTCCATTGTATTGAACCTCATGAATTACTTGTTGACACCTAATCCTAAGGCTTGGCTGAGGATATTTAATATTGTATATTAAATTATATTAGGAAATAAGAAAGGCCAAGAGTCATTGAGAGATAAATCCCAATAGCCTCACCTCCATGTATAAATACATTCACATTCTTCATCTAATACACATTTTGATTTGCTAAGTTACCTCCTGGTTTGACATGGTATCAAAGCCAGTCCCACTATTGGCATTTTTTCCTGTGGTGTAACTCCCTTTTGACTTGCAATTTCTACTAACAGTCTTTGTGCATCTAGTTTTTTGCTGCTCTGGTATATTGATGTCATTCTGTGTTTATATACTACAATTCTACAATTTTTTTTATTATCTCTGCAATTTTTTCCCAATTCTAAATTTTTTTTGCAGTTTCTGAAAACTCTGCAATTCTGCAGCTCCTGCAATTTCTGTAGTTACAATTTTGCACCTGCAAATTTCCGCAACTACAATTCCAAAAAAATTTCCACGGCCTATAGGCCTCCCCTCTGAAATTTTTTTTATAGCCTACATTGTCTCCCTTCTCCACATCTCATAGCCTTTCGGCCCTCCCCCTGCACAGACTATCCCTCTGCTCTCACATCTCCCTATCCCACTATGCCACTTCCATACACCCCCACCTACCCCATTTCCCCACTCCACTACACCTAAATCTATACGCTCAACCTAAAATCCTACCCCGTTGCCTAACTCCCTACCTCCCCGCCTAACTCCCTATCCCACTACGCCCCACCCAACACCCTTCCCTCCCCCCCGACTCTCTACCCGACCCACCTGACACCCTTCCCTCCCCGCCTGACTCTCTACCCAACCCACCTCGCCCCCGGACTCGACTCCCCACCCCGACTGCAACACCATGGACCCCTATCCGACTGTAACATGCTATCCTACAAAGCTACACCCCCGACCCCTACCCACTACCCCCTACTCCTGCTCCCTACAAAAAACGATGCTCCCTCCATTCCACCCTCGTTATCCTAACTCCTACCCCGCTATAGAAAATGTTGCTCCCTCCATTCCACCTACGTTTAATACATATAAAAAATACCACCCCCTCCATTCATAATACCACCCCCCCATTCATATACCATACTGCACACTCTCCTTTTTTTTATATATGACCCCCCATATATAATACTACCTCCCTTCCATATATAATACCCCCAAATTACCGCCTCCCCCAATTTTTTTTTTACCAAACAGAAAAAAATATAATTTTTTTCTTGTAGAATTGAGTATATTTCCAGCAATTTTTTTTTTCGCCTTCAAAAGAATGCATTCTGCATACTTTGCACATAGAGAAAGGATTCATGCTCCAAATCCTTCTAAAGGAAGCAGTGGCCAAAGAAGAAGAGGAAGAAGACACTTCAGAGGAAGGGGGGGCACACAATCTGACAAATCCGATCTTCATTGCACACGTTACAATAAAGATGGGCATGATGCATCCACATGAAGGACACCTTGGGATAAAATTGAGCAACAAATAAATCAAGACAAATGTAAAACTAATGACAAAGACAAAGGTAAAGCACCTGAATCCACTCATTATGTTCTAGCACATTGTAACAATGGAGTAACTAAAGACTTGTTTGATGTTTCCTTTACTTCACAGAGAGATGATTGGTTGCTAGATTCAGGAGCAACATGTCATGTGACATTTAGAAAAGATTTTTTTGAAGAATTTACTAACAAATTTGATGGAGCAGTATACTTCGCAGATAAATCGAAACTCAAGTCATCAGGTCTTGGCACAGTCAGGCTTAAATTGCCTGGTCTTCCAGATCATATTCTACATGAGGTTCTATACCTCCCTGAGTTGAGGAGAAGCTTGTTGTCCCTGGTCCAAATCCACCAGAAAGGACACTTCTTTCACTTGTTTGATGGCAAGGCAGAGGTTTGAAAAGCATTAGATCACTCACTTGTCATGGAGGGAATAGAAGAAGGAAGACTCTTGAAGCTGAAAGGTTCATCTGCTCATGCTCAAAACTTTGCATTCATTTCACATCATGATGAAGGTACATTCCCATCAAGTATTTTATGGCATGCTAGATTTGGACACTTAAACTATGAAAGTGTTCATTTTTTGAAGAAAATGGTGTTAATGGACTACCTACAATTCCTAGTAAACCTAAGGAGCGTGATGCTTGTATTATAGGAAAACATAGAAAACAGCCATTTCATGATTCATACTCCAAAGCACATAGAAAAATTGAGCTGATTCATTCAAATTTATGTGGCCCTATGCCTGTTGCTTCTACAAATGGAAATAAATATATGATGACATTTATTGATGACTACACCAGAATGTGTTGGATTTACTTATTGAAGAACAAGTCTGATGCTTTTCAAACATTCAAAAATTTTCATGCATGGATTGAAATTGATGCACAAACTCATATTGGCTCTCTACGTACTAATAATGGAAAATAATACACTTCAAACGAATTTGAAAATTATCTTCGTCAACATGGGATCAAACATCAAACAACTGTGTTGTATAATCCCCAAAAGAATGGTGTAGTTGAAAGAATGAACAGAACTATTTTAAATATGGTTCGCTCCATGTTATTTTTCAAGAATGTAAAATTGATGTTTTGGGCTGATGCAGTTATATGTGCTGTTTAAATAAAGAATAGGTGTCCATCAAGTTCAATTAGAAAAAAAACTCCTTTTGAAATGTGGCATGGCCACATTCCTTCGGTAAATAATTTTAGGGTCTTTGGTTCCACCTGTTATGCCTTGATACCCAAGGGACAAAGGAATAAACTTGGTGCTAGAAGTCGAAAATGTATCTTCTTGGGGTATTCCAATACCTCCAAAGGATATCGTCTCTATAATGAAGCCAATAAGAAGTTTGTAATAGCAAGAGATGTCATATTCCTTGAATCCTCCAAGACAAACAATGTTGTTGAGCGGCAACTTGATTCACACATGCAAAGTCGTTTCAAGAATTTGATAATCAGATTCCACACCTTGAAGGGGGGATTCCTATATTGAATCAAACCGTGGAATCATTTCCTGAAGCACTCTCTCCCCCACATGAAGAAACAACCACGGATGACACATTAAATGATGCGATTGATAGAATTGAGAGATTGAATCTTGAATCAATCCCAACTCATTCAAATGAGAAGCTTGGGCCATCTCAGAAAGGTCCTCCCAAATGGTTGACAAAGACACTAGAGAATGTTCATCCTAATGAGGTTGGAAAAACAGGAACAAGAAGTTTCACTAAAAAAAACGAAGGTGATGTAGATAATTCTGATTCTCCTATTGATATGGATATTTCTTATAACTGTGAATTGAGTTTTTCTACAGATCATGAACCAACTTCCTTCAAAGAATCTGTTTCTCGTGATGAATGGAAGGAAGCGATGCAAAAGGAGTATGATGCCTTGATAAAGAATGGCACTTGGAAACTGGTTGATCCGCCTTTGGGAACAAAACCAATTGGTTGTAAGTGGGTCTACAAGAACAAGTATAAAGCAGATGGCTCACTTGACAAGCACAAGGCCAGGCTTGTGGAAAAAGGTTTTTCACAAAAAGAAGGAATCGATTATGAAGAAAATTTTTCTCCCACATCAAAATGGACCACCATCTAGACTCTCTTTGCCCTATCATCTCAGAATGGATGGAAAGTCCATCAGATGGATGTAAAAACCACCTTTTTGAATGGAGATCTAAAGGAGAAATTTTTTATGTCCCAGCCAGAAGGATTTGTTGTAAAGGAACAACAACACAAAGTTTGCAAGCTTATAAAATCTCTGTATGACCTCAAGCAAGCACCACGAGCCTGGTATGAGAAATTAACTAAGCATCTTCTAAAACTTGACTTCAAACATTTTGATCTTGATGATGCAACTTTGTTTGTTAAGAGAGTTGGAAAAACAGTTGTATATCTTGTGGTGTATGTAGATGATATTTTTATGACAGGGAACAATGAGAGTTATATTTCATCCATGAAGAAAGAATTAAAGAAAGGTTTTGAAATGGCTAATTTTGGTTATGTTCATTACTATATGGGTATTGAAGTAATTTAACATCCTAAATTTATATTTCTTTCTCAAAAGAAGCAAATTAGAGATCTTTTGAACAAGTTTGGCATGGATGAATGCAATCCCTTAACCACTCCAATGGAACAAAACTTGAAGCTCACATCCATTGAAGGGAAGGAATTCGAGGATGCAACTAAGTATAGATAGCTTATCGGAAGTATTATCTACCTGACCACCACCAGACTTAACATTTCAATTGTTGTTGGAATCCTCTCAAGGTTTATGCAAAACCCTTGTGAAGGACATTGGTCTGCTACAAAAAGAGTGTTAAAGTACTTGAAGGGGACTCAAGACTTTGGAATCTAATATACACAGGTAGATGACTTCAGCTTGATCGAATACTCTGATTCAGACTTTGATGGGGACAAAGAAACAGGGGTATCTACTACAGGTTACACCATGAGTCTTGGATCAAGAGCTGTCTCATGGAGATTATGCAAACAGTCAGTTCTAGCAGATTCCATGACTGAGGCAGAATATATGGTAGTAGCTGAAGCAACAAAGGAAATTGTGTGGCTCAAGAAAATCCTAGAAGATTTGTAGATGAAATAAATGTATTCCACACCACTCATGATCAACAACACTTTTGCAATAAAGTTGGCCAAGAACCCAAAGTTCCATGATCAAACAAAGCACATCAATACAAAATACCATCTAATTCGACATCATGTTTAGGCCAAAACCATCCATCTACATCATTGTTCCACAAATGAGCAAACCGCTAATATCTTCACCAAAGCACTCGGAAGAGAAAAGTTTGAAAAGTTCATATCGATGCTTGGAATCACCAACATGCCTTCGGATTAAATGGGGGAATGTTGACACCTAATCCTAAGGTTTGGGTGAGGATATTTAATATTGTATATTAAATTATATTAGGAAATAAGGAAGGCCAAGATTCATTGGGAGATGAATCCCAATAGCCTCACCTCCATGTATAAATACATTCACATTCTTCATCTAATACACATTCTGATTTGCAGAGTTACTTCCTAGTTTGATAGTACTTATATTTATATTGACCTCCATTGTTCATATGAAGAACCTTGATCATTTTTCCTGTCACATTATCCATAAGAGACTTAAAATCTTGGAAGATACTGAGGACATCATCATTGTTCTTCAAAAATTATATCCACATTTTCCTTGAGAAGCCATCTATGAAGTTCACGAAATACACATACGCTTTGAGAGATCTGGTGGACATTGAGCCACAAATATCTAGTGTACTAACTACAACACACCACTCGCTCTATTATCAATTCTTCAGAATGCTTCCTTTGTGGATTTCCCAAGTATGCACCCCCTGCACATGTCATTATATTTTGTGCTCAATTCTGGAACCCCTTTTACAATCTCTATGAGAAATTTGAGTGCTCCATGGAGTAGGTGCCCCATCCTCCTATGTCACAACTATCCCAAGTCTTTGCCACTACTACTATTGTCGATCAGTGCCTTTATATAATATGATAATTGAATAGATTATTTATTCTAACCCTAATTTTTTTAGCCTTCTTCCATGTTTGGTTTTTTATGTACACCTTATTCCCAATGAATTCCACATCATATGCCTTATCCTATAGTGCAGAAAAAAAAATTAGGCTCATTCCAAAACCTAGCACATGAAACACAACTGTAACACTGGTGTTCTTGCCTAACTCCCTCTGAATGTTAATGGTGTCTCTCCCAACTAGAGTACACTTTCTCTTGTTTCCCATCTAAATCTAGAAGTCCATCTCCTCTTTCTTTTAACTGGATAAATAGTCTCTCACCCATGTCATATTTGAATTGGAGCTAGAGAGGAAAGCTATGAGAGCAATGTAACAACCCCGGGTTAAGTTTCCATGTAAATAAAATAAAACCAAGGTCATGGGACACATATTCCAAGTTGAATGGAGTGGAAAAATATTACAATGAGAATCACTTTTGGATTATTATCGGTTATGGAAATTGGAATTGGAATTAGAAAATGAAAAAGGAAGTAAATGTCATTTTAATATAAGAAATAAATGAAAATAGGATAAAAAGGAGATGAAGAGACAAGAATATGTATGTAAGAGAAAATTAGGGAAAATTAAAGGAAAAATAAAAAGAAAAAGGGGAGAGAAAATTCACACACTCTCTTGGAAATTCTAGCATTCACTTATGGAAGAGAAGAGCAAGAGAGAGAACAAGTACTTGGACACAAGGAGGAATAAGGAAAGCAAGCAGGGAACAAGTAAGGGAGTGTAAGAGGAAGTTTGGACAACAACAAGAAAGGGCAGAAAATAGTTCTGGATTTGTAGGTAACAATGTTCATATGTGATTTAGCATGATGGGATTTGATGCATGGTCTATGCATTTATTTATTGGTCATGTCTCTTGTCATTGGGATGAGATTTTCCTAGATTGATAATGACGTACAACATTTCCTTTTCCATTTCTTGGATAGCCATGATGTAGTGCGTTCCTTTTTTTGGTTAGGATTTAGATTGCCGGTAGATTTTGGATCCTAGTTGAGGTGGTCTCACAAAAAATTTGCAAGGGATGAGGGTAGATATGATTTTCTCATGGAAAATTTGACAGGTTGGTGGAGATAGGAAAATCTACTCTAGTTATGGTGAAGAAAGTCTGAAGAATCCAAGCTTGTATTAGTTTTTGTGATTTTTGGACTAGTTTAGGTGAAATCATTGTGGTTGAGGGTAGATGTAGTTTAGACTTTGGATTCCATTGTTGGTTCTATTTTTGTTTATCTCATGTGATCTCACATTCATGCTTGGAATATGGCACGAGAGTTATTGGATAAAATAAATATTTGGTTCAACCCAATCTACGTTCAGGTGGTACGTGGAAGTTCATGACTTCGTTGGCTTTATGCATATGTTATTATGTGTTATTTCTTATTGAGATAAATGAGCACATGTATTGGTTATTGTGGTGATTTTATGACAAGTTTGGCATGGATTCATTATGATTAAATGATGGTTATAGGCATGGTACATTATTATTGTATGATGTTCTCTTATTATGGATCTTGTTGATGGTTTGATATATTATTGAATGGTTATGAATGCATGATCTAACTACTGTTTGATGCAACTAGCTCGATAGGGAAATAAGCCTTCTTGATGATTCTCTGATGGAATTAATGAGACAATCAATAAATATACATTCATGGCATATAGTTACTATGTAAACTGTTAGGTATGTGTTATATTCTTTCCACGAATAGTCACGCTCTGACCCTATTTTTCGGTGGGTGGACCCACCCATGGTTTTGTGCATGGATTTGCACATGGTTTTGGAGCATGATGGTTCTTGGCCCCTGGTATTTTGTAGATTCAGTCAAGGGAACTACGATTATGTTCTAATCTAGGGTTAATGGATTGGGGTTTATGTATGCTTCGGCATGTATATATGTGTTGTAACACTAAAAGGAATATAATGAAAATCAAGATGGTCGTCCCGATTTTGGATCCAAGAAAAAATCTCTGTGTATATCTGTTTTATGTTTTATGCTCTTGCTATTGTTTATTTTCTGTTTTTAAGATTTATTTGCAAATAATTTCTATACAGGGTTAAAACCTACATTCGGTATCAGAGATGTTCCGACTACAAGGGGACGCCTTTGCTACTGTGGGGTTTTTTTCTCGAGTTTGTGGTATACCCTGTTCAGTGAGAGATCTGCGAGATCGATTCTTGCGGTGAAAGAAGATGGCCAGCGTTGGAAAGATAGAGATTGAGAAATTTAATGGTCAGACTTTTGAGTTTTGGAAGCTCAAGATGGAAGATCTACTGGTGGATAAATACCAGTGGACCACAGTAGATCTAGGTACTAAACCAACGGCAATGTCAGATGAAGATTGGAAATAGTTGGATAGGAATGCGAAGAGCACAATATGGTTATGTGTCTTAGATTCGATATTGTTTAATGTATCTGGGGAAGCTACGACAAAGAATTTGTGGGACAAACTTGGGACTTTGTACCAATCTAAGTCTTTGGTGAATAAATTGTTCCTGTAGAAAACATTGTATAACCTGAGGATGAAGGATGGAGACTTGGTGACAGAGCATCTGAACACCTTCAATACTATGGTAAGTCAACTGCCATCTGTTGATATTAAAATCTCACATGAAGATAAGTGCATTAGTTTTTTGTGTTCTCTACTAGACTCGTGGGACATTCTGGTTATTGCAATAGGTAGCAATACAATTACCTTGAATTTTGATGACATTATCTCAGCCTTGCTATCGGAGGAAATTAGACAGAGAAATATGGAGGGTCAAAATGGAGATGCCTTATCTGTACGAAGAAGGTCCTAGAACAGAAACAAGAATAGGGTTTTGAGTGGGAGATCTAAATCTCTTGGAAAGTTTGTAAAGGTGTGCTAGAAATGCAGAAATGAAGGGAACTACAAAAAGGACTACAGATCTAAAGCTCCTGAGAAAGGAAGGGATCTGATGATGCTCCTTCTGCAGAGGCAAAAACCACCTCGAATGAAGGTGGCGATGTGTATTTGGATTCTTCTTCAAATACAGATGTAGATCATGAGTCATGGTTGATTGAATCGGGTGAATCCTTTCACTTCACTCCCCATAGGGAGTGGTTCTATGAGTATGAAAAATATGATGGAGGTGATGTCTTATTAGGGGATGATAGGAAGGCCAAAATCGTCGAATGTGGAAAAATTAAGTTGAAGTTGCAAGGTAGAAGGATTAGAACACTTCCTGGTGTTCTGCACATTCTCGCATTGGCTATAAATCTGATTTCTGTAAGCAAGATGGATGATGCAGGTGTAAAAATAGTGTTCGAGAAAGGTACCTATAAGATGGTTCGGGGAGCAATAGTATTAATGTGGGGAGTTCGGATTGGAACTCTATACAAGCTTCAAGGTAGCACTGTTATTGATGGGTGAAACAGTTTTGTGGTTCTTGAAAGTGGAGCAGAAAGCCTAGCGGTCTCTGGAGAAAAGACCATGCTATGGAATCAAAGGTTTGGACATATTGAAGAGAAGGGCCTTTAGATATTGCATGGAAATGGTATGGTAGAAGGTATGTCTAATTTCTCTCTGAATTTCAATTTCTGTGAACATTGTGTATATGGGAAGAAGAATTGCATGAGTTTTTCTTTCTGGTGCTAAGAGGGCGAACAAGATATTAGAGCTTGTGCACAGTGATGTGTTTGGACCTGTGTTAGTTCCATCAGTGGGTAAGTGTGTGTACTATGTTTCATTCATAGATGACTTCTCAAGGAATACATGGATATATTTCTTGAGGAAGAAATCTGAAGTCTTTGATAGATTTAAAGAATTTAAGGCTCTGGTGGAAAACCAGACAGAGAAGAAGATAAAGGTGCTGAGGACAGATAATGGTGGGGATTTATGCAAGAAGGAAGTTGAAGAGTTATGTAAGAAGTGTGGTATAGCATGGCAGAAGACTACTCCATGCACACCTCAGCAAAATAGAGTTGCAGAAAGAATGAACAGAATGCTGATGGAAAAGGCAAGAAGCATTCTTAGTGGTACCGAGTTAGGACAAGAATTCTGGGCAGAGGCAGTGGAGACTGCATGTTACTTGGTTAACAGATCACCTTCATCAGCATTGCAGGATAAGAATCCACATGAGGTATGGATTGGTAAGAAACCCTCTCTTTCACATCTGAGGTTATTTGGATGCGATGCATATGTGCATATTCCAAATGAGAAAAGGACCAAGTTGGATAACAAATCTTGTTGGGTATGTGTTATATTCTTTCCATGACGAGTCATGCGCAGGGGGCTCACATGGGGGGCGATAGTTACTCCTGTACGTTGCGCCAGGTGTAGCAGGGGGGTGATAGGGGGGGTTTATCCAGGGTTAAGAGAACTACGATTATGTTCTAATCCAGGGTTAATGGATTGGGGTTTATGTATGCTTTGGCATGTATATATATGTGTTGTAACACTAAAAGGAATATATTGAAAAATCAAGCTGGTCATCCCAATTTGGGATTCAGGGGAAAATCTCTGTGTATATCGTTTTTATGTTTTATGCTCTTGATATTGTTTATTTTCTGTCTTTAAGATTTGTTTGTAGATAATTTTTGTACAGGGTTAAAAACCTACAAATCTGAAAGGTTCATCTTTATTGGGTATAAGGATGGTTTAAAGGGTTACAAGCTTTGGAACCTGAAAACAAGGAAGGTTGTGTACAGCTGAGATGTGGTGTTTAGAGAGGTGAAAGATATTTTTAAACATGAAGTCCTACCAAAGGAACTTGAGAAGATAGATTTTGAGCTAAAGGAGGATGAATCAGACTTTACAACAGAAGAAGACTCAAAAGAGGAAGAGCCATAAACTCCAGCTGTGAGAAGATTAGTTTGAGGGAGAAGACAACCAGAAAGGTATAATACATCTGATTTATGTTCAAATTTTTCTTTAACTATAACTGATGATGATTCCAGAATGGTTAGGGAGGCAGTAGATTTAGAGGATGGAAAACTCTAGAAGGAGGCCATGGTTGATGAAATGGCATCCTTGCATAAAAATGAGGCATGGGATATGGTGGAGTTTCCAGTTGGAAGGAAGTCCATCGGGAGAAAATGGGTGTTTAAGAAGAAGATGAATGTAGAAGGAAAGGTGGAGAAATACAAAGCTCGGTTGGTAGCAAAAAGGTATTCCCAGGTGCCGGGAATTGATTTTGGTGATATTTTTTCTCCTATTGTGAAAGTTACTTCTATTAGAATACTTTTATTTGTTGCTGCTGCATTTTATTTTGAGGTAGAACAGATGTTTGTGAAGACAACGTTTCTTCACGGGGATCTGGAAGAGGAGATCTACATGAAACAACCTGAAGGCTTTATGGTGAAGGGGAAGAAAGAACTGGTATGCAGGTTAAAGAAGTCTATTTATGGGTTAAAATAGTCAACAAGGATGTGGTATTTGAAATTTGATACTTATATACAAGGACTTGGCTTCACTAGAAGCAAGGAGGATTACTGTGTTTACTTTAAATTAATTGGTGACCATGTTATTTATTTGGTCTTGTATGTGGATGATATGTTGTTGATTGGAAATGACAAAGAAATTATCCAATATTTGAATACCCAACTGTTCTACAAATTCGACATGAAGGATCTTGGTGCTGCAAACTATATTTTGGGCATGGAAATTAAGAGAGATTAGGCAAAGAGGAAGCTCTGGTTAAACAAAGGAAGTATGTTGAGACTATATTGCAGAGGTTCAATATGCAGGATAGTAAACCAGTGAATGTTTCGATTCATGTAGGTGTAAAGCTGCCTGCTAAACAATGCCCCAAGACACAAGAAGAAGAGGAGGAATGTCCTGTGTTCCATATGCAAGTGCAGTGGGTATCCTGATGTATGTAATGTTCTATACTAGACCAGACATTTCAATTGCAGTGGGAGTATTAAGCAGGTTTATGTCAAACCCATGGAAGGAGAATTGGACAGTAGTGAAGTGGGTTTTCAGATATTTGCGTGGCACTAGTGATTATGGCCTGTGCTACTAGGGAAGACCATGATTGGAAAGAGTGTTGGAAATTCGTGGTTTTGTTGATGCAGACTAGGCTAGAGATCTGGACAAAAGAAGATATACAAGTGGGTATGTGTTTAGCCTATTCGGAGGTGCAGCCAGTTGGATGAGTAAAAGATAGTCTGTAGTGGCTCTTTCAACTAGAGAGGCAGAATACATGGAAGCCACTCATGCAAGCAAGTTAGCAGTTTGGTTGTAGAGATTGTGTTCAAGTATGGGGTTGATGCAGCAAGCTATAAGGATAGACTGTGATAGCCAAAGTGTAGTTTTCTTAGCTAATAACCTTGCTTATCATTCAAAGACAAATCACATTGATGTTCGATATCACTCTGTGAGAGATATGGTTGAGGCTAAAAGGGTGTTGCTAGTAAAGGTGGACACTTTGAAGAATGTTGTAGATGCATTGAAGAAGTCTATGAGCACTCACAAGTTATCTTGGTGTAGATAAACAATGGGTGTTGCAGATTTGGGGTAATGAATAAGCTCTCCTGTCGCCCCCTACGGAAAGAAAATAACAAGTGGGAGAATTTTGGGTATGTGTTATATTCTTTCTACAACTAGTTACGTGCAAGGGGGTTATAGGTGGGGTGATAGCCCCTCCTATACGTTGTGTCGGGCGCAATAGGGGGGTCACAGGGGGGTGGCAACCCCCCTGTTCGGGGTCTGGCAGCAGCCCGAGAATTTTTTTTGGGACCCTATTTTTCAATGGGCGGACCCACCCATGGTTTTGTGCATGGGTTTGCACATGGTTTTGGGGCATGATGGTTTTCAACTACTGGTATTTTGTAGATCCATTCAAGGGAACTATGGTTATGTTCTAATCTAGGGTTAATGGATTGGGGTTTATGTATGCTTCAGCATGTATATATATTTGTTGTAACACTAAAATGAATATAATGAAAAATCAAGCTGGTCGTTTCGATTTGGGATCCAAGGGAAAATCTCTGTGTATATCTATTTTATGTTTTGTCCTCTCGCTATTGTTTATTTTCTGTTTTTAAGATTCATTTGCAGAGAATTTCTGTACAGGGTTAAAACCTACATAACCATGTTTTTATCTAAATGTTTATCATGTGTTTGGAAAATTTGGGAAGATATGATTATGCATACTTTTGATCACCATAGACTAGATTTTGGAATGTTCTAGGGAGTGGTCTATAGGCTAGCCCTGAAATTCAAGCACTGAATTCATGGTTGTGGGAAGAGAACTAAGAATTTTCTACTGTAGCCACACAGAGGATGGCTTGTGTGTGTGACTTGAGCCTTTTGGTTGCATGGATTAGACTACATGCATGTCATTGGGTTGTAAATATTGGTAAGAAGATAGTTTCATCTCAGGGAAATATCATGAGTTGATGTTGTTTGACATCTAGGTGATCCATAAACTGCTCGAATAAGTGCTTAAGCAGTTTGACTAGTTTGTCCTTTAGAATGACTATTAACTAAGGTATGCTTTAATGAAAAATGACATAAAATAGCAGCATAAATGAATTAAATAATAGAAATAATAAGAGAGAAGAAGAGACAAAAAATTTTATGACAGAGTTCGTCCCTCCTGGACTACATCTCTGGGTTCGCTTTTAAGTGGGCGTCCGTTTTTATTAGGATTGATCTTGAAGAAATATTTACACTAAAATGGAACAGAATGACTGTGCTCGCAGGCACTTCTAAACCTTGTAAACATAAAGTAATCTTGCTTTCCTTTCCGACACCTATCTCCGTGCTCAATTCCGACCACCGACGGCTGAGAAATGCTGTAAAAAAATTCGCCTCCAACCTATTGAAACTGATCTAAAAAACTCCAATGTCCAAGATGATCTTCATGAGCAAATGCCAAGGCTTTATATACTGCTTCATACCATTGATATCCAAATTGGGAAAATGGTTGAGGGAAATTGTGATTAGGATATCGAATCCTATCTCATCACCCTAAACCTAGGAGATATGTGATAAACTTTAATTACATTAGCGCTGATTTAAATCAAGAAAACCCAAATTTAAACATTATATTATAATCTTTAACTGGGCGGCTTGCTAGCCATGCAGAAATGGTTAACTTCCGACATGTGATCAGTGCAGGTGGATAGGGATAACATTGGCGGTTATGGTTTCCACCGACGGTTTAGATCTTAACTCCTGTGGTTCTGGCACATGTGTCACATGACGTTTATAGTGCGGACTCTGTGCATTTTCAACTGTCGGATTTGACTTAACCCGCTGCAGTAACATAAAACCTATTCACATGTCTACAAAACAGTTTCCGACGCGGTTTCACCTTGTGGTTATGAAGCGCTATGGTTTGTTTTATTATAAAGTTTTTAAACCATCATATATGTTTTAATATCTCGAACCTTATAACTAAGGTTCACACCATATTTTTAAACCCAATCATCCAAACCTTTGTTAAAAGGTTTATGGTATATTTTTTATAATGTGGTTTGAATATGTGTTTTGCACTATAGTTTTAGGACTTAGGTTTTTTTTGAGTTAGGTTTATATGTAAAGGACTAGGTTTTAATGTCTAGGACTTTAGAATTAGGTCCTTTACATGAAATGTTTACCATAGTTTTTAGGTAATGTTTTTGACTTATGTTTTAGGGTTTGACACCTTAGGTCTAGAAATTTAGGCTTAGGTCTAGGATTCTAGATCTAGGTTAGCTTTAACCTTAGACCTTGTACATGATAAGGTATTACACCTTTTGTGGACCTTTCTTAACCCAAATTCGAAACATATGATGACTATGCCATGAACCTAACACTAAACCATGGACGATACTGAAGGACCTTTTCACTAGCGAATTGAAGATTTTGAAGACTGAATTGGACGTCGAACTATTGAAGTTGACTTGGAACTCTATTGATCTATACTGATCAAGATCCTCCTAGATCAATTCTCTCCACTTAAAAATAATTTGGACCACAAAAGCTTAATTTTAAACTAATAATAAGTGAGAATACAAATCTCTCACTTTCATCTTGAATTTGATGAAATACAACCATACCTTCTCATTGACCTGAAACTGATGCTTATCATGGCACAATTTGAACCTGAATTGACTCAATGCTTGTCATGGCACAAAAAAATGTAAGGCTTGATTATAAGCTTGCTATACATAAGTTACAAATTTATCCCACATCTTAGGATGTATACTGCAGTTACCTCGAAGAAAATGTATCCTGGCCCTATTCACCATTTTCGTCTATCCTAGAACCAAATCCATGCTGCCCCATGGTTGCAAAGGAACTAGAAGTGGCATGTGCAAACCAATTTTTCGATTTCATGGCTTGCTTGTTGAACACATTACACATCCCTTTATGTACTTCACAATTGTTTCATACATATGAGGCCAGTAACAATACTTTTGACTTTGTGCTGTAATATTTCTTATGCCGAAATATCCTACAATCCGAGAAAGATGAAATTCCCAAATAACCTGCACTCTTTCGATCTTAGCATCATGAGTTAGCGATTCAAAAGTATCTTCGAAATCATTATCAATACTATATTTTTCTATAGAAATTTCATAAACCAATGAAATTTATGCAGTTCTACTGAAGCATTCAAAGAAAACATATCAACTACTTCACTTGTTACACCTTCCCTGTCCTTAATTACTAAGTGATTTTGCTAAAGAAATCCCATCCAACTGTAGTGAGATTGTCGCAACTTAGTATATGACTGAAAGTATTGAAGCAACTGATAATCTATGTGAATCATTGTTTCCATTACATAACCTTTAACATTTGTGTTAACTTCATACAGTTGTTGATGATTTATCAATGCTGTAAAATGTTTCTGCTTAATTGAATCAACTTTAACATCGACACTTATTCCCCATGCCCTGTTTTTCTTATGAACCAAAATTATGGGTGAACTGTAAGGAGATGGTCTAGGTCACATTACTTATTTTCCAACCTTCCCTAGAATTTGTTTCTTTATTTCTTTATGCTCTACAACTGACTTGTGATACATTTCATTATTAGAGGCATCAAACATCAACTGCATCTCATGTGATATTTTCATTTTATGAAGTAGATGTTTTGGTTCTTTAACTAGATCCTGAAATTAATCTACCTTTGTAACCAATCATATTGAATTTCACAACCTGAACAAGTATCAATAAGATCCTTATGTTTCCCTTTTATCGACATGAGTATGTATCTCCTACTTGAACTTATTAAGCACTTCATCTTATTAGCATCAATTAAATTCAAGTGATCTTTGTTTTTATGTGCCCGAACGATTTATTTAATCCCATCTTTTATGAGATGATACACATGTTCGTTTCTATAAAATATTACATCACGGTCATAGAGATAAGGGCTACCTAAGACAATTCCACAAATGTCTAACGATATCACATAGAGCTCCACTTCATCGATATAGTTAGCTGTGATTTCAAATTTCAATTGACACTGTTTGGTAACATGAATTTGACTTTGTTCCTTTAACCACCCTAAAGGATATGGCTTTGGATGATTATGTGTTTTCAAACCCAATTTTTTAACCAAAGACTCAGAAATCAAATTTTCCTGTGAGCCCGTATCAAACAATGTATCTATCTTAGTATGCTTTGAAGTTACCCTTATATGAAATAAATCGATTATTTTATCTTCATTCTGTTGTTTGATGTTTGAAGAAGCAGAAGTACTAGCATTATAAATTTTACTTGTTGTAACCATAGTAGTGATTTTACCTTCATCACCTGAATCAGATCCGAAGTCTAAGCCTTGTTGGATTGTTGTTTCCACCTTCTTTTCACCCTTCTTTGATTGAAACTTCGTCAACTTTAGTTCCGAAAGAAGTTTCCAACACCTAGCTTCATCATGGCCGATCCTTTGGCAATGTGTACATGTAGGTCTATCTTCTTCCTTCTGGGTTGTGGCAATCTTCTTTCCCTTTGAATTTCCCTTCTTTTTTTTGTCTTTAGTTTCCATCTGCTTAGATGTCTTTGGTGTAAACTTGAATGGTCTACCACGTGATTCGACATGAATTTCTTGAACACAAACTTCATCAAAATCATTAGGATTGAACATTAATAATGTATGCTACAAATATGAGTGAAAAATGCTAATATACTTCAACAAAGTCTCTTTTGTGTCCAAAGAAATACCCAGTGCTAATGCTTTCTTTCTGAATTCCTGTGTGAACTCTTGAACACTCTATCCCTTACCTTGTCGCAAGTGCTGCCAATCTATTATAGCTTGTTGTGTGTGACCCAACGGATAGAATTGTTTCTTTAGAGCTTTAATAAACTTATTCCATGAGGTGATAACTTTTCCTTTACGCTTTAAATCTATCTATGTCCTACTCTCCCACCAGATCAAAGCAATACCCCCCATTATAAGAGTAGCTAATTGGATCTTTTTCTTATCATCAGCAATATCTTGAATACAAAAATAGAATTCTGATTGTTTTACCCAATTATCTACTTTCTCAGGGTTTATTTCACCATCATAAACAGGTAATTTGAACTTAACATCAAGTTTCAAAAGTGGATTCTTATGTTTCTTTTCTTTTTTTGATTCAGAACTAGAAGTAGAAGAGGAAAAAGAAGATGATGGAGATGATGGAGGAGAAGGAGATTTATCTACCTTGCCTTTTCCCCTTTCCTTATTTGATGCCTTTGACGATGAGGCTGCATCTCTCGTCTTCTTGTCTTCATATAATTCTACCAACATTTTCTGCATGTTTAGAAACATCTACTGGATTTGATTCTCATCCATGGGTTTCTTTTCAGTAGCTTCAAGAATCTCAACGGTCTCATTCCCTGTCATCGTTGATTGATGATCGAATTTCCGCCTTCCAATCTCTGGATCGAATTCCTCAAGATCACCTTTTCTATGTTGCAATCCCAACCTGGTTAACATCCACTGATAAACAAACTACAAGCACAACTTGCTCTAATACCAAAATGATCTGTAAACTGATCGAATAAAGTGCTTAGGTAGTTTGATTAGTTTTTCCTTTAGATTGACTGTTAACTGAAGTATGATTTAATGAAAAATGACATAAACTAGCAGCATAAATGAATTAAATAATAGCAATAATCAGAGAGAATAAGAGGCAAACAATTTAATGATGAAGTTCGTCCCTCCTGGACTACATCTTCGGGTCCGCTTTTAAGTGGGTGTCCGTTTTTATTAGGATTGATATTGAAGGAATATTTACATTGAAATGGAATAGAATGATTGTGCTCGAAGGCACTTATGAACCCTGTAAACATAAATTAATCTTCCTTGCCTTTCCGACACCTATCTCTGTGCTCAATTTTGACCACCGACGGCTGAGAAATGCTGTAAACAAATTCGCCTTTAACCTGTTGAAACTGATCTCAAAAACTCCAATGTCCAAGATGATCTTCATGATAAAATGCCATGGCGTTATAATACTACTTCGTACCACTGATATCCAAATTGGGAAAATGTTTGAGGGAAATTTGTGATTAGGATATCGAATCCTATCTCATCACCCTAAACCTAGGAGATATGTGATAAAATTTAATTACCTTAGCGCTGATTTAAATCAAGAAAACAAAAATTTAAACATTATATTATAATCTTTAAGCAGGTGGCTTGCTAACCAGGTAGACATGGTTAACTTCTGGCATGTGATCAGCATGGGAGGATAGGGATAACACCGATGGTTACCGTTTCCACCAGCGGTTTAGATCTTAACCCCGGCGGTTCCGGCATAGGTTTCACATGACATTTATAGTTAGTGGTCTCTGTGAATTTTCAACTATCGGCTTTGACTTAACCCGCGGTGGTAACATAAAACCTGTTCACATGTCTACACAACAATTTCTGATGCGGTTTCAACTTGCAGTTATGAAGCACTGTGGTTTGTTTTATTACAAAGTTTTTAAACGATCATATATGTTTTAATATCCTGAACCTTATAACTAAGGTTCACACCATAGTTTTAAACCCAATCATCTGAACCTTTGTTAAAACGTTTATGATATAGTTTTTATAATATGGTTTGAATATGTGTTTTGCACTATAGTTTTAGGACTTAGTTTTTTTTCTGAGCTAGGTTTATATGTAAAGGACTAGGTTTTAATGTCTATGAATTTAGAATTAGGTCCTTTACATGAAATGTTTACCATAGTTTTTAGGTAACGTTTTTGACTTATGTTTTAGGGTTTGACACCTTAGGTCTAGAAATTTAGGCTTAGGTCTAGGATTTTAGATCTAGGTTAGCTTTAACCTTAGAATTTGTACATGATAAGGTATTACACATTTTGTAGACCTTTCTTAACCCAAATTCAAAACATATGATGACCATGCCATGAACCTAAAACTGAACCATGGACGATACTGAAGGACCTTTTCACTGGAAAATTGATGATTCTGAAGACTGAACTGGATGTCAAACTGCTGAAGTTGACTTGGAACTTTGTTGATATATACTAATCAAGATCCTCCTAGATCATCAGGTGTCCCTAGGAGGTTGTAGTAAGTTTCAGGATGGTAGACCGCACTTCCATAACTGGAACTTGGATGTTGGATTATGCATAGTAACTCTCATTTCATTTTTACCCTGGCGAGCTTGTAAAACAAGGTAAATGTGGGGTGGGGTGTTACAAAGTGGTATCAAAGTGAAGTTGAAACATTGGACCTCAGGGTAAACGTAGATTATTGTGCATGCATGGAAATTGTCTATATATTTTTCATGCCTTCATGCTAGTTACTTATTGATATTTTTATTATATCATGCACATGATATGTTTTATAATTCCAATCTAGATTGGCCAATTCAGATGCAATAGCCTTACCAACAGTAATTTGATGTATGCTTTTGATTAATATTTTATTTAGCTAACAATAGCATATTGTAAGAAATAGAAGGCTAAGAGATTAAGAGAATAATATTTGAGTACAGTCCATATGATTCCATGTATATGATAAAAGAGACATTAGTGGGATGGGAGAGATTAGTTGATCAGTAGGGACAGGGAGACTCTCTTGATTTAGAAGATACATTAAGAATCTTGAAGGAAAGAATTGTAATTTTCAAGGAAGATAATGAGTGGTTGATTGAATCACAGGAAAGGCTTGTAAAAGCTCAAGAAAAGAGACTTGAGGTCAATGCAATTATCCTTCAGAGCCTTTCATATTTGTAGAGGAAGGGACAAATGGGGATTGATCATGAAGATAGAGAGGAAGAAAGTACTAATGGTGTGTGTTATCACTCCAATAATTCTCAAGGGTTGTTTATATTTTGTTTTAGAGAATATTAGAGGTAACCACAAACCTACTTTTAAGCCTTGGAATCTAGCCTTCCTAATGCTCAAAGAGGGCTCTCTCTATGTGATTTATATTTTTTTATTTTAATTGATTTTAGGCTAGTTATGTAGGATTACTTGGGATTTGATTTTTGGTTTGGTTTGGTGGTGGAATCACCGGTTCATATGGATAGCTATAGGTCTGAATTCCATTGGGCTAATGGAGTTAATGTATCAAGTAGTCAGATTAAAATCAAGGTTCTAAAAGGAAGTTTTCACATGGCAAGATAGCTGAGTAACTTCAAATCCTTAGGTTCATGGGTAAAATGGTTTGAATCGAGATGAGAGAGAATTTAAGGGTTCTCAGATCCGGATAATGAGTGAAAATATAGAGGTCAATCAAAACTAGGGAGCATTTAAGAATTTCGTAATCTGGATATCAGTTGAAAACATTAAAATGACATTACAGTTCAAGATAGAGTGTTTTTAAACATATTCTGGAATAACATTCATGTTATACATTTAGATTTAGAAAAACATACAAGTATTGTGAAAACTTTAGATAAAAAACAAACAAAATTTGAGAATACTTCACTGAAGTGGCCCAACACATGAATCCTGTAATATAATCTCTTTATTGTTCAATCCAGTCTGCTGACTTGAAAATGGTACAAAGAAACCTTTGATTTATATCAATACATCTATAGAAGTGTTTAGCAATCCACAATCCACACTCAATACTTCAAAATGTGAAGTATTTATACAAAAAATCTTACAAAATATCCTAAAACAAACTTAGGAATTATTCATAGAAAAATAAATATCTTCATACAAGATGATGAGATAGCTATCTAACTAATGCAAGCTCTCCCCGTTTTTATTGAATTTGTTGTTTGCTGTCTTTGATTTGTTGCTTATTTGTCTCTTTGTTGTTTGATCAATGAAGGCTGTAGTTGAGTGTCCTTTACGTTGGATGGCTTTAACTTTCAACTTCGTTTTGACTTTAGCCATTTAAATTTCACCTGGGACTCTTTAAACTCTGATACTATTTGACTGTAACTGTTGTTTTACTGCAAACTATTATTGTTATGTTTACCTTTTCCTCACTGGTATATTTTTCATTTGACTGCCCTGTTTTATTGTTTTGACCTTCATATTAAATCATTCAATTTCTCCCAAGCTTCTACTTCTGGTAATTTGATCTTCACCACTCTTCTGAATATTTCATCAGCCTTTGTATACTTTTAAAATGTAGGCTTGTTAATAAATAAATGTTTTACCTCATGTTGCAGGTAAAAACGATTTTCAAAACTCTTGTAAAGTACTTTCCCTATTGGAATTCCCTGCATGGCTGAATTATTTTCTTGTTCCTTAGCCACTTCACTAATATTTTTACCATAATCCTCTTGCTTCATTAACCTTTCATTTATAACCAAAGGATTTGGAAGGGCTTTCTCCCTCAGAATGTCAAGCTTCATCATAAATCTTGTTATGCCAAGCTCCATGTTCTGACATTTTTCTTCCAGTTGTAGCATTAAGTTTCTCTTTGGAATAACCTTCCTAACTTCAAAAATGGTACCTGTCATGTCACTAATTCCAATTTCTTCTAGTTCCTGCCTATTCTTGGGCTTAAGGAATTTTATGATTTCATTATCCTCTTCAGGTTTCTTGCCAATTTCTTCTTTGATTTTTTGGATAGTTTTACTTACTGCTTTGATTAAATCTTTTTGTTCATAGATAACCTAAATGGATGGCCAAATATCATTGACAGATTCAATGATATTGGCCCATAATTGCTGCTTCGATTGTGCCATTGGTTCTTTCAGTGTTAGATCTTTCTCTAACTTCTTTAATTTCTTTGTCAACCTGTTTTTTATCTGAACTTCATTGTTGTGCATAATCTTAGCAAGTTTCTTCTCATCCTCTAGAATTTTTAGCTTTTCATTAAGTCTATTGATTTCATTGGTCTGAATAGACATTTTCTACATTTCTTTTACTAACTTACTTGCCTCATCTATAGGTTGTGTTGTTGTTATAGATGACTCTGTTGCTGAAGTAGTAGTTGATGTGACAAGAAGTGTTGTAGCCATTGGATCTAAAGGGGCCAATGATTCTACTAATGTGGAAGGAACAATTGTAGTGGCTAAAAGAATAACAGTGACAGAAACTTCTTTTGATCTGCCTTTTTCTCCTATACGAACTTTTCCATTTCATTTTCCATTTCTTTTATTTGGGCAGTTAATTGAAGAATGAGGTTCATCATCTCATATTTTTGGTTTGCATCCTGTAACACTTCCTTACCTTGTGGATATTCAGTAGGAGGCAACTTGAGTTTCTTCTTGAATGCAACAATGTTTGCATTCTTTTTCTTTATCAGTTCATCTGCAATTTTGACATTTGTTGGATCATATCCTACTTCAATAATCAAATATCCCAGTGATTTTATTATGTTATCCTTAGCCTGTGAAGATGCCTTTTCTAATTTGATCCGATCTCTGATGTTCCCTAGAGTTTTTTGGAGATTTTTTACACTCATGGCTTTGTTTTTCATGGTTGAATAAAGCATTTCACCAACTTTCTTATGAAATTCTATGTGGTCAATTGGATGAATATATTCTGCTTGAACTTCATATGATGTCCTTTTATAATCTGTTGATGATTTTGGATGCTTTACTTTAGGCTACGGGAAGGTCATCTACATCTTCCTGGTCTTGTAATCAAATGCAGAAAGCAATCTTCTTTGGTCATTAGGTGACTGCTTCCAATATTGGTTATATGTATCAACTTTTAATGTCTCATTTCTTAGCTTTATTTCTTTATATTTCTGCATAATATCCATCTCTTTCTTTGTCGGTTTGCTGGATGAAGATACTTCAATACTGTGTTGTTTCTGAATAATCCGAGTTTTGGATACTGAAGGCTGATGAGTTTCTTCAGAAACTGCAGGAGGTTCATTATCCTTCACCATTGTATCTATGTCATTTACTTCAATTGCTTCCACTTCCTCATTTGCAGGATTTAATTTTTGATTCTTCTTGTACATCAATTTAAATTTAGTTTCAGTGGTAATTTTTGCAGCATATGATCCTTCTTCTCTGATTCTTTTATATTTACTATCTTCTTGGGCTAGAGTGTGCAAGGTTTGACTAGTATCACCTTGTTTCTCTGCCTCTTTCAAAGTGTTCTCCAGCCATTCAGACTTATTGGAGTATTTATCTATGTCTGGATTTGTAATATTCCAAATTAGCTTGCTGCTAGTTGGAATATTATATGCTGCTCTATTTTGCAGTCTAGAAGAATAAATGTGGTAGGGAGACCCTTAAATCTCTTTAGTAGGAATAAAACATTCCCAATGTGAAAGGGGATCAGTTTAGGTAGGAAAAATAAATTCACCTTGAGTGTGAAAGGGGGCAAAGCATATGGAACAAATCTATGTTGACCAAATCAAAAACGCTACCAAAAGAGATGATAGAGCTAGTGGGGACAATGCATTTTTGGAGGAGGACTCTTTGCAAGGAAGAAACCTCACGAATGAGTGGGGTCAGGGGTGAGAAGGCTCACAAAGAATAAAAAGGAAGGGATGGCAGTCATGAGAGGCATTCATAATATTGTCTATGTTTGGGTCTTATGACTTCCTTCATGCTTCAGCTATTTAGCTGGGGTTGCTGCACTGTTTAGTGCAAGGGATTCTCATGAAGGAGTTCCACACTCTTTCTTGGAGAACTTGTTGAAGGGATCTGAGAGGAGCATTCTGGGTTACATTTCCACTATCAGAAATTGGGTCAAGCAGTCACCCACACCTAAAGTGCAGTCTCTTGCAGAAACTACACATTTCTCATGGTGTTGCAGTGGGAGGGTTAAAACCCTTGATTTTGAGCTAGTTTCCTAGGAAAAGGGGCAATCCCTCTCCCGGAAAGCTAGTAAGGAGGATTTTCAGCCATTTCTTGCATTGTTCAACCATATGTATGCAGAGATGTAGTTGGACTGTGTGATTTCATATCTAGATCTGTAGATATACCATTTTGTACTTATGCATTCATGAAACCCTTGCCGGGTTATCTTCATATTGTATAAAAATGGCTAGGTATCCATTTTCTCAAGTCTTTGAGTAATATAACTTTAGATATGTTGTTTCCTACCTTATTTTTGCAAAAAACCTCATTTAATTATGCTGTCACATGCTTCAGAAATTCTGTATGGTGCAAGTCATGGGGTTTGGGTGTTTTTAACCCATGTTGAGCTTGGGAGATCTGTTTAACATAGCTAGAGGGATTTGTTTCTAATCCCCTTATATATTTGAGGACTATAATGTAGAAAATAAGGGATCCAAGTGCTATTTCTCATTTTTATAGTGTAATTTTCTAAAAACTGCGTTTTATTTGTCTATATTGCTGGATTTCCTAAGAAGGAATATTACAGTGGTATCGAAGCTCTATTCTTGGCTCAGCTTGAGCGGAAAATATATCTACAGCCATGGAGGAGAAAGAGATACCAAAAATTATTCTTCAAACTATGTAGGATATTGCCAAAGATATCAAGGAGATGAGGCAGAAGGAATCCCCTAGAGGGTTTCACCATGGAGAAAGCTTTGGAACATCACATTTTTGGGGAAAAATAGTAGCACAACATTCTTCACAATTCTTCACTATGCCCAAATTCCTATATGAGGAAGGTGAGGAAGAAAGGCCCTGGAAGGAAGAAACCCTTGGTGATTATTTTATGGAATATGAATTTCAATCCCGAAGATTCAAAGAACATTTGAGCTTTTAGGAGTTCTGTAGGATCAAGGATGGAAGGAGGTATTTTCATCACCATAAAAAGGGAGGGTTTATGTAGAACTCATATCTACAGTGCAACTTGGGAAGGTTCTTTTTTCACTCTTATGATGGATGACCCAAGTGCATAGGCAAGGCTTAGGTAGAGAAGTTAGATACTTATTTCGAACTCAACAGAGTTTCTGAAATACAAGATATCAAAATAGTAGCATTGCACTTGGAAGGTGAGGCTCATCAATGGTGGTTCCATGGGTTATCTACACATGGACATGCTCATATCACTTCATATTCAGATTTCACCAGGAGGTTAGGAGAGATATTTGATCCAAGGGATTCAGAGGCTCCCTTTGTTGAGCTAACCAAGCTAAAGCAAATGGGAGATCTAGAAATTTATATTGCTGAGTATTTTAAGCTTTTAGTGATGGTATCTAACCTCACTATGACCCAGAGGGTATGCATGTTTTTTGATCGGATGGCTGAACCATTGCCTGGATTGGTGAAATCTACTAGAGCTACAACAATCCAAGAATATGTGGAGAAGGCTAGGGATTTACAACATACCTTGCTCAAGACTAAAGCACCTTTTCAGCAAAATATCTCTTCAGGGCCAAAGGAGAATCAAGGGAGGACACCTCTTGACAATGATCGTAAGAGTCGAAGGAAGAAAAAACTTTGTTTCACCTATCAAGAGCCATGGGTGCCAAACCACCAAAGTGTTGCAGGGAAATCACATTGCATTGAAATATTCTCTGATGAGGAGGAGAATACCAGCGCTGTACTTCCCACAGAAGATGTAGTGAAGGCCTTTGCTACAATGGAAGGGGCTCTTGCAGCATTAAGAGGAGTTCCCAAGTATCTAACAGTAAGAGTTAGAGGCACTATTATGGGACAAAGAGTATCAGTTTTGTTAGACAGTGGAGCTATTCATAACTTCATTGATACATAGCTGGTACAAAGAAGGGGCATTCACTTAGAAGACTTTGAGGGTTTCTCTGTTTTGGTTCCAAGAGCTAGAACCATGCAGTGTGCCAAAAATGTTCCAGCACTATCCATCATCATGGGAATCTACACATTGATAGACCACTTCTTTGTGGTTGATATTCCAGACACCAATGTTATATTGCGTGTTCAGTGGTTAATAAAATTAGGGAAGGTTACCACTAATTGGGAGACCTTAGAGATGGAATGGACATAAAAAGGGAATTGAAAGCATCAAAAAATCCAAGGCATACACACTTATCCACCTCATATTGTTTCAGCCCACAGGATGGAAGCAGATTTACCCATAGGAGACAAAGAACGGGAAATAGAACTGCATTTGTCTGAAGTTGGGAGCAAGGACTCATCAGTACATCCATATGTACAATATCTCTTGGACCGATACTCTATATTATTTGGAGATATCCCATCTAGGAGACCTCCTGACCAAGGATTTGAGCATACTATTGAATTGGAGCAAGGGATCCAAGAAGTGATTACCACACCTTATAGGCACCCCAAAGCCTATATGGATGAGATTGAAAAGGCCATTCAAGAGCTTTCGGCTCTAGGACACATCTGGCCTAGCACTAGTTCTTTTTCCTCTTCAGTGGTCAGGGTAAAAAAGAAGGATGGCACATTGAGGATGTGTATTGATTGTAGAGCCTTGAATAAGAAGACCATGAATAATAGATACCCAATTCCCAGGATTGATGAATTGATGGATGAACTAAGAGGGTCCAAATATTTCTCCAAGATTGATTTGAGATTCCGGTATCATCAAATCAGGCTGAGGGATCAAGATATCCCCAAGACAATGTTCAAGTGTCACTATGGGCATTTTGAGTTCTTGGTAATGCCTTTTGGACTAACTAATGCTCCAGCAACATTCCAATCATGCATGAACCACATATTCTATGGTCATTTGAGGAAATTTGTATTGGTATTCTTTGAATACATTCTTATTTACAACCGCACATGGGAGGAACATTTGCATCATATTGAGGTAGTATTACGCATTCTTAAGGAGAAGAAGTTCCATGCTAAGCTCTCCAAATGTGATTTTGTGCTCACATAGATGCTTTACTTAGGCCACATAATTGGAGTTGATGGAGTGAGATTCCATGAACAAAATATTCTTGCTATCAGAGATTTTCTTGAACCAAGGAATGTCACAGAGCTTCGGGGGTTTGTAGGCATATGTACATATTACCAGAAGTTTGTAAAAGGGATCTCTCAACTAGCAACACCACTTACAGATCTAACAAATAAGGGAGCCTTTTGTTTGACACCTATAGCACAGAGAGCTTTTGATAAGCTCAAAAAGGTAATGAGTAGCTACCCAGTATTGGTCCTACCAGATTTTACTCAACCTTTTGTGTTGGAATGTGATGCATCAGGGGAAGGCATTGGAGCAGTTATGATGCAAGGGGGACACCCTGTAGCTTTTGAGAGCTGGAAGTTGTTGCCACATGAGAGGCTATACCTCATATATGATAAATATATGTTGGATATTATGCATTCTTTATCCAAATTCTGACAATATTTGGTGGGGAATAAATTCTGGGTAAAGACTGATCATAATAGTCTCCGGTTCTTTCTTGAGTAGAAGCAGCTTCAGGAGAGACATAAAAAATGGGTAAGTAAAATCCAATCATATGACTTTGACATAGAGTATGTCAAAGGGAAGAGTAATGTGGTGGTAGATTCTCTATCCAGAAGGCCAGGAGCACTATCCATAAGGGGCATAGATGCGGATTGGAAAGCTCAGTTGTTGGTGGAGTACTCCAAAGACAACTTTGCATGTGAGATAATAGATGGGGTGGTATTTGATGAGAGGTATAAAGTGATGGATGAGATCATCTATTACCGAGGCTGGGTCTTCTTGAATAGAAATTCTAAGCTCAAGGAGAAGGTTTTGCAAGCATCACATGGTTCCCCACTTGTAGGGCATCAAAGATTCACCAAGACTTACCAAGCTATACGGGAGAGATTATCATGGAGGGGTCTCAAGGAGGATGTACTCCAACACATCAAGGAGTGCATAGTATGCCAAAAAAACAAGGGAGAACACAACCATCCTGCAGGATTGTTGCAGCCACTTCCTATTTTGGATGGAAAATGGGAGAGCATTTCCATGGACTTCATCACCGATCTACCTACAGTTCAGGATAAGGATTCTATCTTTGTATTTGTTGATCGACTAACAAAGTATTCAGATTTATTTGTTATTTTTGCAAGATATACTGCTTCACATCTAGCTGATATTTTCTTCAGGGATGTGTTTAGACTTCGTGGTCTTCCAAATACCATAGTCAGTGATCGAGATAGCCGCTTCATGGGTGGATTTTAGCAAGAAATTTTCCGGTTAGTGGGTACTTAATTGACAACAAGTACTAGCTATCATCCAAAAATCGATGGACAGACTGAGATAGTGAAAAAGTGGTTGGAAGGCTACTTGAGAAACTATGTCTTAGGCCAACAGAGGGCATGGCTGTGTTGGCTCCATTTGGGGCAGTACTGTTACAACACAAGTTACCATATGTCCATTGGTATGACCCCATTTCGAACTCTTTATGGGTATGATGCAATTTCATTTGTTGATGTTATGTTTGGGGAAAGTAGGGCTCCTAGAGAAAAGGAGTGGATTTAGGAGAGTCAAGACATACTCTGGGCCCTTAAGGACAACATTGCTACTACACAAAACCAACAAAAAATATATGCAGAATGTGGTCGGATAGAGATACAGTTTGAGGTAGATGACTTTGTCTATCTTAGTCTTCAACCTTATATACAATCTACACTCAAGGAGAAGGGGGTTGAGAATGTCAAACCTCGAATCTATGGGCCATACAGGGTGACTTGTCATGTTTAGGATGTAGCATATGAGTTGGAGCTTCCTAAGGGGAGCAAGATCCATAACATTTTTCATGTCTCATGCCTAAAGAAGGCCATTGGAAAGCATGTGGTTGCCATCATAGATCTACCATATATTTGATGATGAAGGCCATCCCATTTTGAAACTAGACTCAATCTTGGATACATGGGAGAGGCAGCTAAGGAGTAGGGTGATCAAAGAATATCTGATTCGATGGAGGGATCTTCCTGATGAGGATGCCACTTGGGAAGGGGAGAAGATTTTGCAGCATCCTTCTTTACTGTTGCTTGAGGGCAAGAAAATTTGGGAGGAGATGACTATAATATTCCCAATTAGCTTTCTGCTAGTTGGACTATTATATTTTGCTCTATTTTGCAGTGTGGAAGAATAAATGGGTTAGGGATACCCTTAAATCTCTTTAGTAGGAATAAGACATTCCCAATGTGAAAGGGGATTAGTTTAGGTAGGAAAAATAAAGTCACCTTGAGTGTGAAAGAGGACAATGCATATGGACTAGATCTATGTTGAAAAAATCAACAGTGCTGCCAAAAGAGAAGATAGAGCTAGTGGGGACAACGCATTTTTGGAGGAGGACTCTTTGCAAGGAAGTAACCTCATGAATGAGTGGGGTTAGGGGTGAAAAGGCTCACCAAGAATAAAAAGGAAGGGATGGTAGCCATGAGAGGCATTTAAAATATTGTCTATGTTTGGGTCTTATGAATTATTGCATGCTTCAACTATTTAGTTGGGGTTGCTGCATTGTTTAGTGCAAGGGATTATCATGCGGGAGTTCCACACTCTTTCTTGGAGAACTTGTTGAAGGGATCTTAGAGGAGAATTCTGGGATACATTTCCACTATCATACATTTAGTCAAGAAGTCACCCACATATATAGTGTAGTCTCTTGTAGAAACTACGTCATTTCTCATGGTGTTGTAGTGGGAGAGTTAAAACCTTTGATTTTAAGCTAGTTTCCTAGGAAAAGGGGAAATCCCTCTCTCAGAAAGCTAGTAAGGAGGATTTTCAGCCATTTCTTGTATTTTTCAGCCACCTGTATGCAGATCTGTAGTTGGATTGCATGATTTCAGATCTAGATCTATAGATCTACCATTTTGTACTTATGCTTTAATGAAACCCTTGCCGGGTTACTTTCATATTGTATAAAAGGGGCTAGATATCCATTTTCTCAACTCTTTGAGTAATATAACTTTAGATATGTTTTTTACTACCTTATTTTTGTAGAAACCCTCATTTAATTATGATGTCACATGCTTCAAAAATGATGTATGGTGTAAGTCATGGGGTTTGCGTGTTTTTAAGCGATGTTGAGCTGGGGAGATCTGTTTAACATAGCTAGAGGGATTTGTTTCTGATCCCCTTTTGTATTTGAGGAATATAATGTATAAAATAAGGGATCCAAGTGTTTTTTATCTTTGTTATAGTATAATTTTATGAAAACTACATTTTATTTGTCTATATTGCTGGATTTCCTAAGAAGGAATATTACAGGCTTAGACTCATGTACATAAGCTGTTAATTTACATTTAACTCTAAATTTCATTATTACTCCTAAAGTATCATAGTATGATTGAAAAATATGACTAAATTTAAACTCTTGCAAATACTTTTCTGCTTGTGGACCTGCATCTCTACTGATGCAAATAAAAGGGACAACCTGATTCTTAATCTTAAATTGTGTCTTGTTTTTGGCTACCAAGAAATTTATTGCATCAAAATTAATGATCTTCCTGATATATTAAAGGGGAAATAACCTCATTGGGAGGTATTTGGGCAACTTATATGGAAGAGATCCATATACCCTAATATTTGTGTGGCTTTGATACAAGTACCAATTTGTTGTCCTACTGTGTTTAGATAACTGCAGGACCTTTTTTATTTCCTCACTAACTCTTGGTTGAATGTTGTTGTTCAGCATGTTGACCATTGGATGGATGAAAGAGTCAATGTAATCTGTGTATGTGAATTCGGTGGAGTAATTCCTTAGTAAGGAAGTCCAAAATATAACTGACTGTGGATTACCTTCAACATACAATTTCTTAAAGTTGATGGAAAATATTTCAGGTTGAAAACATAGAAACATGTGGAATAGGATTGAAGAATACTGGAAAACACCTTATTGAGGCATTTTAACAAGTTGTTCATGAATAGTATCAGAAAGGTACTGGGCAAAATTGAAAATGGTAGCAGGAGGCTGACCAATTGTGAAAGTACACAAGAAACCTAGTGCTAAAGCATCATCATGCTCATATGTGAAATAACCGAGAATACATGACATCATAGTGATGATATGCTTGGTTCTTTCAGAAAATAATGCAGATGAGTAAGGAGGAATGGTCTTGGGATTCTCTACATATGAAGGAATGAATGTCTAAAATAGCTGGAATCTCTTGGGGAAGTCCAGATTCAGGTATAAATGTGTAGAGGCCTCAATAAACAGAGGAGTTTCATTTGGTCTAGGTTCAATCTGCAGCATTTGGTTAATTGACTCAACTATTATAGTGAACATAATTTCTTTACCAGGGGGTTATTAGGGCTCTTTGATCAGGGAAATAACAATTTTGATAGGGTATAATCACTTTTGGGCATTAGAAAGTCTGTGGGACAACATACTTTGGAAAATTAGACTCCCAAATGAAAAAGTCATCAGCTTGGTCAATGGATTTTACATGGCTCCAGTAGTGGAGCTCAAGAAGATTAAAATCAGTGACATGGTCACTAATTTTAAAGTCTCTATCTGCTAAGGTGGTATGCTCTACATCTACAATAGTAGGTTGCATAGGATTGACTGATACAATACCTTGATAAGTCATTTTTTTGTTTGATTTATCAATTAATTACTTCTTTTAGCTTAGAAAAACAAATTTCAGGCCTTTAGGAAAACCTCTGAAAGATAATTACAGTGTGCAGAAGGATTTAGGATGAAACATGGGCTTATCTTCTGGACTACAATACTTTAGTTGATCAAATTGTATTATCTGTGATAAAAAAAAAAATCTCAGGCCTTGGAAATTCTGTTAAAATATGCCTAGGGTCTACAGAAAAAGGATAGGGAAGCAACATAAGTATCTTTTGGTCTGCAAAGGCTCCTAAACTGATTCTATTTACTTGTTACTCTCTTGTTGTAAGTACAAGCCTTGGTATTTTAGGAATAGCTGGAAGAAATGAATTTTTGCTTATTACAGAAGGGGTTCTGAGGTAGCAGAGGCTTTTTGAGGCTTCACTAGTCTTTATAGTGCTTCAGATGGATTCTGCAGTGTCTTTGGCAGCAAATTTGTTGAATTATAGGTGAAAAAGGCTTGATTACAGGTTGGCAGAGTAATTTTAGGCTCGGAAACAGGTTGGCAGAGTTGTATTCGTGCAATTCTAAACATCCAATTGGTAAAAGAGAAGAAAGGGTGTCTTATGGATTTTTAACCAATCAATGGTTAAATTTAATGCGTGGATAAAATTCAAACGAGAGTAGTATGGTTGCAATGGGTAGGAATACAACCAGTGGTTTTTGCATCAGCCAAAGGTGGTAGGTGGTAAATTTTCTGAGGATGTGATGCAATGAAATGTTGACACGTTGCAAGGAGCGGGGCTTTGAAAATGACTCATTTCACAAGGTCAGGGTGTGGTTAAACACTTGGCTATCGGGGATGTGAAAGGAGATATGGGCCATCGTATCTGATCGGTATAGATCTGACTATTGGAAAATAGCAGGGAACTGTCGGGGATCTGATAGGTGTGGGGCTTGGGACTTTAAGTTATACGATGTGATATGTATGAAGGGGTTTATCATGTATCAAAATTATAAGGTATGCCCACGACATATCAAATGTGAAAAAAAAAATATAGGTTATAAATAAAATATGGGTTGCGGAAATCATATAAGGGGAATTAATGTAATACATGGTAAATGTTTAATGGGAATTAATGTATAAAGTTAAATGTTAATAAATGCGGGATTATCACTAAGTTTTAGTGTAAAAACTTATATCAGGGAAGGATATTTAGTAGTGGGACCCAATATATAAATTTAACCTTTTAGACTTAGGATAAAGGTATTTTTAGGGGTTTTTGGTGTACTTTTCAATGAAAAGGGAAGCTAATGAAAGGATTTTCATTTTTTCAAAAGAAAATTTGTTTTAAACTAGGGAAAGGGTATTTATATAGGGAAAAATAAGTGATGTAATGGGGAAAAGTAAAATGAAGGGGAAGGGATATTTTTACAAGGGGAATGATTTTAAAAGGAAGTTAGTAATATGAAATGACCAATTTTCTGCTACCCATGCCTTGTGAAAACTGCTTTTACCTACCCATCATCTACTTTCATTTCTTTGGGTGCATTTGAGCTTGCAAACCCTTATTCATTTTTCTTTTAACAACAAAGTTATCTAATTTTAACCTTATTACTTCAAAGGGCTCAGATTAAACTGTTGAGCTCCTTATTATTCTCTACCTAACTATTGATCTCTCAAGATTAAATAGTTTGGCTAGATCTTTATTCTCTATCTATCAACATGAAATTTAAATCATGAAAGATCAAGATTAAGCAGTTTGACTTTCATGGATTTGTGGCATTTTTAACAGGCTACACACAATCTTATTTTTCAAAGTAAAGTAAAAAGTAGTGCCATTTTAATTTGCATCACTTTCATGATCTCTTTTTTTCTCTTTTTTGTTGGGGTTGATTTCTTATATTCTTTTTGATCTTTTTCTTTTAGTCATATGATTTTTGTTTTACGACTTTTACCCTCTTTACATTTTTTATGTTTAATATGGGCAAACAATTTTGTAGAAAGCAAAGTATGTACATATTACAAGACTAATCATAGTCAATTCAAAATTATGAATCCTATTATTATAGGACCCTAATAGTGGCTCCACATGGGGATGACATTTACTGGTGAAATGTTAAGAACTTTTAGATCAGTAGCCTTTGAACTTTGACTGTGCTTCCCTTGGAACTGTTTTCTGAGCTCTGCATTATTCATACTTATGATATTTTTCCTTTCAAAGCTTAGGGCCTTCTCTCCAGGCTTCAACTTTGCAAGAAAAACATCCAATCCAATCTAAACTCTACAATGTTATGTACAATGAGTAAATTAAATAAAGTGATTTAATGTCAATCAGGGGAATAGTAATGCTTCAACATTCTACCATTGCTAGGTCCACCTGGTAGATCTGATCCATCCGACTCCTTCAAAAATAATGCATTGTTACCTCTGTAACCATAAATGACATAGGAAGTTTTCCATAGGAAATAAAATTTACCATGTTTACCTTTCTCTACTCTCTTGGAATCCCATTTAAGAACTTTTCCACCTATGTAAAAATCATCTTCCTTTGTCTTCTTGTCAAATACATTTTTAATCTTATCTTGGAAAACTTGTGACTTGATATAGACTTCTTCCTTGGTTTGCTGCAAGTGTATGGTTTGATTTATCCTTATCTGGATATCATCGGTTTCTACCTGCAGTTCTTGGATCATCTTCATAACTGACACTCCTAAAGAGGATGGAAGAAAGACATCCATCCCATATAAAAGTTGATAAGGGGATGTACCAATAGACTTCTTTGTGTTGACTATGTCTACCCATAAGGCGTTAACTAACCTTTTGTTCCAGGGACTTTTATTGTCTTCTAGTGGTTTTTATTGGCTTTTATTGTTGGATTCTGCAATACCATTACCTTGAGGGTAATAGGTAGTGGAATTACCAAGGGTAATGTGGTATTTGTTATAGAAGTCAATAATTTTCTTAGACTTGAAAGTACCTGCATTTATCAGTAATGAGATTTTGGGGGCATCCAATCTAGACAATATATTGTTTTCTAGGAATGAAATTATGATAGAATCAGTGGCTTGACTAGAAGGAATGGCTTCTATCCACTTGGTGAAATAGTTTGTGGTTCTCAAAATCCATTTATGTTGGGTTGAGGAGGGTGGGTGAGTTTCACCAATGAAGTCTAAACCCCATTGCTGAAATGGAATTTCTGTGGAGATGGGTTTAAGGGGTAAAGGTAGTATTTTTTTCTTCCCTTCAAATATTTGGCATTTGTGAGAGGAGGTCACATGTTTTCTTACATCTGCAAAGAGGGTGGGCCAGTAAAAACCAACCCTCAAGATTTTATCAGCAGTTCATTTCCAGTAAAGGTGTCCTCCACATTCATTTTCATGAAACTCTTCCATAACTTTATCAACTTCATATTTAAGTAAACAATTCAATAATATGCCACCATGATCTTTCCAAAATATAGCATTATATATGATACAAAATTTCACTGCTTTTAACTTTAAAAATCTAGCTTTAGTTCTTGACAATCCAAGAGGAGCTTGTAAGTTTAGTAGTAAAAATATGATATCTTCATAACATGGTGAATCTAAGAAAGCTTCACTGATCTATGGAGTCGCCATCTCTTCCTGATCATGTAATTGAGCAATAAAATTTATATCTAAGGCATGATAGTTTGATTTAGCCATGAGTTTGGATAAACCTTGGCCTTTAATGAGTTTGGTGGGCTTAATTTCCATGTCATATTCCAAAATGGTGGCAATTCATTTGCCTCTCTTACCATTAGGCCCATTCTAACTCAGAATTTCCTTTACTAATGAATTTGGGACATATGCAATGATGTGTGAATATAATATGTACACTCTAAAGTCTTTAGTTTCCTTCGCTAAAGCCAGTGCCTATTTTTCCATTATGTTATACTTTAGTGTGGAATATCTTAGTGATTTTCTGAAAAAAGAAATGGGTTAGCCCTGATCATTATTCTACAGTAAGACTACAGCAAGAGTATTTCTGAAGCAAAAGAAAAAATAATAAAATCTTTTTTGAAATGAAGACTTATTAGGACTGGTGTTTTTTTAAGGGATTGTTTAATTGATTCAAAGGATTTTTCGGCCTCTATTGTCCATTTAAGTGTTGAGTCTTTCTTTAAAATGTTAGTGAGTTCTCTAATTAATTCTGCTAAATTTGAAATGAATCTTCTCATAAAATTGATTTTATCTAAGAAAGCTTGCAATTCCTTAATATTCCTAGGATGGTTTATGTTCAAAATGGCCTCTATTCTAGCTGGGTCTATCCTAATTCCCTCTTTTGATATTATATGTCCTAATAGTTTACCTTCTTCAAGTCTAAAAGGAGTCTTTTTTGGATTTAAAGAAATACCAAATTTCCTGCATTTGATAAAAACTTATCTTAGATGATCTAGATGTTCATTATCATTTTTTGAAAATATAGTTATATCATCTAGATAAATTACAATAAAATCATGAATTTATTTGGAAAAATCTATATCCATAGCTCCCTGGAAAGTGGCTCCTGCATTCATTAATCCAAAAAGAATTTTCAAATACATGAAATTACCCCATGGAGTAGTAAATTTTGTCTTTGGTTGGTCTTTTAGCTGAACTAAGATCTGATTATACCCAGAGAATCCATCAAGTAATGAAATCCTGGATGAACCAACCACCCTCTGTAAAATATGATCCATCTTGGGGAGAGGGTAGTTATCTTCTAGGGACACCTTATTTAAGTTCCGAAAATAAACACAAATTTTGATTTCTCCTGTTTTCTTCCTGGTGGGAACTAAGTTTGAAACCCAATAAAAATGTCTAATAGGTGCAATGATATGTGATTCATACATTCTCTTTACCTCTTTTTCAATCAAAGGCATTAAAACTGGATTGATTCTCCTAAGCTCCTGTTTGAAAAGTTTTTTATCTTCTTTGATAAGTATTTTGTGTTGTATTATGCTAGTGCCATAATATTTTAGGTCTTCATAACTCCATGCAAATACGTCCTGAAATTCCTTAAAGAGAGCTATGTATTTTAGTTTTTCTTCTTGAGGTAATGCTTTGGAAATTTTGATGAGTTTAGGCCTTTTTTCTAGTCCTATATTGCATTCTTATATATTTGATCTTAATGGTTACATCTTTGGTTTTCTTGCAACGTCATTTGAACCAAAATGATCTTCTAATGGTGATAATACCTTAGGTAAAAAGTTATTCTTAAGGTTTAAAATGTCAGAATCATCATCTGCTAATTTTTCTATTTCTACCTTTTCTAGTTTATCTATTTCTACTTGAGTGAATTTAGTGGGTTTAGTGAAATCTAAATTATTTATATCTATCTCATTGTCAATTTTATCATCTGTTGTACAATCTGTATCTATGTTACAATTCTGGAATTCTCCCTCAACATTCATAAAGTGATAGATTTGAGTATCATGTGTAAAAAATTGCCAATATTTTAAGCTATCTGGTATAGTAGGCCTATGTCTTACCTCTGTTTTATATTGGTGATTTGGATGAAAAGGTAGATTGCAGGTACTAGGAAAAGTTACTAAACTGTGTGTCTATATGTTCTGTTTTCTAGGAATTACAACAAAGTCATATTCAAGTAATTCTTTAATCAGATCTAAAAATGTTTCTCTGTATTGGCTTAATCTAGGATTATATATAGAATATTCTCCTCTAATTTGTTTTAAAAGTAGATAAGAGTCTCCCATGATAGAAACTCTTTTTCCTCATAAATTTCTAACAATTTGCATTCCTAAGATTAAAGCCTCATACTCTAGCATGTTGTTTGTACATTTGAAGTTTAATCTAAAAGCATAACCTTCTAAATCATTCTTTTCCATGTTATGAATCTAAACTCCTGCTCATGTTCCTAATTTTTTCACTGAGCCATCAAAATGTAGGTGCCACATTGGTTCATGAAATATGTTTTCACTATCTGGTTCTTTATGTTTATGTTTTAAAGCTGTGTTGTTCTCTATGCCAGTTTCTGAATTACATAAAATGAAAGAGTCCATATCAGTAGGTACAGAATAAATGGGATAGTTTTGAGGTCTTTCTACACTACTGATCATGTACTTCATTATAGTCTCTCTGTAAAGTTTCTTGGGTTGAACAAATACCGAAATAGTGGCATAAGACATGTCTAATTGTAGAGATCCCTGTAGTTTTTCTCCCCATGAGCAAGATAACAACATTCCATACTTAGGAGGGATATCAACTACTACAATATCCATGACTATGCTTTTTCCTGGGTATTGGACTAAAGTGACAGATAAATCTTTGATTAAGCTTAGACATTTCACTTTACTGGAATCAAATGAGAAAAGATATTTATCAGGTCTAGTGATGTCTAAATTCAAAGTTTCCATAATGGATTTTGGCATTAAGTTATGTGAGGATCCTGAATCTAGCATAGCATTATCTAAAATTTGATCATGAACAATCAAGCTAATGTAGAAAGGAGGAACTCCTCCTTCTTGGTGTTTTCCATTTACCTCAGTACCAAATATTAGTTTTGGTTGGTCATCATTCAAATTAACAGAGTCTTGTCCTTCATTCATGTTTAATGTGTTAGTGATCTATGATTTGTATAAATCATGGTTAACCAACTCTGTTAAAGGAATTGGTATTTTCAGTTTGGCAATTTCAGTTTGGATGTTGAATGGTGCTTGTGTTAATGAATGACTTGTTCTTTACTAACTGTAGTTTGAGTGTGTTTCTCTTCTTTTTTTCTACACTTGGTTTTTCATTTTTTGTTTGTGTTTCCACTGTTTTACTATTTTTTATCTTCTTTTCAGGGACATTTTCAGTTGTAGTGGTAACTTTGGTAGTTTTGGAAGTTTCAGCAACTATTTTGGAAACAATTGTCTTAGGATCAGCTGACTTTGGATCAACGACATATGTTTTTGGATTAGAAATTGTTGTTTTAGCAGAAATTGTTGTCTTAGCAACAGTAGATTTTTGAGGATTAGCTAATGTTTGAACATCAGTATTTGTAATGTCAACAATTTTAGGACTATAAATTTTCTGATTAGGATTTGAATTTTTCTAATTTGAATTAGAGTTTTCTTGGGTTTCCCTAGGGAGAATTTGTAGTACTTTGGTTGTAGGTGCTTCTACTGTTTTCTTTGTCTGAGTTTGGGCAGATTTCTTAGTAGGGGCTTCTACATTTTTCTTATTCCTAAGGTTATATTTCTTGTGAACTTCATTAATAACAAACTCATAACCTTTCTTATAATCAAAAGACTATCCAGATTCTAACTGTAACTGTTGTAATTCATATAATTCTTGTTCTTCTTGTGTAATAAAAATAGTATTATCATCATTGATTCCAATTAGATTAATCTGAGTGTCTTCATCTTCTTCGTTTTGGTGAGAACTTTCAGCATAGTTCTCTTGGAAAGGTGGTCTTATTGTTTGATCAGGTTTTGTTTCTCTAGATTTACCAGTGTTCGTATTCTTCCTAAAATTGGGATTTCTTATTTGAGGGCTTGTTGTTTATTATCCCACTATGGTTTCCTTTCCATACTTTCTATTCTATTCATCATTTTCTCCATGGATTTTTCTAAACTATCTATTTTTCTATCTGATGTAGATGTTTCCTCTTTTATTGTTACCCTTATTTCATTCCCAATTATTTCTCTCTTGCCTAAAAAATTAGCTTCTACACTAACTGTAATGTTTGGCATTTGTTCTAGTGTTTCTGGGTTCCCTTCCCTCAGTTCGTATGACATATCCATATCAAAACCATCAGGGAATTTAAGTAAATCTAGTTCTGGTGGTGATTTAATGTTTACTAGAATAGCATTATAGATATTGTTGAATCTAGTACAATAGTCATGAACTGACTCATTAAGTCCTCTTTTTATGTGTTCATATTCAAACAAAATTTGTAAAGGATTCTTCTTTTTCTCCCATATACTGATAAACAATCTATGGAAGGCTTCTAAATCAGCAATATGATTTGCAGGTAAATCGCTAAACCGTTTTTTTACTTCCCAAATAAAGTTTGGGAAAACAATCTCATTTGGACATAAGATTCATCAATTCCATGCAATTCAAAATAGTCAGTCATTTTTTTAACATGTTGTTGTGCAGTGTATTGACTAGTTCCATCAAATTAAGGGATTTTGCTTTCATAATCTTGGGGCATGTTATGCAACTACCCTAATAGGACCAAAGGAGCATATCTGGTAGCCATAGCTAAGATTCTAGCTTGGCTAGGAGGTAAATGTGTGGTGCTTGGTGATGAGGTTGAGGTACTTGCAAATGATTTTGGGACACTAGATGTACCTGGAAATGTGGTTGAACTGCTTGAAAATGCAGCAGCAGTTCTAGAGGATGAACTTGCAGTATTTGGGGATGGAAATAAAACTCTAGGTTGAAGAGGAAGCTTAGGAATGAAGGATTCAGTGGAATGAGGTGTAGTGGAAATAATAGATGAGGTGGTAATAAATAAATTTGAATTTACAGACTCTAAATGACTAGTAGAAGGCTTAGGGTATAAGCAGATAAAGCAGTCAATTCTACCCAATGTTGAAAATATGCTTCATCAATTTCTTTGATCAAAGTTGCAGTCAATGCCTCAAGTTTATCATAAGGTTCTAGAACTTTTTCATCTGAATCAACTGAAATAGTTTCCTTCTTAGTTTCAATAAATGAAATGAAATCAGGATCTATTACACTATTATATATTTCACTTTCTGATTTAGTTATAAACAAAGATTGCTCAAAAACTAAATCAAATCCAATGTCTTGTAAACTTGATAATTTATTGGGAAGAGATTTTTCTTTGATCAATGGATTTTTATTACCTAAACTTTCTACTTTTTTTTCTTTAAAATTCTGTCAGGATTATCTACTATTACAACAAGTTCTGGATCAGGATTAGACCTAGTATGGTAGATTCTTTTGGAAGAAAGAATTTTAGTTTTTAATGAAAATTTTACTTAACAACCCTTTAAAACAATCTTAAGGTGAAAATATAAGTTAAATTATTTCATTTAAGATTTATTTTAAACACTGAGGATTGGTTAGTTCCCCAGTATGGTCGCCAGTATGTTATCACTCCAATAATTCTGAAGGGTTGTTTATATTTTGGTTTAAAGAATATTAGAGGTAACCACAAACCTACTTTTAAGCCTTATGATCTAGCCTTCCTAATGCTTAGAGAGGGCTCTCTCTATATGATTTATCTTTGTTAATTTTAGTTGATATTAGGCTAGTTCTGTAGCATTACTTGGGATTTGATTTTGGGTTTGGTTTGGTGGTGGAATCACTGGTTTAGATGGATAGATGTAGTTCTGAATTCCATTGGTCTAATGGAGTCAATGTATCAATTAGTCATATCAGAATCAAGGTTCTAAAAGGAAGCGTTCATAGGTAAGATAACTGAGTAACTCCAGATCCTTAGGCTGATGGTGAAAATGGTTTCAATCGGGATGAGAGAGAAATTAATGGCTCTCAGATCTGGATAATGAGTGGAAAAATAGAGGTCAATTGAAACTAGGGAGCAATTAAGAATTTCCTAATCTGGATATCAGTTGAAGACATTAAAATGACATAACAGTTCAAGACAGAGAGCTTTTAAATATAATCTGAAATAACATTCCTATTATATATTTATATTTGGAAAAACATGCAAGTATTGTGAAAACTTCAGATAAAAAACATAGAACATTTGAGAATACTTCACTGAAGTGGCCCAACACATGAATCCTGTAATATAATCTCTTTATTTCTCAATCTAGTCTGTTAACTTTAAAATGGTACAAAGAACCCTCTGGTTTAGATCAATACATCTATAGAAGTGTTTAGAAATCTACAATCATCACTCAATACTTTAAAATGTGAAGTATTTAAACAAAAATCTTACAAAATATCCTAAAACAAACTTAGAATTATTCATGGAAGAATAAATATCTTCATAAAAGAAGATAGAGACAGTTGTATAACTAATGCAAGCTATCCTTGTTTTTATTGAATTTGTTGTCTTTGATTTGTTGCTTATTTGTCTCTTTGTTGTTTTCTTAACAAGGGTTGCAGTTGAGTGTCCTTTACAGTGATTGGATTTAACTTTCAGCTTTGTTTTGACTTTAGCCATTTGACTTTCACCTGATACTCTTTAAACTCTAATACTCTTTGACTGTAACTATTGTTTTTACTAAAAATTTGTTCTATTTACCTTTTCTTGACTCATATATTTTTGATTTGACTTCCCTGTTTTACTGTTTTGACCTTCATAGTAAATCAATCAATTTATCCCAAGCTCCTGCTTCTGGTAATTTTTTCTTCACCACTCTTCTGAATATTTCATCAGCCTCTGTATACTTTGAAAATGTATGGTTGTTAATAAATAAATGTTTTGCCTCATGTTGCAAGTAAAAAATATTTTCAAAACACTTGTAAAGTACTTTCCCTGCTGGAATTCCCTGCATGGCTAAATTATTTGCTTGTTCCTTAGCCACTTCTCTGATGTTTTTATCATAATCCTCTTGCTTCACTAACCTGTCATTTATAACTAGAGGATTTGGAAGGCCTTTCTGCCCCATAATGTCAAACTTCATCATAAATCTTGTTATGCCAAGCTCCATGTTCTGGCATTTTTCTTCCAGTTATAGCATTAAGTTTCTCTTTCAAATAACCTTCTTGACTTCAAGAATGGTATCTTTGTTGTCACTAATTCCAATTTCTTCTAGTTCCTACCTATTCTCGGAATTAAGGAATTTTATGATTTCATTAGCCTCCTCTGGGTTCTTGCCAAGTTCTTCGTTGATTTTTTGGATAGTTTCACCTACTGCTTTGATTAAATCTTTTTGTTCATAGATAACCTGAATGGATGGAAAAATATCATTGACAGATTCAATGATATTGGCCCATAAATGCTACTTGGCATGTACCATTGGTTCTTTCAATGTTAGATATTTCTCTAACTTCTTTAATTTCTCTGTTAACATGTTTGTTTTCTGAACTTCATTGTTGTGCATAATCTTAGCAAGCTTTTTCTCATCCTCTACAATTTTTAGCTTTTCTTTAAGTCTGTTGATTTCATTGGTCTAAATAGACATTTCCTGCATTGCTTTTACTAACTTACCTGCCTCATCTATAGGTTGTGTTGCTATTGTAGATGACTTTGTTGCTGAAGTAGTAGCTAATGTGATAGGAAGTGTTCTAGCCATTGGAACTGAAGGGGAAATTGATTCTGCTAATGTGGAAGGAAAAATTGTAGTAACTACAAGAATAACAATGACAGGAACTCCTTCTGATCTAGATTTTTCCTCCTGTACTTACTTGTCCATTTCATTTTCAATTTCTTTTATTTGGGCAGTTAATTGAAGAATGAGATTCATCATCTCATATTTTTGGTTTCTATCCTATAACACTTCCTTTGCCTGTGGATGTTCAGTAGGAGGTAGCTTGAGTTTCTTCTTTAATGCAACAATGTCAACATTCTTATTCTTTATCAGTTCATCTGCAACTTTGACATTTTTTGGATCATATCCTAATTCAATAATAAAATCTTCCAGTGATTTTATTCTGTTATCCTTCGCCTATGAAGATTTATTTTCTAATTTGATATCATCTCTGATGTTCCCTAGATTGTTTTGGAGCTTTTGTACACTCATGTCTTTGTTTTTCATGGTTGAATAAGGCATTTCACCAGCTTGCATGTGAAATTATATATGGTCAATTGGATGAAGATCTTGTGCTTGAACTTCATACGATGTATTTTTATAATCTTCTTATGATCTAGGATGCTTTACTGTAGGCTGCAGGAAGGTCATCTACATATTCCTGGTCTTGTAATAAAATGTGTTAGTTCCCAAATCCACCTTAGGCTGAAATAAGGCAGAAGAAGGACAACACCAAACCAAGCTCAGCCTCGTAGCTAGCCCTACGAGGACAGGAGAGGGCTCTCTCCGGGTCAATCTCGACAAAAGATGTCCAATAGGCCTGAGATGACTTAAATGCAAAACTGATAATTATTTTAGGCTATTAAATAAATATGAAAGAGGTATTTTAATAAATGACTGGGTTTTCTGGGTTATATGGGAGCAAGGAACAACATGAGTAGAGAGATTAAATCAAGGACACAGATTATTTCGTGAGGCAAGACAGGCAGTAAGTTAAGCAATCAAATTGAAATAACATGGAGTGGAAAGATTGTTAAGAGGGTGAAAAGGGCATAAATACATGAATCCTTTTCAACAGAAGAAAACATAGAACGTGAACACTTTCCCAAGGCAGAGTAGTAAACTGAATTCTACCTTTCTTACTTAAAAGCATTCAACTGGAAATGATTTTTAATGAACTGTGAAACATAACGAAATACATATGAAACAGAAAGAAAATAGATTTGCTAAACTCACACCACAGGAATCCCATGAACTAGAGCTGCAATCCTTTCATTAATTCTTTGTTAAGACTGTACAATGAAGCTTTTTCCTCCACACTTCTCCCAGAACTCCCCCCTTCACAAATGATTTTTCAATACAATATATAAAATCAGAGGTGTCATAACAAATTGATGAAAATAGGGCGTTGTTTCAACTTAAATTACAGAAATAGAGAGAGAGTCATCCATTCGTTCTAAAAATAGAACAACATTACATTTTCCACTTGCAAATTTCTGATGGCCAATGAAAAGGCAAAGCGTGGATGCCATCAAATCGTGACTAAAAACAAAAAATAGGCTTCCGTTCTTATCTCTGCCATGGTAAATATTCTCCGTTCAATTTAGGCGTGCTTTGACTTTCCACCTTTTCCTTTTGCCGTTGGAATAAAAACCAATTTTTTTACATGAAGGCAGAGTAGATATACGTATAAAATAGAATATAAAACAAAATAGGCTACAATATTTCAACATATACATATTTTTCATTCCACCAGGTGAACAGGAATAGCAGGAACACTAACCCACCATTCTTTCAACCTCCTCGAGCTCCGTTCTAATGACCTTGACTGTCAAAGTGGAAAATATTATGAAATCGCAAATGTATATCATTTTCTTGACTGTCAAAACCACGATGTTGGCCTGCTCCAAGTAACATCGAACCTGCATACCATTTGGAGCAAACAAATTGAGTTGATCTAGAAAATTCGATGAAGTTTTAGTGAATTTTGGCTTAGAGGTTCTGTGCGCCGCGTCTGCTTCCAATGCGCCGCGCGCAGTCTTCAACACACATTTCCAGTTTTAACCTACAATTTCGCCCTCCCACCATTGCAATCGACTTCTCCGATGTTTTCTTGAATGCAAATGATATTTAAATGGTGGAAAATATTTATAAAAATTCATGGCTTCTATCTTTGTTTTGTAAAGACCCATTTCTACGATATTTTGAACTTTGACATTTTACACCTGTAATACATATTCTATTATTTGTCTTCACTAATTTTCTGAGCTTTGTAATGATGTTTTTTGGTTGATTTTTGAAGGGTATGGAGCTGCTGAATTCGGCAAAGGATCATGGTGAGGCTACCTACGAACCTCTTCAACTAAAATAATTTGAAAGAAAATTTAATGATTTCTTCTTCAAAACAGATTTTTGAAGAAGAATCACTCTTGAGCATTATTTGATGATGACAATTTGCAATGGAAACTTATTGAACCTCCCTCATGCAGAGTAAATCGACAAAACCCTAGGCCTAAAACTCTAAAAGGATCTTTGCTGACCAAAGACCATCCATGACTATGAATGACTGAAACATTGAGTTTGATGAATTCTGATGAACTTTAATGATCAATCACAAGCTAGAAGATACATGACATGAGGAAAATAAACAACAAGGCCCATCCGTCAGATTATGGCATGCTCCCTAGCGAAATGAAATTGAGTGAATCGAGCGAAACACATAAAAATGAAATGCAAAAAGAGTTTTGATCTCTGACGGAGGACTGACAAAACCGACTCTAACATTGGCTCCAATGGGGATGGTAGCTCCTTGGAGGTGCCAGGAATGGCAGATCTTTGGGAGAGCAGACCAGTGTCTTTGTTCATTGGGCCATGGAATCCATTATTTGACAAAACATCTCAAGACTGTTGACTAAATTATTGACTACAAGTTCGACTCAAACTAACTCGATGCAAACTGAAATGACTAAAAAAACTTGACAAACTAACTCAAAATGACTAAGACCTGAACTTAAGACAAGAATTTACAAAGCTTTTTGAAAAAAAGGTAGCAGTCCATCAAGATTTGAAATCATGATGACAACCACCTGCATACTGATGAAATATATACAATCATGTATAGTGAGCTTTCCAATGTAACCAATCTAGCAGATGGCTACATACCAAATTTCTGCTCTCACTTTTCTCGAGCAAGCAGAATGATGAACCTGTAGGCAACTCAAAATAACCACTGAAACCAAATTTTATGATAATGAACCAGGTGATATTGATCTTTTCTAATGCTTGCAAAAGAATGCTGAAATAATCTTGAAAATCTTGAAGCACTGACTTATCTGGAGATCTAGCTGCAAAAATACAAGTACTCCCTCCATTCTGATCTGAAAGAACAATTGATTTCTGAGGGATAGGAACGCACAGAGAGGTATGTGCCTCTGCCATCTGAGTGTTAGCTGTAGGTTCCTTGACCATGAGAAATTCTGGCGTATTGTCTCTCTCAAGCTCATATTCCTCAACTTCATGGTCTAGGTCATTCTTAAACAAAATACAATCTTCAAGATTATCCACCATGACAGCCTTATCATCTTCGTGAAAGAAAATATTATCTGTTTGCTGACCTATAAAAATGATTACAAGACCATCATCATTTTCAAAAGAGGAAGAAGTTTCACCAATACTTTCTTCACCATGTGAGCACTGCAAATCTGCTTTAGCTTGGGCTGTAACATGACCTCTCAAGAGTTGATCTATCTCATCTTCAAACAAAGGAGATAATGCTTTTTGTTTTCTTTTACTCACACAGTAATTGTCTTCATATGACATAACAGCCAGATTATCATATTCCTCATTACATTCATCAATCATAAGAAAAGAAACTTCAAATGATTCTTGAAACCCAACAATATCATTTCTATCATCTACCATAAATTCATCTAGAGAAACTTTTTCACTCACTTGAACAAAGATCTCCTCTCGTTGTTCATGAACTGCCTGGATTACCTCTTTATGAAGATCTAGTTCCAGTGGGATGAGGGCATTTAGATCTATAACTCTGTCTTCTTCATTCCAGATGATCTCAACAGCAAAGTTCAGCACAAGGTATTCTTGATTATCACGATCTGAATCTGAATCTGAAAAAGCTGACTGGACATTATCACATTCTGAAACTGAAACTTGACTTCCCTCCATGCTGTCTTCTTCTACAGGCAGATCTGAAACAAAACCTTCTCTTTCATCATTTTCAGTCATATGGCCATCTTCAAACTACTGATCTACATAAGTATCCTCTAAGTTTTCTGTGTGTTGCTGAAATGGGTTTTCATACAATGCTTCCATGATTTCTTCGTCCATCAATTCATTATCCCCATAAAAATTCTCAAGATCTTCAATGAAACTATGAACATGGCTACAACAGTTCTGAACTAACATTAAAGACGGACAAGATTCTTTGTATCTTTCAAAGAATGCTGTATGAAAATCTTGTAAATAGAAGCAGATGGCAAACTTTCATACCAAGATCGGGCTTCATCTTCCAGAGTAGCCATAAACATCTTCATCAAATAGTCTTCAGGAAAATCAATCTCTAATTTATGCACATGAATGTGAAATTTCACCAGATGAAGAGCAGCGTCATTACCTTCCACATTTCTGAACATAGGCAAATTCTAAAGCCATTCTACCTTGGGCATCTTATTTGGAAAACCTGGGATGTGATCTCGGCTCATGGGAGCGTATATTCTTGCAACTCGATCCATTTTCTCTCTCTGCAGTGGAGTCACCATGAAGGATTGATTGCTGGAATTTTAAGTGAAAACGCCAGGTGAATGATTTCAGCCTTCGCTGTCTGATCATTGTTCACCATCAACCATCAGATCTAAACTTGATTATAGGTACTGGGGCAAGACAATCTATAGGTCAAGTGTCACATTCACAAGCAAACCATTTTCATCCCCAGTATGGTCGCCACTATCTTAGTTCCCAATTCCACCTTAGGCTGAAATAAGGCAGAAGAAGGACAACACCAATCTCACCAAAAGATGTCCAATAGGCCTGAGATGACCTAAATGCAAAACTGATAATGATTTTAGGCTAGTAAATAAATATGAAAGAGGTATTTTAATAAATGACTGGGTTTTCTGGGTTGTATGGGACCAAGGAACAGCATGAGCAGAGAGATTAAATCAAGGACACAGATTATTTCGTGAGGCAAGACAGGCAGTAAGTCAAGCAATCAAATTGAAATAACATGGAGTGGAAAGATTGTTAAGAGGGTGAAAAGGGCATAAATACATGAATCCTTTTCAACAGAAGAAAACATAGAATGTGAACACTTTCCCAAGGCAGAGCAGTAAAATGAATTCTACCTTTCTTACTTAAAAGCATTCAACTGGAAATGATTTTTAATGAACTGTGAAACATAATGAAATACATATGAAATAGAAAGAAAATACATTTGCTAAACTCACACCACAGTAATCTCATGAACCAGAGCTGCAATCCTTTCATTAATTCTCTGTTACGACTGTACAATGAAGCTTTTTCCTCCACACTTCTCCCAGAACTCCCCCCTTCACAAATGATTTTTCAATACAATATATAAACTCAGAGGTGTCATAACAAATTGATGAAAATAGGGCATTGTTTCAACTTAAATTACAGAAATAGAGAGAGAGTCATCCATTCGTTCTAAAAATAGAACAATGTTACATTTTCCACTTGCAAATTTCTGATGGCCAATGAAAAGGCAAAGCATGGATGCCATCAAATCGTGACTAAAAACAAAAAATAGGCTTTTGTTCTTATCTCTGCTGTGGTAAATATTCTCCATTCAATTTAGGCATGCTTTGACTTTCCACCTTTTCCTTTTGCCATTGGAATAAAAACCAATTTTTTTACATGAAGGCGGAGTAGATATACGTATAAAATAGAATATAAAACAAAATAGGCTACAATATTTCAACATATACATATTTTTCATTCCACCAGGTGAACAGGAATCACAGGAACACTATCCCACCATTCTTTCAACCTCCTCGAGCTCCGTTCTGATGACCTTGACTGTCTAAGTGGCAAATATTATGAAATCGCAGATGTATATCATTTGCTTGACTGTCAAAACCATGATGTTGGCCTGCTCCAAGTAAAATCGAACCTGCATACTGTTTGAAGCAAACAAATTGAGTTGATCTAGAAAATTTGATGAATTTTTAGTGAATTTTGGCTTATAGGTTCTGTGCGTCGTGTCTGCTTCCAATGCGCCACGCACAGTCTTCAACACACATTTCCAGTTTTAACCTACAATTTCACCCTCCCACCATTGCAATCGATTCTCCGATGTTTTCTTGAATGCAAATGATATTTAAATGGTGGAAAATATTTATAAAAAGTCATGGCTTCGATCTTTGTTTTGTAAAGACCCATTTCTACCGTATTTTGAACTTTGACATTTTACACCTGTAATACATATTCTATTCTTTTTCTTCACTAATTTTCTAAGCTTTGTAATGATGTTTTTTGGTTGATTTTTGCAGGGTATGGAGCTGCTGAATTCGGCAAAGGATCATGGTGAGGCTGCCTACAAACCTCTTCAACTGAAATAATTTGAAAGAAAATTTAATGATTTCTTCTTCAAAATAGAGTTTTGAAGAAGAATCACTCTTGAGCATTATTTGATGATGACAATTTTCAATGGAAACTTATTGAACCTCCCTCATGCAGAATAAATCGACAAAACCCTAGGCCTAAAACTCTAAAAGGATCTTTGCTGACCAAAGACCATCCATGACTATGAATGACTAAAACATTGAGTTTGATGAATTCTGATGAACTTTAATGATCAATCACAAGCCAGCAGATACATGAAATGAGGAAAATAAACAACAAGGCCCATCCGTCAGATTATGGCATGCTCCCTAGCGAAATGCAATTGAGTGAATTGAGCGAAACACATAAAAATGAAACGCAAAAAGAGTTTTGATCTCTGATGGAGGACTGACAAAAATGACTCTAACAAAATGCAAAAAGAAATCTGCTTTGGTCACTGGGTGACTGCTTCCAATATTAGTTATATGTATCAAATTTTAATGTCTCATTTCTTAGCTTGATTTCTTTATATTTTTGCATAATATCCATATCTTTCTCTACTGATTTTCTGGAATAAGATACTTCAATACTGTGTTGTTTATGAATAATATAAGTTTTGGATATTGAAGGTTGATGAGTTTCTTCAGAAACTATAGGAGGTGCATTATCCTTCACCACTCTATCTGTGTCAATTACTTCACTTGTTTCCACTTCCTCATTTGCAGGATTTAATTTTGGCTTCTTCCTGCACATCAATTTAAATTTAGTTTTAGTGGTAGTTTTTGCAGTGTAGGATCCTTATTCTCTGATTCTTTTAGAGTTCCTATCTTCTTGGGCTGGAGTCTGCAAGATTTGGCTAGTATTTCCTTGCTTCTCTGCCTCTTTCAAAGTGTTCTTCAACCATTCAGACTGATTGGAGTATTTCTCTATGTTTGGCTTGGACTCATGTACATAAGGTTTTAATTTACATTTACTCTCAATTTACTTATTAATCCTAAAGGATCATAGTACCATTGAAAACTCTGAATGAATTTAAACTCCTGCAAATAATTTTCTGCTTGTGGACCTGCATGTCTACTATTGCAAATAAAATTCCCAACCTAATTCTTAATCTTAAACTGTGTCTTCTTTTTGGTTGTCAAGAATTTTATCGCATCAGAATTAATGATTTTCCTGATATATTCAAGGGAAAATAAACTCATTGGGAGGTATTTGGGTATCTTATATGGAATAATATTAGATCCATATACCCTAATCTCTATGTGGTTTTGATAGAAGTACCAATATCTTGTACTACTATGCTCATATAACTGCAATACCTTTTAAATTTCCTCATTGACTCTTGGTTGAATGTTGTTGTTCACCATGTTGACCATTGTATGGATGAAAGAGTCAATGAAATATGTGTATGTGAATTCAGTGGAGTCTTTCCTTAGTAAGGAAGTCCAAAATATAACAGACTGTGGATTACCTTCAACACCCAATTTCTGAAAGTTGATGGCAAATCTTTTAGGCTGGAAATATAGAAACATGTGGAATAGGTCTGAAGAATACTTGAAAACACCTTCTTCGGGCATTTTAAAAAGTTGTTCATGAATAGTATTAGTAAGGTACTAGGAAAAATTGAAAATGGTAGCAAGAGGCTGACTAGGTGTGAAAGTAGATAGGAAACCTAGTACTGAAGCATCAATACACTCGTCTTTGAGATAACCCATAATACATGACAAAATAGTAATGATATGCCTGGTTATTTTAGAAAATATTGTAGATGGGTAAGGAGGGTTGGCCTTGGGAGTCTCTACATATGAAGGAATGAATGTCTGAAATATTTGGAATCTCTTGGGGAAGTCCAGATTCAGGTATAACTGTGTAAGGGCCTCAATAGGCAGAGGAGTTTCATCTGGTCTAGGTTGGATCTGCAACATTTGGTTAATTGAATCAGATGTTATAGTGAACATAATTTATTGACCAGGGGTTATTAGGGCTATTTGGTTAGGTAAATAACAATTTTCACAGAGTCTAATTACTTTTGGGCACTGGAAAGTCTGTGGGACAACATACTTTGGAAAATTAGACTCCCAAATGAAAAATTCATTAGCTTGGTCAATGGATTTTTCATGGCTCCAATAGTGGAGCTCAAGAAGATTAAACTCAGTGACAGGGTCACTAATTTTAAATTCTCTATTTGCTAAGGGGGTATGCTCTACGTCTACAACAGGAGGTTACAGAGGCTTAACCGATACAATACTTTGAGAAGCCTTTATTTTGTTTGATTTATCAATTCATTACTTCTTTTAGCTTAGAAAAATAGATTTCAAGCCTTTAGGAAAACTTCTGAAAGATAATTACAATGTGCAAAAGGATTTAGGATGAAATAGGTGCTTATCTTCTGGTCTACAATGCTTTAATTGATCAAATTATAGTATTTGCGATAAAAAAACAATCTCAGGCCATGGAAATTCTATTAAAATATCCCTAGGGTCTGCAAAAAAAGGATAGGGAAGCAACAAAGGTTTCTTTTGTTCCACAAAGGCTCCTAAACTGATTCAATTTACTTGTTACTCTCTTGATGTAAGTACATTTCTTGGTATTTCAGGAATACTTGGAAAAAATGAAGTTTTGCTTATTGCATAAGGGGTTATAAGGTAGTAGAGGTTTTCTGAGGTGTAATTAGTATTTATAGTGCTTCAGATGGATTCTGCAGTGTCTTTGGCAACAAATTTGTTGAGTTCTGGTTGAAAAAGGCCTTATTACAAGTCGGCAGAGTAATATTTAGCTCAAAAATAGGTCGGCAAAGCTCTATTCACACAATTCTGAACAAACAATTGGTAAAAGACAAGAAAGGGCGGCTTATGGATTTTTAACCAATCAATGGTTAACTTTAATGTGTGGGGTAAAAACTATATGGGAGAGGTATGGTTGCAATGGGTAGGAATACAACTAGTGGTTTTCGCATCAGCCAAAGGTGGTAGGTGGTAAATTTTCTGGGGATGCGATGCAATGAAATGTTGACACGTTGCAAGGAGCGGGGACCGAAGAAAAACCCATTTCGCAAGGTCGGGGTGTGATTAAAGACTTGGCTATCGAGGATGCGATAAGAGATATGGGCCATCGGATCTGATCGGTATAGATCTAATGGTTGGAAAATAAAAGGGAACTGTCGAGGATCTAATAGGCATGGGGCCCAGGACTTTAAGTTATGCGATGTCATATGTATGAAGGGGTTTAACATATATGAGAGTTATAAGGTATGTCCACGACATATCAAATGTGGAAAAAAATATAGGTTATAAATAAGATATATGTTGGGGAAATCTTATCAGGGGAATTAATGTAATATGGGGTAAAGGTTTAATGGGAATTAATATATAAAGTTAAATGTTAATAAGTGTCGGATTATCACTAAGTTTTAATGTAAAAACTTATATCGGGGAAGGATATTTAGTAGTGGGACCCAATATATAAATTTAACCATTTAGATTTAGATAAAGGTATTTTAGGGTTTTTTGGTGTATTTTTAAATTAAAAGGGAAGTGAATGAAAGGATTTTCATTTTTTCAAAATAAAATGTGCTTTAAACTAGGGAAAGGGTATGTATATAGGGAAAAATGAGCGATGTAGTGGGGAAAAATCAAAATGAAGGGGAAGGGGTATTTTAACAAGGGGAATGATTTTAAAAGGAATTTGGTAATATAAATGAACAATTTTCTGCTATCCATGCATTATGAAAACTGCTTTTACCTACCCATCATCTACCCTAACATTTTTTTCATTTCTTTGGGTGGATTTGAGCTTGCAAAACCTTATTTGTTTTTCTTTTAACAACAAACTTATCTAATTCTAACCTTATTACTTCCAAGGGTACATATTAAAATGTTGATGTCCTTATTATTCTCTACCTAACTATTGATCTGCCAAGATTAAACAGTTTGGCTAGATCTTTATTCTCTATCTATCAACATGAAATTTAAAACATGAAAGATTAAGATTAAGCAGTTTGACTTTCATGGATTTGTGGCATTTTTAACAAGCTGCACACAATATTATTTTGCAAAGTAAAGTAAAAAGTAGTGGCATTTGAATTTGCATCACTCTAATGATCTATTTTTATCTCTTTTTTTTGGGGGTTCATTTCTTATATTCTTTTTTATCTTTTTCTTTCAGTCCTTTGATTTTTCTTTTAGGACTTTTACTCTTTTTACATTTTTTATTTTTAATATGGGAAAGAAAATTTTCAGAAAGAAAAGTATGTACATATTACAAGACTAATCATATTCAATTCAAAATTATGAATTCTAATATTATAGGACCCTAACAGTGTGGATGGAAGCAAGTCTAAAAAAAGGTACAGGTTGGACAAGGATGATACAATGAAGAGTGGAAAACTCTTGGATACACCTTAGACGAGGGTTGGTACTCATGCATTTTATTCTAGCTCTGCTTTTCGGAGACATCACCGTCAACATCATTATAGGAGGAGTGGGAAGGGATATTTTCCATACTAATTAAAGAAATCTAAGCCTTCTACTTTTTATGGTGAGTTGACTAAGTCAGAAGATGCAAAATCATGGCTGCTCAGGATGAGGAAATTCTTCATACTTCATTATTACTCTGAGAATATGAAATATAATATAGCCACTTTTAGTATCAAAGGAAAATTATATATTTTTTGGGAATATGTTAAGCATGTCAGAGCTAATAGGGAAGACAATTTGATTTGGGAAGAATTTGAAATGATCTTTAGGAATAAGTACCTTTTTGAGAGATATTTTATGGAAAGGTCAAGAAATAATTTGAGCTTAGGATGGGTTCCATGATAGATGAAGAGTATACAACCATATTTCTAGAGTTGTTGAGATATGTACTTGTAACAACCTCTTCCCAAATCCTCCCAAGAAACTGACCAATCAAGGTAAACATGCGATGAGAGGCTAATATACTGTGATTCAACCTCCTAGGTGACCTTAAGGAAGTGGAATCGATGAAAACACAACATACTAACCTTTTACAACAACAACAACACCCCTAGGAGGTAACCCAACCACTCAAGCCTCTTACCCTTGGGTCACACTGACATTTTGACCTCTTTGAGCCATAGACATAGGCACAATATTGCATTCCATCATCTAAGAGAATATATTTTCAGCAATAACACTGCATTATAGTGTCCAGGGCCCGAAATACTCAGTTCTGTGTCAGCGTCCCTAGATTTGAGCCACCTTTTCAGGCTCCGATCCCAATTTTCTTCCTAGAACTCCATGAAAAGTTAAGATATGATAAATAATAATAGGAAACTAATATGGAAGCAATCACATCAATAAGAACTCATATGGAGCCCTCCTATCCATGACAGGAATTTTGTTAAACATTTCACAAGCATGAAAGCTACAAGTATAAACAACATAACAGAGCATAGGGGTATCATACTTATTTGATAATCACTAAGAAGCATTGCTCCCTTACATCATTAGCTGCTATACAATCTATTTTACCATTGATACATTGTACATTCATTTACAAGTAAAAACATGGATAGAGCCATACATCATCACTGATAAAGTACATTCTTATAACCAACATAATAACAAAAAAAATACCATGGATACATCAATAATAGAATCCAAATATAACTTGTGAATTTATACATCAAATACCAAAGGAATGAGGATATCATTTATGAATGTAAAAACCAACTAGAGATGAGACTTGCACATTCTAACCAACCATAGATTAGTTGAGCCAAATATTTCTTCATCCAATCACCCTCATGCCATATTCCAAGCATGAATGTGAGTTCTCATAAAACACATCAATCAAAACCAATATAGGGCTTCTAGAGGCTAAATCACCTTAACCCTCAACCAGTGATTCCACCTCACAGTCGAACATCACAACCATCATAGTTTGGTCTCTATCAAATATGCTCTAGGTATATAGAGTGTTTGTTCTAACCAAGACTCTAGGACTAGTAACTCAACCCCATATGTTTTCGGGCTCCAGAGCATTTGTCCAGCCAAGGCTCCAGGACTAGTAATTAACCCAACAACTGTCCATCGGGCTTTAGAGAATTTTTCTAACCCAGGTTAGAAGTACTAATAACTCAACCCAACAGATAAAGGAGAACCAACAAGAAAATAATCAATGGAAATAAACCCACACCAACATGGATATCCAGGAAATGGCAAGGCTATGGAAATCCACAAGCATACACCATGCATGCCAAAACTAGTGAGGAAACCATACATGCAACTCGGTAACTGCAATCAAAACCCGTTGTATATGTTGATCCCAATGACCAATTTTTCTTTCCTACTCTTCCTTTTCCTTCTTGCTCCAAATCACCAAGTATTCAAACTCTCCAAGAGTGCTCCAAGAAAAATCTAATTATCCAAGAGTATGATAGAGAAAGAGAAGAAATAATGACAGAGCTCCAAAAATGCACTAAAAAAGGCTTACCAACTGATCCTTAGAAGCATTTTTATCAATAAGGCTTCTATTTTCATCATTTTCCATTATTTTCCTTCATTTTCCTCCTCACATGCAACACGTGACCTTTCACCTCTGTTTTCTCCTATTTTACTTTATTTTGATAAATAAAATTCCAATTAATGCCTCATTCCTTTCCAAAGCCTTTTCCATTTCCTTTTCCAAATTTCGTTATCCATAATAACAAAAATGAACACCCACTAGGATTTTTTTCCCCACCATTCATATTGGAATACGTGTCCCATCACCATGGTCTTATATATTTTTACATGGATTTTTACCAATGTTGTTACAGAACCCTCCCCCTTGGGGGAACACTATCCTCAGTGTTCAATGAAACCTACAAATATAAGAAAAAACATACTTACTATGGAGATTTATAACATAGCACGTTGCATTATTTACAACAACCACTACTGAAAACATGACAAACATACCGTGTACTGGAGATTTATAACATAGCTCATTACAATATTTACAATAACAACCACATTTTCTTCAACCATCAAATAATCATACTGTCTATGGAGCTTTCTAAATCCATCTCGATATAGTATTTACAATAATATACACATATAAAAATTTTCTAAACCAACAAATAGAAAGATATGATGCTTGTATTAGCAAAAAGGTAATCCGAATGCTCACACACGACCTTCAAAGTAATACCAGGATTCACCTACTTCCCAGGAAGTCTAGAATCCACTGTCGAAGTAAAAGATACATCCAATGTCCAATGTTAAAATCCAGTGGTATTGTACCCTCAGTGAACAATTACTAGGTCATTGTTCCAAAGCATGCTCCCAATGTACATATGATTCCATATGGAAATTCTAATGACCAACTAAATCCATCCCCAACCTTACCTTCTTTGGTACACAATCCCTTGGGAAATTCGGCCACCCCTTCCATGTATTCAATCACCTTCCAAATTCCGCTAGAACCCCTATCCAGGGGAACCCATCCCTTGGTGAGGCTTCCTAAAATTTGAAGATACAAAAATCAAGGAATATCCCTACCTCAAAACCATCATACCAATCATAGAATGCTCATGGAAATTAATGGAAACTATTGGGTACTAGTGCTACACAATGGCCCTACTCTTGAAGTGATTTACCAACATATTGATGCATGTTCCAATTCCTTTTGATGACAGTACTAATTCTTCCAGTCAGTTCCAATCACCCATCCGATCATTTTCGTGCTTCCTATACCAAGCACATAATTTCCATTATATTCAAAATAAATTTAAATAACTTCAAATCATACCTCATTGGTAGCCCATCAATAAGGTACACTTGCAATCTTGTTCACTTCCTGTCACAACATGCCAAACTAGTTGTTTGATCAAATCATCATGTGTAAACATATCACATTTAGTTAGCTCAAAGCAAAAACATCATAGGTAAAAATCATGAATCACATGCAATCATCATAAAACATAATTATAAATAACAAGCAATCATCATAAACCATTATTATAAATCATATATAACAAACATAATTCATTATTGTAGATCATGTGCCTAATTAAAATTGAACTAAAATATAGATACTTATCCTTCACCGATCCTTACTTCTACCTTTGTTTTGTCTATACAGACACTGGATTAGCTGCCACACCTTGCAAGCTCCCAACACCTTTTCTTCTCTTAAATCACGTACACATACACACAATGTACATCACAACACGTACACCCACATATGTATTACAACACATACACCTACATCCAGTGCGCAATACAACACAATACATATGCCTACACCAACATACAACACATACAGCTACACCCGATGTACAATACAACACAACACATACACCTACATCTGGTGTACAACACAACACAATACATATGCATATATGAATTACAACACAACGAATACCTATGTCACAATACCACGACTACACCATGCACATACATAGTACAACATTCCCACAACACATCATGTATGACATGCACACAATACCACATGTATACTAGTACCATATGTACAACATGTACACAGTACCACTGATATACAACATCACATGTACAACACCACCTGCACAATGTGTACACGACACCAAATGTAAACCGCAGCACCTGTACAAGGTGTAAAAAATACGACATATACATGGCACCATATGCATGACATGTACACAACACCATATGCATGACATGTACACAACACCACTTGCACATAACACCACATGTACAACATGTAAACAACACCACATACACACATTTACACTTGTACAATCATGCACACAATACCATAGGTACTTGGCACCATATGCACACAACATCACATATCCAACATGGGCACAACCCCATATGTACAAAACACCACATATCTAATCATGCGCATAGTAAAATATGTACAAAACACCACATATCCAACATGTACATAGTGCCATCTATACCTAGTACTGTATATGAAATATACACACAACACCATATACACAATAGACATACAACATCATATGTACACAATACTACATATGTTACATGTACACATCACCATAGGTACAATCACTGAATATAAAACATGCAAAACATATACATAACAATAGTACTGCACATCCATAGACCACACACTGACCCCACAAGTGACCTTGCTTCTAGTGTCTTTCCACTACCCATTATCATATTAGCATGTCATAGATCACAATACTTTCACTTCGTTTATGTACCCCTCAATATTACATGTCCATAGCATAAACATAGGCATAGTACAAGAATATAATATAAATTCATGTCCACATGATACTGACCTCATAGATTTGTCAGGGTTACTCTTCCCACTTGATTCCTTATAATACCAAGAACCTCTTCATGCCATTCACCTGCATAATCAATCATTCATCCACAAGAATGATCCTTGAAAACCCTGTCATAAAGTGACATAGATACATAGATACATATATATATAATCATTAGCATAAAAAAATCAGCATCCTGTTAGATAACGACATACATACACACATATATACATATAAACATTTATCATTGAGAAATGATGATCCATGACAACCCTTTCAAACATGTTATACATACATACATACATGTATACATATATAAACACCAACATAATAATTATCACAACATAATTATCTTATATCATAAGTTCTAGGTTAAGAGAAATCCCTTTATGCATCCAGCACAACATTGAGAACAACAATTCCCAACATAGCCAAGGCATCTAACACCTCATATCCGTTCACTCATAACCGAATGTCATAACTCTAACCATATACCTAGGCCAATCCAATTTAGCATGATATATATAACATCAATATGTTAGTTCTATAACCCTAATCATCAAGTTAACTAACATATAATAACAATAAGTTAACATATATCGTGATCATTAACAACATATAACATAATAATTGAGCTAGCTACAAGTTAACATATAACATGCCCATCAACAATATATAACATGGTCATCAAGTTAATACCATGCTTGACTAATCAACGCATGTGCATATGATCACACTAATTAACTAACATCTATCATGTATGTAACCATAAAATCAATAGAATGAAAGGCATACACATAACCATAATTCATATGACTACACTGATCAACTAGCATTTATCACATATGTAACCATAATAATAATATAATGACAAAATATAACTAACCTTAATTCTTACAACAACCATGAATCACATATTTTCATGCCAAGCATACAAACTTGTACGGAGATTTTCTCTTACCCCAAAGTCCATTTTTGCAACATCACTTTAAATATCTACATCTCCTGCTCTATATTATCCAATACATTAGAATCATAGCATACCAATATCATCATGATGAACTAATTCCATCCAATGACCTTATTCACAACAACCTCAATCAAACCAATGCAAACTTGACCATATGCACCCACTTGAAATGTATAACCAATCATGAACGACCAATGCATGTTCAACATATGACATCACAAAAGCAAGCATACACAGATAACACCGAAACATGACTAATATGTAACCCTATCATAAGCAATAAATTCATGTAAAATATGTAAGAATATGTAAGCAAGCATGCATGAACAATACACAATAATGAACAATACATAACCAGTCATACCCTCATGAAAACATGTTTACAACAACATCATCAAAACTTCCATGGAAATACCATTGCCACCATGGCCAACACAACATGGATGAAAAAAGCACATACACCATATATATGAGAAACACATATGAAACCAAAATAAAAACATGACCAACACACCACCCATACAGTCCAAGGGTTGAACCATGCTCTAGTACCACTTGTAACACCCTCTTCCCACATCTACCCAAGTAACCGACCAACTGGGGTAAACATGCGAAGAGAGCTAATATACCAAGATTCAACCTCTTAGGTGACCTTAAGGAAGTGGAACTGATGAAAACACAACATACAGACCTTGTACAAAAACAACAACACCCACAGGAGGTAACCCATCCATTCAGGCCTCCTACCCCTAGGTCTTACTAACATTTAGACCTATTTGAGCCATAGAAGTAGGCACATACTTGCATTCAAGCGTCCAAAAGGTTATATTCGTAGGCATAACACTGCTTGTTAGAGTCAAGAGCCCCAAATACTCAGTTCTGTGCCAACATCCCCGGGATTTGAGCCACCTTTTCAGGCCCAGAACCCAATGCTCTTCCCATAACTCCATGAAAAGTACAGAGATGATAAATAACAAGAGAAAAATGATACGAAAGAAATCACATCAATAAGAAATCATCTGGACCGCTCCTAGCCATGACAATAATTTTTTCAAACATGTCACAAATATGAAAGCTACAGGTATAAACAACATAAAAGATCATAGGGGTCTCATACTTATCTAGGAATTGATAAGAATAATTTCTCCCTTACATCATTTGCTGCAATACAATATATTTGACCATGGATACAATGTGCATTCATTTATAAGTAAAAACATGATTAGAGCCATACATCATCACTGATAAAATGAATGCTTATAAATAACATAATAACAACAAGAATACCTTGGATACAATAAAAATAGAATACACATAATAACCAGTGCATCTATACATCAAATACCAAAGGAACGAGCTTCTCATTAATGAATGTAAAAACCAACCAAAGATGGGACTTCCACGTTCCACCCGACCATATATTAGCTGAGCCAAATCTCTCTTCATCCAATCACCCTCGTGTCATATTCCAAGCATGAATTTTGGATCTCATCAAACACATCAACCAAAAACAATCTAGGGCTTCTAGAGGGCAAACCACCTCAACCCTCAACCAGTGATTCCACCTCACAATAGGACATCACAACCATCACATATTGGTCTCTATCTAAGATGATTCAGTGCTCTAGAGTGTTTTTTCCAACCAAGGTTCCAGGACTAGTAACTAAACCCCAGTTTTTTCCACGCTCCAAAGCATTTTTCCAACCAAGGCTCCACGACTAGTAACTCAACCCACCTAGGGCTAAATAGCGTTTATCCAACCAAGTCTTCAGGACTAGTAACTCAACCCAACAACTATTTTCTAGGCTCTAGAGCGTTTTTCAAACCAAGTATCCAGGAACTAATAACTGAACCCAACAACTAAAGGAATCATGAAAACCAACCAGAAAACAATAAATGAGGCATCTATTTTCTTTAGTTTACATTACTTTTCTTCATTTTCCTCCTCACATGCAACCTGCAACCTTTCACATTCCTTTTCTCCTATTTTCATTTTTTTCATAAATAAAATGCCAATTAATGTTTCATGCCTTTCCAAATCCTTTTCCATTGCTTTTGAAAATTTACTATATTGATAATAACCAAAATGAAAACCCACTAGGATGTTTTTTCCCACTATTCAGCTTGGAATGCATGTCCCATCACCATGGTCTTATATATATTATACATGGATTTTTACCAAGGTTTTTATAGTACCATATCTTAAGGAAAAGAAAGACAAGATCAGAAGTTTCATCAAAGGATTCCCATTATCATACAAACACCCAATTGAGTTTGATGATTGTTGATCTTTGGGGGAAACTATCAAAAAGTTGAAGCATTTTTATGAGTAGTCAAAGCACAAGCCTGAGTTAAAGCATAATTGAAAAGATAATGAGAAGATTAAAGGAAAATGGCCTAATAAGAAAGGGATATCTCAAGATGAAGGTGACAAGGAAAATGTGGCACCTCATAAGAAGTTCAATGTAGCTGAGAGGGGGCATGGATATCAGCTTGTGGAGCAACAAAGTAAAGGCAATGGAAGAAAGCCATTAAAGTGTTGGACCTATGGTTGTGACCATCGCAGGAGGAATTTTCCATCATATTAGGGTCGAAGGCCTCTGATATACAATGCTCTAGAGGTCTAGTCAGTTGGGGATCTAGGTTAGAGAATTCCCATGATCTATGCAACAATTGATAACACGTATGAAAATCATCAGGCATCCATTATCGATATGGAAGGTAAGATTTATGATCAAGTTATTTCTATTTTGATTTATCCTGAAGCAAACTATAGCTATATTAGTCCTAAAATGATGGATCAGTGTCAGTTTAATAAGGAAGTGCATGTAGAATCTTGTTTGGTGAAGTTGGATATAGGTACCAAGAGAAGAGTTCATCATCGAGTGAAGTCTCATGCATTTGAGATTAATGGAATGCCTACAAAAAAAAATCTGAATTTGATTCCTTTGGGTTCATATAGCATGATTTTTGGTATGGAGTGGTTGTTTATTCACATGAATAACTTATATTTCTATGAAAATTCCATTGAGTGCCAGGATGAGGATGGAGAAAATTGAATCTTGTAGGGAAAGAAGAAGCCAACCTGAGCGAGGATGGTTACAACCATGTAAGCCAAGTGCAATCACAAGAAATGATATTTATTGTTTGCAGTACATGTTTCCAATTACAAAGGGAAGGAGGATGAGGATGATGAATTCATGAGGAGGTATCTTTTTTTATGATACTTTCAGAATGTGTTTCCTATAGAGATTCTAGAATTTACTCCTCATAGAGTGGTGGATTTCTCTATTGAATTAATTTTTGAAGCAGTACCAACATCAAAGACACTTTACAAAATGAGCATGCTCGAGTTGGTGGAACTAAAGTTGTAGCTTAAAGAGATTCATGATAAGGGATACATAATTCCAAGTGTGTCTCCTTAGGTGCACCAGTATTGTTTGGAAGAAATAAGGACGGTACTCTTAGATTATGTATTGATTACAGGTAGTTGAACAAGTTGACTATGAAGAATAGGTATCCATTACCTCATATTGATAATGTTTTTGATCATATGAAGGGAGTCATAGTATTTCAAATATTGACCTAAGATCATGATATCATTAGGTGTGCATCAAAGAAGAAGAAATCTACAATATTTCATTTCATACAAGGTATGGGAACTATGAGTTTTTTGTGGTTCCTTTTGGTATTATCGATGCTCTAGCCACCTTCATGTGTTTAATGAATAATTTTTTGAACCCTTACCTGGATAAGTTTGTGATAGTATTTGTTGATGATATGTTGGTATATTCAAAAATGCAGAGGATCATGCAAAGCATGTGAAAATGGTATTGATATTGTTGAGAGAGAATAAGTTGTATGCCAAGCTTAGCAAGTGTAGATTCTTTTAGACTGAGATTAATTACATGGGACATGTTGTTTCCAAGCAGAGGATAGCAGTCAATTCGGAAAATATTAAAGCTATCATGGATTCAATAGGTCTGAGAAATGTGGATGAGTTCATATCATTCATGGGACTAGTAGGTTATTACAATAGGTTCATCAGGAACATCTCTAACATTGGCTATCCTATCACATCTTTCCATAGGAAAGGGAATAATTTTGAATGGAATATTATGTTTCTAGCTAGTTTTGACCAGTTAAAGTAGTTTCTTACCAATGCTTTAGTTTTAAAGATTGCATATCCTGATAAGCAATTTTTCGTTTGTATAAATGGTTGTAAGGAAGGACTTGGTGGAGTCTCAATGTAGTAAGGACAGGTTGTTTTCTATGAATCACGAAGGATGGATGAACATGAGAATAATTATGTCACTCATGATCTTTAGTTGGAAGCTACCATTCATGCATTGAATATGTAGAGAAATTTTATCCTTGACAGGAGGTTCATTTTAATGAGTGATCATAATGAACCGAGGTACTTGTTTGACCAACCCAAAATAAATGTAAGGCAAGATAGATGGTTGGCTACTGTCAGTAAGTTTTATTTTGAGATTAGGTATATCAAGGGTAGAGAGAATGAGGTTGTGTATTCTCTCAGTAGCAGAGTGCAGGTGAATCATATTTCAGTCATGAGCTTATATGGGACATATTTACATGAGTGGATCTTACATGCATGGAAACATGATGGGATGTATCAATGGCTAAAGAAAAGATTGCATCAGTAGGGTGAAGATGATAGGGTTGAGGAGTATCATCTTAGCTTAGATGGCTTGGTTAGATTCAGGAGAAGGATATATGTGTCTGATAGTAGTGAATTGAAGAAGCTTATCTTGAGAGAGTTTCATGTAAATTCATATTCGGGCCACCCAGGATACCAGAAGACTTTGACAGCTATCAAGAAGTTCCACTATTGTTTGATTTTGAAGAAAGAGGTGGTTTAATTTTTTTCTAAGTGCTTGGACTATCAGTAGGTGAAATATGAATTCAATCATCCAACTCATTTGTCGCAACCTATTCCAATTCTATATTGGAAATGGGAGGTCATTTCCATGGATTTCATTCTATGATTTCTTAGGACATCAAGATAGCATGACTCCATCATGGTTGTGATTCATAGGTTGAAAAAGGTAGCTCACTTCTTTGCAGTGAAGTCTACTAATTTAGCTAGTGAAGTGGATCATGTATTCATTAAGTAGAGATTACACATTAGAGGAAAATTTAGCCTAAAAGTGGCCTCCTAAGGAAAAATAATAAAATAATAGTTATGAACTTTGGAGGGAAAGGAACAAAACTATCAAAATTTCAAGTGTAGACACTCGTTGGATGTAAAATTAAATTCCACATCCAATGAGCACCCATTATGCATAATTTTAAGAAGACCCACATTGATAAAAGTTGGCAGCTACAAGCCTCTAAACTGTGTTACAATGAGGCTCAAGGGCCTATTTATTATCAAGAAATAATGGAAATCTGCAAACATCCAAAAATCTAACCCGAGGAGATGAAGCACCAAAACTATGGGCCCCGTTTGGGTGAATTGGTGTTTCAACTTCCCCGAGACGTAACTTTGGCATACGATCTCTATTTTAATCACACCATACCTCATTAGAAATATATATCCGATGAGTACAACTTTTGGCATGATAAACATCGGTCAATGGACCCATCTTTCTCCTGGTTTTCCCAAAAAATGTAGTTTAGCACCTCAAAATGGCTCTGGAAGTTCAGGACCTGAAAAACTTCTAAAAATAGTAAGTTGTGCTGAAACTTAAAATCTAAAAGAACTGATGGTGGGGGTTCAAATAGAATAGGTGGGCGGCCACCAATATCCAACTGGATCATTTGGGCCCCAAAACGGCTCCGGAAATTTAGGACTCGAAAACCGGCTAAAAATAGTAAGTTGTGCTGAAAGTGAAAAAATGAAAGAACTAATGGTGCAGGTTCAAATGGAACAGGTGGGTGACCAATAATATCCACCAGGATCATTCCTCCCTCCTTAGGAAGCAATTTTCCCCATTGCGTTAAGTCCCTCCATGAGAGGCAAATTCTACTGAACTTGGTATTGGATCTACCCAGGATGACATGGACCTACTAGCGGGCGTGCTGGATGCATTCAATAAATTTGGTTTCCTCAAACAATACATGTGTGGATTCTTTCTTTGCAATCACATGAGGTATGAAAATATTAGGCGGCGGTGCACTAGGGATCAGATCAATGGAGTGCTTGTCCTAACAGTGTAGAGGTACCTCTATGGGTGAGGAGAAAATGCCTTTGTATTCCTCCATTACTGTTTCCATCTACTGCAGTTGTGTATGGGAGCCTTGTTTTGAGGTTGTGGCCACAATATTCTTCTTTCCCTATGAGCGAGTTGTAAGGAAAATAAATTTTTCTGGTTTGGGAAACAATCTTACTGCATTGTTTTGCAATAGTCAAGGAGATGGCAGGGGGCGATACTACCTCCAATATCCTATAACATTTATTTCCCAAAGTAATAATGATAGAACGAGGCTTAGAATCATAAAAAGCATGTCGCCTCCACAAGTAGGGTTGGCCCTATAATACATCAGCTACATCAAGAGGAGAAACATCACACAATACCTCATCTGTGAATGACTTGATGTTGTACAGAAGGCGACACTACTAGTGGATGCAGATATCTCTCCCTGGGTGAAGCCACCCGATGGTATATGGTTGTGGGTGTGCTATATTCGATAGGTTGAGCCCCTTCGTGACCTCTGATAAAATCAGGTTCTTTTGTCTTCCGCTATCGACAAGAAATTGTAGTAGAGAACCCTTCACCCACATATGTGAATGGAAGAGTCACTCCCACTCCTTTGGATCCTCGGGGTCCTCCCTCTGGAGCTTGGTGGTGGCAACAATGGCACTGGGGTCTGCATCAATTATATTCTTCCCTTTTTCATCTCCCTTGTCTAGTGTTGGCTCAGGATCAGAACATGCATCTTATTTGGGTCCCTTTAGTTCCGCCACTAATGACTGTTTGGACCGACACTTGTTTATGTTGTGAGTGGGGCAATTATGAAATTCACACCACTTCCCCATGTACTTCTTTGTATTTGTGGTGGTTTTTTGACTCGCCCCACTTTGGCTCTGCCCCCTGTTCTATGGTTGGGGGGTGCCTTTCCCTGGCTTTGGATTCACAGATCTAAAGTCTCGTCTCTTCTGCTTAAATTTATGCTCAATCTTGGTGGCATAGAGATATGCCATGCCACGCGAGGTAATTTCAAGGAACTCCATTTCCTTTTGAATGTGTCTGTGCAAGCAACTGCAGTACTTGAGCACCAAATTCCTCTCTGAATATTTAAGACCCAACTTTGTGTGCAGGGTATGGAGAAAATTCATCAGTTTGTGCACATCTTGATCCCTTTGCTCCCGAAGGGGTAATATTGTTCCTTGATGTCATCTCAGAAAAAATTACAAGTGGGTGCAGCCAAGAATAGAGAGGGTTACCCCTTATCCTTTTTCTCACATTAGGTTTCCCAATAGTGTTTGACTTGGGGGGCAGCTTTGAGGAGTGCAAAAATAATATTTTCTCGGTTAGAGAAATCATGGACTGAGATATACCCTTCTAGAAAATTCAACCATTTATCTACGATGTCTGCATATCTGGCCTTCAAATATAGAAATGTAAAATTTTACCTGTACCTTGAAGGGAGTGGCACCTCGAGAAAAGTTGTTGGATGCAAATGCGCTGTAGGTGGGAAACCATTGAAGGATCTGAGCAAAGTTATCCATCATCACATTCCTTTGTTTCTTGAGGGCCTCCTGGAGAAATATTTTGATAGGATCTCCTGCTCCATTTTCTTTATTTTCTTCCACCATGGGAGGTCGTTGGGGTTTGTGAGGCTGGTCTTGCAAGGGTTCAACCAGATCGAGCCCTAACTCCTTATACCCTAACCTTGTTGGGAACATGCAAAGAAAAATAGAGAAAGAGTAGACTCACTCTAATACCATTGATCCAAATTTATGCAGGAACGCAATAAAATATAGAAATAGACATAAACACAGAGATTCATTGGAAATAATAATTCACTTCATTAATATCAAATAACAGAAATATGCTTACAGACATAATGAAAATAAGCTAGCTAGGGTGTTGGTAGCTTATCTCTAAGAAGAGATGTGGCAGCTACAACCCTCTGAAATATGTTATAATGAGGCTCGAGGGCCTATTTATTATTGATAAATAATGGAAAACTCTAAACATCCAAAAAACTAACCCTAGGAGATGAAGTGCCAAAACTATGGGCCCCGTTTGGGTAAATTGGTGTTCCAACTTCCCAGGGACTTAACTTTGGCATACGATCTCCGTTTGACACACACCATACCTCGCTATAAAGATATATCCAAGGAAAAAAACTTTTGGTGTGAGAAAAATTAGTCCATGGACCCATGTTGCTCCTGGTTTTCCCACAAAATGTTGTTTAGGGCCTCAAAATGGCTCCGAAAGTTTAGGTTTTGAAAAACTGCTAAAACTAGTAAGTTGTGCAAAAACTGAAAATATGAAAGAACTAATGGTGGGGGTTCAAATGGAATAGGTGGGTGGAAAAAAATACCCACCTATATCATTTGGGCCCCAAAACGGCTCCAGAAGTTCAGGACCCAAAAACCTGCTAAAAATAGTAAGTTGTGCTGAAAGTGAAAAACTAAAAGAACTGATGGTGTAGGTCCAAATGGAATAGGTGGGTGGCCACCAATATCCACTTGGATCAATCACCTGAGAGCAGATGACTTGGTTAGACTAAGGAGAAGTATATATGTGCCTGATAGTAGTGAATTGAAGAAGCTTATCTTGAGAGAGTTTCATGTCAATTTATATTCAGGCCACCCAAGATACCAGAAGACTTTGACAGCTATCAAGAAGTTCTACTATTGGTTGAGTTTGAAGAAAGAGGTGGTTTATTTTTTTTCTAAGTGCTTTGACTATAAGTAGGCTACAGATGAATGCAATCATCCAACTCGTTTGTTGCAACCTATTCCAATTCTATATTGGAAATGGGAGGTCATTTCCATGGATTTCATTTTAAGTTTTCTAGGACATCAAGGTAGCATGACTCCATCATGGTTGTGATTCATAGGTTGAGCAAGGAAGCTCACTTATTTGCAGTGAAGTCTACTAATTCAGCTAGTGAAGTGGCTCTGGTATTCATTAAGTAGAGAATACACATTAGAGGAAAATTTAGCCTAAAAGTGGCCTCCTAAGGAAAAATAATAAAATAATAGTTATGAACTTTGGAGGGAAAAGAATAAAACTATCAAAATTTCAAGTGTATACATTTATTGGATGTGGAATTAAATTCCACATCCAACGAGCACTGATTATGCATACTTTTAATAAGACCCACATTGATAAAAATTGAAGATACATTAAAAAAACGTGTTGAACACAATTTTTTAATGTATCTTCATTTTTGGTCAAAGTGGGTCTTCTCAAAAGTATGCATAATGGGTACTCGTTGGATGTGGAATATAATTCCACATCCAATGAGTGTCTACACTTGAAATTTGCGTAAATATATAAGGAGATAAGCTAAAAATACAAGTAAAACAAAGTAGTTTTTCTTCTTTTCCCTCCAAAATATTTACATGTACCTATTTTTAAATTTAAATGATTTTGATTGGTTTACATATTATGACATGGAAATTATGTGAAAATTTCATGAGCACTTTTAGGCTAACATTTCCTCTAATGTGGACTTCTGAAGAGGACTATATCAGATAGAGATGCCAAGTTTACTTCCAAGTTTTGGAAGGAGTTTTTTGTAGGCTTGTAGACAAATTTAGTCTCCAGTAAAACTTATCATACACAAAGAGATCGAAAGACATAGAGGGTTAACATGATTCTTAAGGATATTTTGAGGATGTATGTCAAGCATTAGAAGAGAAAGTGGGATGAGTATCTTCCACTGGTAGAGTTTACTTATAGTAATGAGTATCAAGAATCCTTGAAGATGAGTCCATTTGAGGCTCTCTATGGGATCAGTTCTAACACTCCTATCACCTTCAGTGATCCAATGAACATGGTGTTGATTGAACTTGATATGTTGAGGGATATGGAGTAGGGGATGTAGGTTATCAAAAATAATTTGAAGGAAACACAAGATAGGAAGAAAAGCTATGTGGATCAACATAGGGTTTTCAAGGAGTTTAAGGTTGGGGAGAATGTGTAATTACGTATCAAGCCCATGAAGAGCTCCTTGAGGATTGGATCATGTGCCAAGATGGAGCCTCAGTATTGTAGGCATTTTGAGATAACTGATAGGATTGGATTAGTGGCCTACATAGTTTCTTTTCCTACATCCATGAAATTTCATGATTTTTTCCATGTTTCATTGCTTAATATATATATATATATATATATATATATATATATATATATATATATATATATATATATATATATATATATATATATATATATATATATATATATATATATATATATATATATATATATATATATATATATATATATATATATATATATATATATATATATATATATATATATATATATATATATATATATATATATATATATATATATATATATAGGATGTTGATAATGTGATTGATTGTTTTTTATTGTAGGTGGAACTAGAAGGAGAGTTCCAACCTCAACACATCCTACAATGGAATAAGATCATGCTCCGAAATCAAGAAATAGATCAAGTTAAAGTGCAATGGAAGAACTTTCGGCCTGATGAAGCTGCATAGGAGATGGCTAATTAGATGCAGGAATTATATATTTATTTATTTGATGGTCGAAGAAAATGATATTTTGGTACACAAACACACATATTTGTGTGTGTGTGTGTGTGTGTGTGATCATAAATATTGCATTGAGTTGTGTTGCAAAGATCCAACAAGCACTATTTTTTTCATGTTTTCAATCATTTTTCATTGTAAATACTGCAACAAGTTGTGTTATAAAGCTCTAATAAACAATATTTTTTGTTTTTAGCAATTTTGGCTATTCATGAGCATCATAGAATGGATGGTGTTCACCCAAGGGGGAGGATTTTATAACAAAACCTAGTTAATTTTATATGCAAATAAAATAAAACCAAGGTCATGGGACACATATTCCAAGTTGAATGGAGGAACTAAATATTACATTGGTAATCACTTGTGGTTTATTTTTGGCTATGGAAATTGGCATTGGCATTGGAAAATGAAAAAGGAAATAAATGGTAATATAATATAATAAATAAAGGAAAATAGGAGAAAAGGAATATGAAGAGACAAGAATATACATGCAAGGGAAAATGAAGGAAAAGTAAAGGAAAAAGAAAAAGAAAAGGGGACATTCACACACACTCTTGTACATTCTAAAATTCACTTAGAGAAGAGAAGAGAAAGAGAGAGAGAACAAGCAGTTGGAAACAAGGAGTGTATAAATATCTAAATGGATTCAACTAATTTTGTAATATACTAAAAAAAAATAGTAAATTACTTGTACAAATTGCAAAAACCAATTTTGATTGTACAATTACATAAAAATTAAGAGAAAGAAATTATCAATCGGACAACAGAATATTTATATGGGGAAATAAAATGCTCAAAACCCACTATCTGCATATTATATAAAGTAAATATCATGAAAAAATACAATGCCATTTCCCTCACTGAGAAACCCCTGCACTCTGCTGACTTTCTCACTCAAATCTAGGAAAAATCAGTCCAATACTTAACCACCTCACCTCTGTCCATCACCGTTTTATGCATGAAGGAGGAATTTAAATTTAAATAGAAAATTCCTAAGAATTGATTTTGCAATTTTTTCAAGGAATCTCGATGATGTCGTGCATGATGTGTACAATTTTCTAATTATACAACTGATAGTTAGCTTCCCTTTAACCCCAATCTCAACTGGGCCTTTCTTAGAACTAACATGAAACAAAATTTTATAGTGAATTTTAAGTTAACCAATTGACCATTAATTGTGAATTAAATTAGATTTAATTCACTAGACCTGTTACTAGCTCATCTCTTAGTTAGAACTATTTAAATTGATTTTAACTCAAATAATTGATTTAACTAATTACATCTCACAAATAACTATAACTAGACCCCCTAAAACTTGCGAATAACTCTATGTGCCTCTAGTTTGACCCTCAAATCGAATTAACTGAGCTAAATAAGCCTTCCCAACTTAGTTAACACTCACAAGATGTTATGTGATGGAATTACAATTTTACTTCTAATTTAATTAAGGGAAAATTAAATTAGAAGCCCCCCTTGGGGTTCCATTTCAACACTACCTCTCAATAAGAAAGGGGTTATCTTCTACCTCGATCCTGTCTCTGTGGAACTCAAATTTTCTTCTTTCCAGTTCCTTCTTCAAGATGTTTGCATCCTACTCCTCCGTGGGAATATACCCTAATGACATAATCCACCTCTCTACACAATCTCTAAGATGGTGATACTAGATATCAATATTCCTGGACCTGTCATGAAAAAATGGATTAACCGAGGGTTTGATGCAACTCTTGTTAACACAATATATTACCGTTAGATGCATTTGTAAGCCAAATGAACCAACAAGAATCTTCCTCATCCAGATGGTCTCAGATGCTTCGTCAATGGCTTCCATGTATTCTACTTCTGCTGAACTGAGTTAAAATGATCTTTTTTTCCTATTGTACTAGGAAATTAATGTTGATCCTATGTTGAAGATGCCCCTTGATTTTCTCTTAGTTTTGGATGGACTCCCTATCTAGTCTACATCGGTGAAGCCTTGAAGCTTCATTCCCTTTGTTCGTATGTACCATAGCCCATAATTTGTAGTGCCTTTGAGGTATCTCAATACATGCTTTCCTACCTTCTAAAAGAGCTCGGTAGGCTTAATCATAACTTAACTAAGTTGGTTAACAACATAGCATATGTATGGTCACGTGTTCACCAAATACATGAGTGAACTCACAAGCTTCCTGTAAGCAATAACATCCCCTACTTCACCTAAAGTATCATCGTCCTTCCTCTAGTTTACTACTAGAGGAGTCTCCATGGGTTTTCTTCCCTCCATGTGGAACTACCTAAGGATCACGTTGGCATAATTTCCCTAAGATACAAATAGCTCTCCATCTCCTTTCCATATTTCCAATCCTAGGAAATAGTGCAAGAGCTTGATGTCCTTCATCTCAAATTCTCTTGCAAGATCCTCTTTGCAAGACTTGATGAGATGCTCATCACCTATCAGTATCAGATAATTAACATAAAAATACCATAATAAAAATCTTACCATCTACCACAATATGATAAAGGTTCTCATCTACTTCACTGTTGCTGAAGCACAACCTAGTGAAATATCTATCGATCCTGGTGTACCAAGCACGAGGTGCTTTCTTCAGCCCATACAATTCTCCCTTGAGTCTGCACACATCAGACTCACTATATAAGGTCTCAAAACCTTCTAGTTTCTCAAGTTACACCTCTTCCTAAATCAACCCATTGAGGAAGGTTTTCTCTATATCCATCTGATGTATCTGCCATCCCATCTGTGCTGAAATTGCAAGGATGGATTTGATTGATCAGTACCTTGTAACTGGTGCAATAGACTCATCATAATATATCCTCTCCACTTGAGAGAACCCTCTAGAAAAAAATATGGCCTTATGCTTCTCCACACTCCCATATGTTTCCTGCTTCACCTTCTAGATCCACTTGGATCCTACAACTAAATTCCCCTCTAGTCTTGGGACAGATTCCCATGCATCATTTATGATAATGGATTCATACTCCTCAACCATGGCATCAAACCAAACTGGATGTTGCACTCTAAAGAGGATGGTTCTATCTCTATACCTTCACTCATAAGAGCCATGTATCTAGTGTATCACTTTATGGACCTTATCTTCCTGGGATGTGATGTGGGTTCTCCCACATTCTCTCTTGCATTTAGCAACAATCTCTTAGCCTCTCTGGTGCACTTTCTTCCATCTCTAGTGGATGCCCTTATATGAGTGGGTTATTCCACTCTCTGTTCCTCTACTTGTGGCTGATCCACATCCTAAGATTATTCTTTTGGAGCCAATAGCTCCTCAACTATATGCAACTGAATCTCCCTCTCAAGGGAAATTCACATGGCCTCCTCTTCAACAAATTTATAATCTCTTTTTACCACTGTCATTCCGTGTGCTAGAAAGTACACCTGATAGTTGTGAGGTGTATCTCTTTACACCACAAATAGTTTTGAGGTGTATCATTCTACACCTCACAACTATTTGTTAGCTCTAGCTTCTTCTTGGCATCTTTGGTGACATGGAAATAAAAAAATTAACAAAAAAATTTAAAATGTGACACATTTGGTCTCTTACCTGAAAAAGCTTCCTCTGGTGTACTTATCCAAAGTATCTTATGAGAACTTGTTTTCTGCACAAATACTATTCTATTGCATGCTTCCACCCATAGATGCAACATTATGCCCTGATCATGAAACATAGCTCGTGTTTCTCCCACAATATTTATGTTCTTCCTTTCCACAACCCCATTCTTCCATTGATTATGAGGTTCTATCAATTCCCTTCAAATTCCTTCAGAGGCACATAAGTTATTGAATTCATTAGATACATATTCTCCACCATTTTCACTCCTTAGAGCCTTCACCTTCTTACATGTATCTTTCTTGACAAGTTATTTGAACTCACAAAACTTAGAGAATGTCTGATCTTTATTTGGCATGAAGAAAATCCAACACTTTCGTGAAAATTAAGCTACAAAAATCACATAATACATGTGTTTTATTGTGGACGTTGTTGAGAATGGTCCACAAACATATGAGCGAACTCTCTCTAGGATCCAATTTTCTCAGCTTTCCTTATTGTGAAATGTGGATTTGGTATACTTCCCCAATGTAAACCCTTTGCATGTATCTATTTGCGCAATTTCACCCTTCAAAATTCCTATAGAAATCCTAGCACCATGGTGTATATGGCCCAATATCTTGTGCCATAGCTCACCGATGTCTTGGCTCTCCACCTTCTCTGCTTTCGTGCTTAAGAAAGCACATTATTCTACATCTAATTCGTAAATGTTCTTTACTTGAACCCCAATATTTTTCACCTGTCCCATGGCTTTGTGATTAAGGAACAACTTTCCTTCACTGAATATCACCTAATAGCCACGGTCTTCCAACATAGAAACATAAACCAAATTCTTCTTTAAAACAAGAACATACCTCACATATTTTAATGTGATAGGATTACCTGAATCCCTCTAAAAGGTAATTGTACCTACACTGGTAGCGGTATACCTCCCATCATCTCCCATATCGATGTGCATCTGGAGATCCTTCTCGTCCAAGATACTAGAAAATTCTTTGTTGTCGGTCATATGGAACGAAGATCCACTATCTAAGTACCACATAGAACCCATCATTGATGACACCATGCATGCAATTAGAGTGAAATAAAATTGAACTGTGAAGCAAGTTCTTAACCTATTTCTACTCCTGAGGCCTTCTTATTGGTCTTCTTGTGCATAAAATTTATAACATGGTGTCCAACCTCATGAAAGTGAAATTTTTTTACCTTTGATAAGTATCGCTTCTTGCATACCTTACCGGACTCTGATTTGGAATGGGATGCCTTTCCTTTCCATTGCTTTTCATTTCCAACCAAGGAAAAATTCTCCTCATCATCAGTCTTTGATGAGGATCGATATCTGGTGCTCCACCGAATTTATTCTTGTACTAAGTCGGACCACAATAAATCCCACTTTGGTAGCCTCTCCCTCCCATTCATTGAGTCTTGGTAGCTATGCTAGCTATTGGGAAGGTATAGAAGTGCTAGGCTCACCAAATCATCCTGGGTAGTTGTTACCCAAATGCTTCCAAGCTCATCTAGACATTGAGTGAGCTTTGTCAAGTATTTTTGATCGTGTTGCCCTTCTCCATCTTGATATTTCTGAGCTTGTCTTTCAACGCCATATTCTAGTGGTCATTTCTATTCTGAAAAATATCTATTAAGGCCTTCCACATAGAATATGAATTTTCCTTTCTATGTATATTTGAGACAATATTATCTTGAACTCCTTCTAACAATATCCTTCTTACCTTCGCTACATTCTTCTTCCATGCATCAAGAAGTTGAGCATCTACTGCTACAGGCTGGCGAATATCACTATCTATGAATGCCTTTAATTTGTTTTCCTCTAGCACTGCCTCCATCTTTTCCTTCCATGCTATTTAATTCGAATTTCCCTGAAGGGCATATTAGAATTTCAATCCATTGAAATACATCTTGATATGCTGCTGGTCCTAAAGAATAAATTTGCAAATTTGATGTAACTGTTCAAAAAAAACTCTGGTTCTTCTCTTCTATTTTTATTCCTACTTTGATACCATGTAGAAATATATAAATGGATTTAACCGATATTATAATTTACTAAAAAAAATATTGAATCACTTATACAAATTGCAGAAACCAATTTTGATCGCACAATCACATAGCAAGTAAGAGAAATAAATTATCAATCACACAACACAAGATGTATGTAGGTAAAGAAACTACTCAAAACCCCACTATCAGTATATTTCATAAATTCAAGACCATGAAACAATACAATGATATTTCACTCACTAAGAAACCTCTGCACTCCACTGACTGTTTCACTCTGATCTAGGAAAAATCAGTCCAATACTTAACCAATTATCAGCCTATGTATGACCACCCTTGCTTACACATTCTTGGAGGAATTGTGGCCTTATTAAATAGGAAATTCCCAAGAATTTATTGTGCAATTCCTTCAAGGAATCCTGATGACCTCATGCATGACCTGTAAATTTTTTTAATTATACAACTCATAGTTATCTTCCCTTTAATCCCAATATCAACTAGGCCTTCCATAGAACTGACATGCACCAACTATTTATAGTGAATTTTTAGTTAATTTATTTCCCACTAATTATGAATTAAATCATATTTAACTCATTGGACCTATCTCATCTCTCAATTATAACTAGTTAAACCGATTTTAACTCAAATAATTGAGTTAACTAATTACAACTCACATTTAACTATAAGTGGACCCCCTAAAACTTAGGATGAACTCTACATGCCTCCAATTTAACCCTCAACTCAAATTACTGAGCTAACTAAGCCTTCCTAGCTTAGTTAACACTTACAAGGTTTCATGTGATGGAATTACATTTTTACTTCTAATTTAATTAACAGAAAATTAAATCAAAAGCCCCCTTGGCGGACCATTTCTTGGTGCCATTTCAACAAGGAGGACTCAAGCAAGCAATAAAGGAACAAGCAAGGGGGCACAAGAGGAAGTTTGGACAAAAAGAAATAAGGGGAAGAAAATAACTATGTATTTGTTGGTAATAGTGTGCATATGGGATTTAGCATGTTGGTATTTGATGCATGGTATTTGCATTTATTTTTTGGTCATGTTTTTTTTCATTGGCATGGGATTTTCTTGGATTGAAAATGATGTACAACCTTTCCTTTTCCATTTCTTGGATATCCATGATGTAATGGGTTCCATGTTTTGGTTAAGCTTTGGATTTTCGATAGATTTTGGATCTTAGTTGAGGTGGTCTCAGGAAAATTCCCAAGGGTTGAAGGTGGCGATGGTTTTCTCCTAGAACTCTTGATAGGTGGGTGGAGATAAGAAAAATCTTCTGGGTACGGTGAATAAATTCTAAGGCATCCAAGCTTGTATTGGTTTCAGTGATTTTTGGACCAATTTAGATGAAATTACTATTGTGGAGGGTAGGGTAGTTTAGCCTATAGATTCCCTAGTTGGTTTTGTTTTGGTTTATCTCATGTGACCCCACGTTCATGCTCGGAATATGGCGCGGGGTTGATTGGGTGAAAGAAATATTTGGTTCAGTGCAATCTATGGTTGGGTGGTACGTGGAAGTACTTGAATTGGTTTGATTTATACGTATGTTACTATGTGTTATTTTTATTGAGATAAAATATAAAATGTATTCATTATTTTGTTGATTTTATGACTGGTTTGTTCTTGATTCATTCTGATTAAATGTTGGTTATAGGCATGGTACATTATTATTGTATGATATTCTCTTGTTATGGATATTTTTCATGTTTTGATAAGTTATTCAATGGTTATATGAATGCATGACATAACTAGTCTTTAGTGCAACTATCTCGAGAGGGCCGTGAGCCTTCCTGATGATTCTCTGATAAAACTAATGAGACAATGAATATATATGCATTCATGACCTATAGTTACAATGTTTACGATGGGTTTGTTTATATTTTTATCATGTGTTTGGCCAGTTTGGGAAATATATGAACCTAACTATAGATTGTGTAGGCTTGTGATCATCATAGATTGGATTATGGAATTTTTTGGGTAGTGGCATTTAGCCTATCCCTGAAATTCCAACAGTGAATCCATTACCACAGGCACAAAACTAGGGATTTTTGGTTGTAACTGCATAGAGGACAACTTTTGTATGTGGTTGGAGTCTTCTAACCACATGGATTAGAATGCATGCATATGGTTGGGCTGTAAAGCTTGGTAAAAAGATAGTTCCATCTTAGGGAAATATCATTAATGAATGTTGTCCGATATCTGGGTGATCAATTGTCCCTGGGAGGTCACAATAAGTTTCAGGATGGTAGAACACACTTTTATAACTGGAACTTGGATGTTGGGTTATGCATAGTTACTCTCGTCTCATGTTTACCCTAGTGAGATTGTAAAAGTGGGTAAATGTGGGGTGGGCTGTTACAAGTGAATTCATCTTCCAGCCTAGACGATAAATCTTGAATGTTTACTAAAGTCGTTTTTTTCTTCCCTTTCTTGTCCTTCTTCCAGTTAGGATGTTGGTTGACATAGTGACCATATTGGAGGCAAAACATTTAACCTTTGATAGGTCCTTTTTATTCCTCTATCCCTTTGAGACTTTTCCCTTATTGGTACCCTTCTTCACCTTTCCTTCTCTGCTACGGTGACATTTTCACACTGCTTCTCCAGCTTTGGTGTCGTGTCATTGCTACTGGTGCCATTAACCAAGATGAGCCTAAGATCCTCCTAAGTGAAGTCACTCCATAGATGATCCCAAGTCGGAAGAGTATCTCACCGTGGATTTAACTTGGATGGACATGCCCAATTCTTTGGTAAACCCATTGAGTTCTATGCACACTAGCTCATCGTCAGTTGGATTGTCTCCAAATACAACCAATTCATCTCTGATAAGTGAACTCTAGTGAAATAGGATGTAACATCCTCGCCTTTGTGCTATTTGATGGTCCTCAACTTCTCTTTTAGAATCATATTCCTATTCTCAGAAGGATTTTGATACAATATTACCATGGCATCCCACATATTCTTACCTATTTTTTTCTCTGCGATATGTGGAACAATGTGTTCCTTAACTCCGTCAAGGATCATCCTCTCCGCTTTATCATTATTCTTTTTATAAGTAGCCAACTATTTCTTATCTGTCAATACGACTATCACATTTTCTACATACTCCTTAAGGTTATAATCATCCAAAAGGAATGACATCATGGCTTTCCAAACACCAAAGTTGGAGGCTCCATTCAACCTGTCATGATCTCTCAATCCTATTATGGCTAGCTTTTGGACATATGTGAAAATTAAATAAACTAGAGAATAGCTAAAGAAATAAAACTGGGCTAAAACCATCACTTTCTCTTCCTATGCCCTGCATTGATTTTTTTATGCAACCAACTCACAAAATAGAATAAATTATAGTTCAAAGACTTATAAATCAGCCTCTTCAAGGGGGAAACCACCTTTAAATTATGTAAATGAACAATTCTTGGATGATACAAATGAAAAAACCTCCTTTCTATATATAGGAGTCCAATGGGTCACAATATAATCCTAGCCGATGTAACAATAACAATGTAAGTGCACAAAAATAACAATATTGGGCTTCTATGGGGCATAATAATAACAATATGGGGACTCCATGGGCACAACAATAACAATAAGCGGGCTATACTAACAATCAAAATAAGGGGATACACTAGTATTATAGGGACCTAGCATGCCCCTCTCCTTCAAAAAAGTGTTTTCCTCAATGATTTAGTAGTTCTGGATGCTTCTGTATAAAATTCTCATCCTCCCATGTCGAATATTCAGCGGGTAAGTTCTTCCACTTGATGAGATACTTTGAAATTGATCGATTTCATAGCTGTCATGTTCTTGTTTCTGTGGCTGATTTAGGTTCCAATGTGATTTTTCCTTCTTCGTCAAGTTCTAGCAATATTGTTTGAACTAGGAGCTTGTCACCTATAACATTCTTTAAGCATGAAACATGGAAAACTGGGATCATTCAAGAAGATGCAGGAAACTCCAATTTGTATGCCATAGCACCAATATTTTTCAACACCTTGTAAGGACAATAATACTTTGGTGATAATTTATTATCCTTGTTTTAGTGTGTTTTGCGCACGTATGTACAAAATCTCACCAACTTAAGGGGTGTGGTTTACCCACTTAAGTTATTGGTCACAGGTAGAAAAAAGAGGTGGAGTCAAGCAAGTTAGTGGAACAAGCTAGAATCATAAACATACTTGATAGAGAAATAACATGCATATATAAACTAAAACTAAACTAAAACTAAAAAAAATAAACAAAAGCTCTGAGTAGAGTAAAAAAACTACAATAATCCGAACGATGGCTCTTCGGCCTCTCTTATTGAGTGTTGTTATGAAATGAGGATGAAACTTTAACCCTCTTGCTAAAGGGCCCCTAGAACATGGGTTCTAAGTCCTGATGCAAGGATGTTTTTACTTCCAAGCTTGCCTCGATGCAAAGTCTCCCTCTCTCTACTATGGTGGATTGAACTTGTTGGATGGCCAACAATTGAGTCCCCTCTATCTTCAGTTCTGGATCACACACTACTGATATAGATTGGGAAATTCTAGCCAGCATAACAATGTGTTCTCAAATTATTCATCTCATGGTGGTCGTATATAGGAGAATTTAAATCCTCCTTCCCTCTCTTGGTACATTATGGATGGTGACCCAACAGAGGGGGATGATTCCTTTGTGTGCCTCAAATATTATATTGTGTGCTCACTTGATGTATAAGGAGGCTTTGGTGGTTGTCCTTAGGCAGCTTCAAGTGAGGAATCACTGTCCTAGAGTGTGCTTTTTGTGGTCCTGGAAAGTAACTTTTGCCACTCCCATGATTGCGCGCATTTTAGGTCATAAGGCGTACAAAGTCTCTCTTCACAAAGGATTATGCACACAAAATAATTTATGACTTGCTCAATTCGATTTTTCCTCAGACCTTAGAGATTTTTAAATACATTCCAGATTCTCTAATGTCTTTCAGCCATGTAAATCCTTCTGCCTGACATTAATTAATTTCATATTTTTCTTGTACGATTTTCCAGTGTTAACAGTTTCCCCCTAATGTGTGAGGTCTAGGAAGAACCGTATAGCTGAAATACATTATAGTTTATTTTATGTATATCGTGCGTAGAGAGGGAGAGACCTGCATGAAGCTGGGAATTGGACACACCCTGCACTGATGCGAATAATGACCATGTCCTATGGGACCCTTGTAATCAAATATGATACAATACATATACAAATTTTTTACAAGGCTGGCATGTTCCATGCTTGTGATGTTGTGCCTAGTTAAACAAATCTATTTGATAGATACAGGTTAGGTCTATGTCACTAATATGGTAGTGATATGGTGGTTGCTGACGACAACTGTTGACGCCCTTCAGGGAATTCTTTCTTTGACAATAAATGGAATCTGGTACCCATATGTGTAAACTTGGTATGGCATATAGCTACGCATTGTATGCATAGGTGCTGGCTGGGACCTTCCATTATAAGCATTGTTGAAAGAGACGTTTATGAAGGCACGACTCTTCGATGAATTTGATCATAGTGAAATGGTTGTAAGGTATGATACCATCTTGACATGAAAGATTTTGTTGTAGTCGAATGTCAGGAGGACCAATGACATCTTTGGGCAATGATGTCTCCCACAGTGCCACCTGAGGATGCCCCTTTTATGGAGAAGGGTGATCCAAGGTACCGCTTCCTTTTTGGAAAATAGGTGTTGAATTCGACAAAAAGGAAGCCTCAACCGAATGAGGGGTCGCTGACATGAAGGGTTAGGGACATGGATGTGATGGGTTTAACATAGGCATGTTGGCGAGGGGTGACTGAAAACTGATGATGGGGATTCAATGGCCCAAGGTCAAAGTGTATTAAGCAGCTTGGCAGAAGTCATAGTTATTTCTAGTGGGGAAATCCCTGGAGTCGATAGGACTTCCAGGGTGGGTAAAGACTGGCTATGAGTGTCATGGTGGCTTATGTGTGGGGGTGTGATACTCTAACCAAGGGTGTTCAGGGACTGCTGCCATGGGAGAAAAGATGAAAGCGAGGGTGGGGGATGTAGTGCACCATTTGAAGTCTTTGTACACTTACCAAAAGAATAAAATATTGGGGTTTGGTTTGTAAAAAACACAGAGATGGGTGCCCCAAAACATGAAAGTATTCGATCAATGATATTGTGAGGAATTTATTTTGCTATGTGTGGGGGCCCCATTGGTTGTTCTCTTATGTGGGGTCGATGAAGCGGATGAAAAAGTATCACAGATGGGATTATCCTGGTGGAGGTATGGTGAGCCAAATGTGAGGCACGGTAGTGCGCTTTTGATCTACTTATACAACCTGGTCGTTCGAGAAGGGGGTTTTTATTTTGTATGATAAAACTTGAGCTTTTGCATGGTGGATGGATGGGCATGAAGTGCTTCCTTAACTAGAGTGGTATGGACATTGCGTTACTTTTGTTGTGGTATATGGTCTACTATGGGTGACGAGTGCCATGGGGGGGATGCTCTACTGACCAACGGGGTTGTTTATCATGTGCAGGGTGAGATGATGATAAAAATGGTTGGATATGTGGAACCTATGGCTAATTTCTGATGGAGAAATGATCTTAGGATATGCATAGTTTTCTGGGACTCTATCATGCTAGGGGTAGAATGATACTTGGTTTGAAACTTTCAGTGGATGGAGTTGTGAATAGTTTGCGAGATTTTCCTACAAAAACAACTACCTCAAGTGAAAGAATCTTCTTTATCAAATATTATTGAAAGTCACGAGCTTTAAAAAGAAGATGAGAGAGGACATACCTACCGGGACTAAAAATTTATTTTTTTAGGAGTGCGAATGTGTGGCATCGCCTCTGGGCATTATGGAGTGTTGATCACAATGTTCCTTTCGGTCTGGTGATTAGATACTCTAAGCTCCAGTTTTCCCTTAGGATTTTTTACTTCGCTCATATTTTTGATTTCGGTTGCGGTTGCCCCAGATTGAGATCATGGGGGTCATTGCTGGTTACTGCCCCTTGTCAAGGATCTCCCTATTTGTTTGTTCCTCGTCTTCTTTTTGCAACATTTGGAGGATTTTCATAATTCTCTTGGTTGTATGGTTGCTGATGAGCCTAGGAAGGTTTGCAAAAGATAAACTGGTGCATTACGTTGTGCTAGTGGTCCATTTTGTGCAGGGAATGGGGGATATCGGTTCCCTTGTCCCTGTTTGGTATATGAGTGTCGGGGTGACTTTCATGATAGCTAGGTTGTGATACGTTTTGAGTAGAATCATTTGAGTATCCAGGGTATTAATTACTGCTACCTAAATTTCCTTGGGCCAAAGACCCAATCGAACTATTTTCAGAATCGATATGCATGGTACTACTGCTGCCTAGGTGATCTTGGGAAAAGGATCCAATCAAATCGTCTACAGGATCAATGCACATGGTACTACTGCTGCCTAGGTGATATTGATTCAAATACCTGATCAAGCCGTCTGTAGAATCTACCTACCTAGGTGTTACTATTGCCTAGGTGATCTAGGGTCAAAGACCTGATCAAGCCGTCTACAGAAGCTACCTACCTGGTAACTCCCTGAGTATCATGGGTGTTACTGCTACCTAGGTAATCTTTGGTCAAAGACCCGATCAAGCTATCTACAGAATCTATCTATCTGGTAACTCTCTGAGTATCATGGGTGTTACTGTTGCTTAGGTGATCTTGGGCCAAAGACACGATCAAACCATCTGCAGAATCTACCTACCTAGTAACTCTCTAAGTATAATGGGTGCTACTGTTTCCTAGATGATCTTGGGTCAAAGACTTATATCAAAACGTTTGCAATAGACGACACACTTGGTAACTCCCCCAATACATATTACTGCTGCCTAGGTGACCTTTGGTCAAATACTCGATCAAACCGTCTGCAGTAATCGATGCGTGTGATAACTCAAGAGGATGAGGAAACCAGCTTCCCTTGTCCCTGGTTGGTGTGTGGTTGCTTGGGGTGGAAGAGGGACAAATGGCTTTCTTTCTAGTGACCATGGCTCCTCCTATAGGTACAGGATGGTACGAGGTTCATTTATGGATTCCTGGGTGGAGGGATCCTCTTTATAGGATCGCTCAATGGCGTGTAAGGCATCCCCATATCATGGGATCTCTAGGAAATGATGGGTATAGTGCCCATAGCTATTGCAGATAGCACATGCATGATTGGTATGTAATGATTTACCTTTAGCTTTGGTGGTAGGCTCCTTTTTATGGGAACGCGACGTCTCGATGTTCGTCTCAGAGCCAAGGAGTGGTTTTAATTCATCCAGCTCTGGGAAAATATGGGTAGGGTGAATTATTACATTGCATATGGTGAAAAATGATGATTCCCGTTGTATGGTGAGAGTCATCATCTTATTTCCTTTGTTTTCAGTTTTCATGGCCGTAATCACTGGTTTTGCAATGGAAATTTCCTTTGTAGGGGTGGTTTCGACCGTTTCTTGGATGGGTGGGGCCTCCTAGAGACTAAAGGGCTTCAACCCTATGGCAGTGATGTGAGTGGCTCCTATTCCCATAGGGGGAATGAGGTACCAAAATGGTATTACCAATGACATGTTTGGTAACACCAGTGTTTCCAAAACCTGTTGGGAGACGAAACCAACTTGGGGGGTAGAGGAAAGGGGTTTGGGAATTGGCATAGGCTAGAGATACTGCCATGGTCGATGAATTAGTGCCATTATTGCTCGTGTTCATGTCCTGACTAGATTCGACGCTTGATGTGGACATCATGCACACCAGAGCCCTTGTGGCATCAGGTGATGACTCAGGGACAATGGGAGGATTTCCTAAGAATGATCCTAGAATAGAAGATGGTTTGAATTTGGCCAGGCCATATTCTTGCTATCGTGAAAGCACATCTGAGGATGTATCTACGTAGGGTAGAATTACATCAATTTTTGTTAAGGGCCCCTTCTCGCTATGCGTCAATTGGTCTACAGTAATGATGCGGTCCTTGTGGGGGAACATCATAATGCAAAAAACAGAGGATGTTAAGGCTAACATGGCGTACATATAAATCCGCCCAAGGAGTATATTATAATACAAGTGAGCATCCAATAATTCAATGTCTATGTGGACCGTCTTTCTGGCTAAGCAAAACTGGGACGTTTTGGTAGACGCTGATGGGGGTCGAAGGATGACCATCGTATGCTCCGGGCATGATGACTAAGGGATTTAGTTCAGGAGACCCTAACTTCTGCCAAACATTTTTTGACATGATGCACGTGGATGCACCCTCGTCAATGACACATTGGTGAATTGTGATATTATGGACCGACACTGGTATCTAGAAGGAAACCATTGAAGGAAGCCTGGGGGTGGCTTTGTCTAAGTCAAAAGTCATTAGGAATGTATCGGTAGGGTTGATAGTGCCTAATGCAGAAGGTAAGGCTTTTCGTTTTTTTGGGCATGACTGCAATACTAACACAGAAAGTAAGGCTTTCCATTTTTTTTGGGCATGATTGCAATACTTCCAAAGCTGACATAGCAGCAGGAGATTGTGCTAAATAATCCATGATACTAAAATTATGGGCCACTTTGAGTAGTTTCCTACTCACCTATTGGGTCCCTTCGCCATGTTTGGCAATGGTTCGATAGGAATCTTTAAAATGGTCAAAGGTGCAGTTGGTGCACTAATACTTGCCCCTGACGCATTGGTGTCTGGTGGGGTGTCATAATTTCGATTTCATGTTTGGAAGAACATCTCTTTGCTGGTCATGTAGATTTCATGGCTACTTTTCCTATAGCCGTTTATGTTTTTTTGATGAGTGCTTACCATCCCTTGATGGGGGAAAGGTTCCTGCATCACAGCTAGTTGCTGGGAAGATCCTCCTTGTCCTCAGTCACTTTGTAGCTTCTTCAGCTTAGGGAGATTGAGAAAGTTGTGAGTATATTGTTAAGACTCACCACATATCCAACAAGAATGGTTTGTTCAGACGGGTGGCCTTTTGCTCTGTCGTTGGGCATTGCTTGGCTCCTAGCTCTAATTTCAGTTGGAGTTGCCTCCAACCTGGGATCGTCGCGGGTGTTGCTACTTGTTTCCCCCTGTCTAGGATTCCCTTTTGGATTTTTTTTTTTTCCTTTAACACGTTAGGAGGGTAGTTATCCTAGTTATATTGGTGAGGCTGGTTTTGGGAAGGCTGCACAAAGTTCACCTGCGCATTAGTCTGCATAAACATGTCTTGTGCTGGGGACTGAGCATAACATGGTCCCTGGTTTGCACCTGGCTGTTGGAGGGGACCTTTTCCGTCAGTGTTTCTCTCTATGTACTAGGTCCCCTAAGCTGAAGGATAGGGTCCTCCTTGGTAATACGTTGGTGCCCTATTGATCAAATCTTTTTGAGGCATATGATTACTTTGAAAACCAGGTTGAGGTACGTTCTGGGTAGAACTGTACATGTAACCGGGGTTTTGACTGCTGCTGCCTAGGTATCCTCAGGTCAATGACCCAATTAGTGCATCTGCAGAGTTCGACGTGCCTAGAAATTCTTGATTAGTTTGCAGGAGCGGGGCATTGGGCAGGATATTGTAAATGTATCCTGACTGCGTATAAACCAGCTCAAGCTGCTGGGCTTTGCTGATGGTGTCCTCTTCGGATGTGGGATTTTGTTGCACCACATCCTTTGAAATCTCTTCCTTGAGATTTTTCAAGAACAAATATAAAACAACCCGGTCATCGAGTTTTGATTTACATAAACTACAACACTACCTGCATTTGTGGAGATAGTCCGACATATGGACAGCAGGGGTTTGTCTAAAATGTGTCAGTAATTCCATTCCAGAATCATGGTGAATGGGTAACTGAAAATATTTTAGGAATGTGGTGGCGAGGGCACTAATGGTTCCATGTGAAGTAGAGGGTTCCACATACCATTTCGCAACTACTCCTGTCAGACTGCATTGAAATAGCCTAAATCGAATAGTGTCGTCAATAATACTGTTCGATGAGCACCATAGGTGGAAGGTCATGGCATGATTACCTGGGTATTCCGCTTGCTTTCCTTTGAAATTTGGAATATCTGAAGGGAGCTTCATGGGCATGGGAGGCCATGTAGGGTTGTGTGCGATGGGGTAATTTGTCAGCTTGGTTAAATCGGGTAGATTCAACGAAGCTAAGAAAGGTGACTGGGAGGTTGATGGCATTGCAATGTGAAAAAACACAAAGTTCTGGTTAGGAAGAGGGTTGGTCTATGACGTACCCTACTGTGTATTCGACTGAATTCCTGAATGGGTCCTACTCATTTTCCCCCTAGGGGTCGTGGGAGGAGTGGTGTGTGGTGTGGTGTTGGGAGACCGACCACAGTTCCCAACTAAGAATTCCCCAATAAAGGATGAACTAATAATGTTGGCAACATTCCGTCTTTGATGCCTAAATGAAGAAAGACCTAGAACCCCTCCCAGTAATGGGGAGAGGTCCAAAATACGCCTAGATCGAGGAGGTCCCGTTGGGTCCATTCTGGTGTCGAATAGGTTTGGTTTTGGAAAAAATTGAGAGGATAGAGTCTATGATCAAAGAAAAATTCTGGTCACATACATAAAACAAAGTGAAAATAAAATAAATTTTCCCTTTAAATTAATTCTATGTGATCAAGCAATCCAAAAAGTGGTTTTTGTTTGTTTGCGTATGATACTCAAAATCCTAGAAGACCTATTCTTCCTCACACACTCAAATGTAACTAGGCCTTGAGAATATATCTTGCAAGTGTTGGCACCATGTCCCATAAGAGCTGGCGATGCACCCAGCCAGCCGAAGAAAATCCACCAAGGTAAGGGTAGAGGGTCTGGCACTTTCCTGCACTGTTGCCTATAGGGAAAGGATGCCCTAGATTTGGCCACTAAGTACCACTGTCCCACGTGAGCATTCGAGTCTTGGTCTTGTTGGTAAGTCAGCTAACAGTACCGAGTATTAGCCAAGTCGGGTAGCCTTGACTAATACCTGCCCTTACTACATCTAAGTCTAACCCCCTTTGAAATGGGTCTCTGTTGCACTCGAGCTTTCTTTCACATAGGCTAATAGGTGGATTTAAAGCTCCCTAAATAGTCAAATTCTATGTTTCAAGAGGAAGAATGATAAAGGTGGCTTATCATATACCTACCCCCTTGATCCTAACTTAAACTATAAATTATTTTGTGGCCCCTATGGGGAGAAATTAGTGAGTTTGGTTAAGTTAGTTTTAGGTGTCTTCTCTTGGCTTAGTGGGTGAATGTGTGTGAGAAAAAAGTGGACAAGCACATATTTTTAATGTGTGGATATGCATTGATGCTTTTCAAAATCCCATATTGAACTATGTTGTAATTTTTCTTCCTCAAAAGAAAAACATGTGCGGATATGGGCTGCTTTCTATTTTTCCTAGTTAATCTATGTGATCAACTAAAGGGAGATGGAGAGTTGTGAATAGAGAGTGTTCATGTGCTTTCCTAGGATCACTGGAGGGTATAAAGGCAGCAAAGATTACTTGCTCTTCTATCGACAATCCAATCCTAGTCCCGAAATCCTAGTGCAAAAATTGAACTAAACTAATAACTTTTACACTAGAAAAAATAAACTAACTAAGCATGCATGGACTTGGGCCACTTACTTTGGCTATTTATCTTGGTGTGTTGGTACCTAAATTTGCAAAACATAAAAATCTTTCGAAATGCAAGTTATTTTCCCCCCCACTTAAACTATGTTTGAACTTTGCAAAAATTATCTTGAAATAAAACTGACACTAAGCCTAGAAAAATCAACTAAGAGTGAGCTTTAGCAAGCTGCGGGGTACCTCAACCAGTGCTGCTAGATTTATTATGGACTGCCAAGAACTTTAAAACCAGGAAAAGATAGAAATGTGGGAGAAATTTCTCTTTATGTCTTTTGAACGCAAAAGGCTGAAATAGGCATGATGTCTACGGGGGGTTAGCTCTGAACGCATGCCCTAAGCGTGTTTGTGGGAGGAAAAAGTGTGCAAATTCCTGCAAAAGTAATTTTTGGAGTTGTTCTGCTTCAGTATATCACTTGGGATGAACTAGGGACTGCAAGAGAAAAAGGAGGAAATTCAGCTCCACTCCACAGCACAGACAGGGGTCTCTACCAAAAAAAAGGCACAATGACATAAACTTGGTAATAAACGTTAGTGGAGTCACCAATCTCATTTTAGTGTGTTTAGTGAACGTACATATGAAATCACACCAACTTAAGAGGAGTGTTTTACCCACTTAAGTTATTGGTCACAGGCAGAAAAAAGAAGTGGAGTCAAGCAAGTTAGTGGAACAAGCTAGAATCATAAACATACTAGATAGATAACTAGCATGCATATATAAACTAAAACTAAACTAAAACTAAAAAAAATAAACAAAATATATGGCAAAATCATTTATGGCTTGCTCAAATTTGATTTTTCCTCCGACCTTAGAGATTTTTAAATACTTTCCATATTATCTAATGTCTTTCAGCCTTGTAAATCCTTCTTCCTTACATTAACTAATGTCATATTCTGCTTGTACCAATTTCCAGTGTTAACAATCCTTATTAGCTTACTTGAGGGACATTTTTTTGTATGGTTGTAGCTGTAAAAATACCCAGTCACCTACATCAAAAATTCTTTCACTGCGATGTTGAAATGCCTGCTGTTTCATTTGATTCTGTGCCAAAGTGAGGTTATCATTTAAGAGTTGGAGAAATTTTTGTTGATGCTCGATGTGATCTTCCATTACTTGAGCCTTATAATTTTCTATTAAATATGATGTGACAGACGATGGATGATATCCATAAAGTTCCATAAATGGGGTCATTTTTTCTATAGTACAGAAGGAATTGTTATACAACCATTCAGCTAGAGGTAACCACTTGACCCATTGTGTCTGTTTATCAAATACAAAGAAACGAAGATATCCTTCCAAACATTTGTTCACTATCTCAGTTTTCCCATCAGATTGAAGATGATATGATGAGCTATGAGCTAATTGATAATTCCATCAAAAAATAATTCTATAAAAATGGGATCTTTGTCGCTTACAATGATATTTGGGTTTCCATGTAGCTTTTCAATTGTTTCCATAAATGCATTCGCAACTGTACTTGATTTCAGTGGATGAGAAAATGTGCAAAAGTGCGCATACTTGGTAAGCCTATAAAATACCACCATGATGATAGTATTTCCTTCGGACTTGGGTAAACATGTGATAAAATTCATCAAAACCTCTTACCAACGTTGACTTGGAAAGAATAAAGGTTGTAACAGACCTAGGGTCTTAATTGTCTCAATGTTATTTTGTTTGCAAACCAAACATTTTGCCACAAAATTTTGAATATCAATTTTAAGGCCATCCCACAAACATTCCTTATTGACCATGTGGTAAGTTTTAAAAATATTAAGTGCCCTCCTAAGGGAGAGGTGTTCAGTTCCAAAAGAATATTTTGTTTGAGTTGGGAATTCTTACAATGATATAAGTAACGTTTTTATGATAATGAATCATTTTTCCAACTAAATGTTTCAGATGTACAAGGATATTGTTGCAAATTTTCAATGAGTGTCCACACCTCTTCATCATCCTTCCATTAATCCCTTGCTTTGGTTATCCACTCAGGTTGGATAATAGAAATCACACAAAAAATTCTTCCACATCCTCATCCATTCTTTAGAGTTCATCTGTAACAACATTTTTCTTCCCTTTTTTGTATATGATTTAAAAGTTAGTACCCAACATATTTGTGACCCATTTATGCTACTCTTCTAAAGATAGTCTTTTTTCCAAAAAGTAATTAATACTATTATGATTTGTTTTTACCTTGAAGTGTCTTCCTTCTAGGTAATATATCCATTGCTTTAGTGCATGTAGTATTTCCAACATTTCCTTCTGATAAATAGGTTTCAGTAAATACTTTCCTTTGATTGGAAAATTTTCAAAATTAATGGGTCTTCCTTTTTGCATTACAACTGTACCAATTCCATTTCCTGAGGCATCAAATTCCACAATAAAACATTTTTTGAAGTCTGGCGTAGCTAAGACCACTGCTTGGCACATTTCTTCTTTAATATGTTCAAATGCCTTAGTTTTTTCTGGAGTCCAAGAAAATGCATCTTTATTCAATAACTATATTAGACGTGTTGATATTCTCCCATAATTCTTAACAAACTTTTGATAATACCCTTTTAACCCCAGAAATCCTCAAAGATGCTCTATCATTGTGGGGATTTTCCATTCCTTCATGGATTTAATTTTGTTAAGTTCTGCCTTAACACCCTCATGACATACAATATGACCCAAATATTCCACCTCCCATACTCCAAATAGACATTTGGAGGTTTTAATATAATTTTTTCTCCTCCAATAGTTTGAGCACCCTTTCAACATGTTGAACATGATCCTTCTAAGACTTGTTGTAGATTAGTATATCATCAAAAAATACTAAAAAAAAAATTCTAAGGAAGGGTTTGAAAATGGAATTCATCAAACCTTGAAATGTGGAAGGTGCATTAGTAAGGCAAAAAGGCATGACCAAAAATTCATAATGACCCTCATGAGTTTTGAATGTTGTTTTCAAAATTTCTTCAATCTTCATTCTAATTTGATGATATCCAGAATGAAGATCTAGATTGGTTAAGTAAATTGCTCCATGTAATTCATCCAATAATTCATCAATTAAGGGGATGGGAAATTTATCTTTAATAGTGAGCTTGTTGAGCTCCCTATAATCCAGACACATATGCCATGATCCATCCTTCTTGTGCACCAATACAACTGGAGCAGAGAAAGAAATTTGAATAGGTTGAATTATACTAGCCTCTATCATTTCTACAACCATACATCAATCTCACTCCTTTGATAATAAGGATATATGTAAGGCCCGATGTTTTGAGGAACACTTCTTGGAATCAAATGAATAGCATGATCATCATCACGAATAGTTGGGAGTCCTTTTTGGATTCTCAAACACCTTGGAATGATTGTCCAATACTTTTTGGAGATCTGGAAAAATAAATAATTTTGATGTTTGAACCTTTAGTGAGAATAATTGTGCAATTACACCTCGTTTTTCTTTCTTCAGAATCTTTTTCATGACATTAGAGTTCATTATCTTTCTCGGATTCCCTGCGATACCCTGTAATTAAAATTCCTTTACTTTCGAAAAAGATTCAATTTTTTCTTTTTTGAAAATTAAAAGCTACCATCCCTAAGGATGGTAACCATTGTACTCCTAATACAACATCAACACCACCCATTGGAATTGATAGAATTGAACTATTCAATACATATCCCTATATGGTTAGCTTGATATTATGGCTCTTTCCAAAGAAAATTTTAGTTCCTCCATTTGCAACCATCACTTGACACTCTGGTGATGGGTATAAGAATAAATTCAATTCCTTGGCTACCTTATAATGAATAAAATTATGGGGACTATCCTAATCAATCAGCACTATTACATTTTTCTTCTTGATATTTCCTTCTACCTTGAGGGTTTGAGGAGTGGTAATTCCTACCAATGCATTACAGGATATGGTCAAATTCATTTATTCTTGCCCTAGGGTTGGTTCCTAGTGTATATCCTCCTCTTTTGAAGTTTCTTTTTCATTTTATTCCTCCTCTTCACAATCTATGTAAAATAATTTCTTCTCAGCACACTTATGACCTTTAGTCTATTTTCCATCACAATTATAGCAAAGCGCTTTTGTTCATTTTTATTCCAATTGTTTTGGTGTCAACCTTGTAGGTTGTGGAAGTCTAGGAGTAGCAACACTACCATCTCTCTATATGTGAGTGGTCAGCTTCCTTCTTGCCATAATTTTTCTTTCCAACCTGAATGCCTTATCCAATGAATCAGGTTCCCAAAGGCGAACCTCATTTTGGATGTTATCCTTTAAATTCCTTATGAAGACATCAATCATATGCTCCTCTAGAATATCCTTACCATTATATTCAATTTTTGGAGGTTCTCAATGTGCTCCACCATTAAACCCTTTTGTTTGAGATTTATCAATTGGCTAAAGAAAGTGTTGCTATTTGTATCCTCATAATGTGCTATCATTTCCTCCGTAAAATTGACCAAGTGATAATTTTTTTACGAGAGAAAAGGCATTGACACCATACAAATGTATTGGGTTCTAAATATAAAGTTTCAATACATACTTTGTGTGTGTTTTTCACATTATGGAGATCAAAATATTGCTGCATATGTAATATGCATGTTACGAGATCCTTGCCATCAAAATTCCTCATATCGATCTTTGGAATATGGTGGGTCTTCAATCCAATGTTAGAGTTTATGAAATCATGATTAAATTTTATTTTGTTCTCATCATGAGTTTCCTCTAATACCTTTTCGCCATTAGGAATCATTTATTGTAGCAACTTTGTCAAACCTTCCTTCAAACTAATCTGGATTTATGCAAGAACACAAAATAATACAGAAATAACCATAAACATAGAGATGCAGCAGAAATAAGGCTTCATTTCATTCATATCAAATAACGGAAATATGCTTACAAACGTAATGGAAATAAAATAGCTAGGGTGCTGGTAGCGAATCTCTGAGAATATATGTGGTGGCTACAGACCTATGAACTATGCTACAATGAGGCTTGAGGGCCTATTTATTATGGAGAAAAAATGGAGAACTCTAAACATCCAAAACCCTAACCCTAGGAGATGAAGCGCCAAAACTATGGGCCCTGTTTGGGTAAATTGGTGTTTCAACTTCCCGGGGATTTAACTTCAACATACTATCTCCGTTTGACACACATGATACATCGTTAGAAAGATCTATCCGAGGACCACAACTTTCGCCATGAATATCAATTCCAAAATGGAATCATATGTTCGCTAGACAAACGATGCCCAAAAAACGTCGTTTAGGGCCTCAAAATGGCTCCGGAAGTTTAGGACCTGAAAAAATTCTAAAAATAGTAAATTTTGAAAAACTGAAAGAGAAAATGGTGGGGCCCCAAGTGGAATAGGCAGGTGGCCACCAATATCCACCTAGATCACAAACCTTCCGTGTATCCTTTTATTTTTTCTTCTATACCATCGATCTTAGCTTCCATACCATTATTAAAACCATCCATTTAAACTTCCATGCCATTCTTCAAACCATCCATTTTATATTCCACATCATTCATCTTAGCTTCTATGCCTTTCTTCAAACCATCCATTTTAGCTTCCATTTCATTTTTTGTTACTTTTTGCGAGAGCGATATTTGTTGCACTTGGTCTCATAATTTTGATATATCATGTTTCACTTCTTCCTCTTCATGCGTCATAGTAGAGCTTTCCGAGGACTTAATGGATTTTTGGGAGGAATTTTAGAATCCATTTTTTATATCTATGCTTCAATATTTCCCTGGAATCACTTTAAACTACTTTTTCAAACAAAAGTTATGCAATTTAAAAAAAACAAACACACACTTTTTTCTTACTTTTTAGGAGGTCGATATTGAACCTGAATTATCTCTATGATTTCAAATCTTCAATATCTAAAATCTTGTCCTGTAGTAGCCCTCTAAGTCTTCCTACCAATTCCACAAGTCAGACCTAATTTGGATTCTTCAAGACAAAGTTATGTTTGATCTCCCACAATGACCTAATTATGGGTTTGTTCAGTACATTGAACTTGTAGGGCATTCCACGTGTCACTTTTTCGACCTTTGGCTCTATAATTGATACACAAGAAACTAAAGTCCATGCAATTTTGGCCATTTTTTACAGAATTCCAATCTGATGCCTGAAACAAAATTTATGATGATTTTACTTCGGTTAACTATTTGAGATGAAATTTCAGAGCCTACAAAAACCCTAACATCCACAGATCATATCTACGAAAATATTGTGAATACAGGTCTAAAATTTTAACACAAAGCTCCTTAGGATTTTGGCTCAAATGGGTTTTTTTAAAGCTTTTGATCATCGTATAATAAAAATTACAGTGATAATACCAAGATGACCTATTTGTAGCATCAAAACCTTAGAATCCAAAGCTCTGAAACCAAATGTTATGCTACCATATCACAAAATAGAAGAAATTATTGCTCAACGACTTAGAAAGCAGGCTCTTCAAGGGGGAAACCTAATTTACATTATATAAATGTATAGTTGTTGGATGATAGAAATGAAAAAACCTCCTTTTTATATATAGTAGGCCAATGAGTCACAATATAATCCTAACCGACTTAACAATAACACTATTGGGCTTCTATGGGGAACAATAATAAAAATATGGGGACTACATGGGAACAACAATAACAATTAGGGGGCTAACCTAACAATAAAAATAAGGATATATACTAGTATTATAGGGACCTAACAAATTTACTCCTGCGAACCCTCTACACCTAAATTTACGTTGATACCATGTGAAATTTCCTTGATTACAATAACTGGAAATTAATCTTCTAACTTATGCAATTTATTTGTCTTCAGAAATTATTAGGGTAAATAAAAATCAATTCAGTATTACAATATTCACAAATAAAAATGAAAATTTTGAGAAATAATGCACACACACAAATTTATGGACAGCAAGAGTATTAGACAATTTCCTGGAAAAACCCCAATGTGGGGAAAAAAATCTACAAATGAGGGTTGAAATATTATTTCTTCAACAATTTAAAGAGTACATCAACTACTTTCTTGGCACTGGAAAAGCTCTTGTAAATTTATTCCACTCACAAATTAATATGGAAACCCAAGTTTCCTAAAAAAAATAAAAATGGCCTCCTAAGTGTAATTCACACTCCTGCTAGCAACTCGCACTGGAAACTGGAAATGAATATGACCCTACTATAGCTCTCATTGCCTCTTGAAAATCATTCATGTAACGCCTCCGTTTTCCTACACGTCAACTCAACAACTCGCACTTCCTCTAGCACCTGTCTCTGACAACTGGAAATTGCATTGTTGCCTAGTTATGCCCACTTCCTGGTACAACCTATCTGGAGATAAATTCAACCTCCCTTCATATCACTAGATTGTTGGAAACTCTATGGACATATCCTCCATAAACCTTCTCCCAAATTCTCTGTTGAAACCCCACTACTGGTGTCTCCATCTTCTTCAAATGTTCCCTTTCTAATCACTACAATTGGGTAAGTCAAATTTCTTGAATAATCTCCAATGTCTCATCGAATTGCTCTTATATTCTCTCATTGAGAAACCAACGACCACTTTCAAATCATAATCAATGGCTACGATCATCTCAACCCCATCAAGTTACTTTTTCGGAAGTATATTGAGAGAAATAATTTTTCCTCAATCAACTTGAATTAATTAACAAGTTTCCCTAAGTTAAAATTAGGGAAGTAATTTATAATTGTCCAATTAATCTAATTGCAATGTTTCTTGTGAAACATTTTCTGGGTATTGGATAAAATGTGTTCCTTAGCCTCATAGACACCACAAAGACTAGAAAACTTGTCTGTTGTTACCCAAAACTAATAATATCATTACCATGCCTTACGAGATACATATAAACATTACAGACAAAACCAATTTTTATAAAAATACAAGTGTGAGGAATAAATAGTCATTCATAATCCCAATTTCCATGGGAAAATATTATTATAGTAATCTTGACTACCCTTACAATGGTAATATCAAAAAAATGCAATGAAAGTGCATGTGGTATACAACATAGTTACCAACTTCTTGCAAACCCTCCAAAGTTCTTCTAAAAAGCTACATTTGGTAGTTGTTTTTATCATATTTCAAAAAACAGTGATCCTAGAATCCCCCATATATATATATATATATAAACCTTTTGAAACTAAGGTCTTAATATCTCATAAAGTTTCAAACAAAAACTTTAAATTAACCCAATTTTTTTTTTTTTAAAGTAGTAGCATTTTTTTTCAACATTCACATTACAACTTATTTGAAATAATTTAATCTCTAGTATCATTGTAACCAAATTCTTAAAATCAATCCTCAAATCAAAAAATAGTATTATCAATAACTCTCCATTTGTTTAGGGTTGAAATTAGAACTTGTTTAAAAGCATGACATTAACAACCTCGGACCATCGAAACTAAAACCTTAAAACACTCATGAACCGAAGAGTAGTCCACTATTTGTTGTATAGTAAAAATTACAACTTGATTAAAAATATACTTCTAACACTAGTATTTCTGTAATAAACTTAATTTTATTAATGACAAAAATATTAATTAAAAAAAAAACGTGCCAAACAATGAAATACATTAATATTTTTTATCTATAATAAATTCAAAAAATATTCGAAATAATAAAAAATAAAAATTATTAAAATAAGTTTTCTTTTTTCATAAATAATTTTTAAATTAAAATCAATAATTTTTTTTTAATTATTTATTAGGTTTGAAGGTTAATTTAATTCTGGAATTTATATTGTTAAAGTATTTTTGCTATTGGAAAATCACTGTTCAATTTTCTCAATATCTCTTTAAATGCATTTTCTTGGTACAAATATTTTGTAAATATAATAGAAAAAAAAAATATTATTTATTTTTAAAACTTAAAGAAAAAAATATAAAAAGATCAAATCAAAACATCAAATAAATAGGATACTATATTTTTGTTTTTTTTAATCTATTTTTAAATAAAATAATTTTAATAATTAATCTTTAAACTTAATTTTATTTTTATTATATTACTTTGAGTTTATTTTTTAGGGGATATGGATAGGTTGAGGAATTATTCTAATGTTTTTTTTAATAATATTTATTTATTTGTAGAACAGACCTGAGATTTAAATTTGGAAGAGCCTTTGTATATGATTATGAATAAGAAGCTTTCATTTAATAATTTTATTTTTAGTTTTATTTTATATTATATTATATTAAAAAAATTGTATTGTTGTGTTTTTAAATTAGTTTTTTTTTGTTTGTTTTATTTTTTAAATTATATTTTGATTTTAAAAAACATGTTTTTTTGAATGTGGAATTTTATATTTGTTTATATAGTAGATAGAATTTTGAAGTTGTAAGTAGGAGATCAGACACTCTTTTGAATAATATGTGAAAGGGTTAAGGAAATTATATAAATAAGGGACATGGTTAAGGGAAGAAAGAAAAATGATTAAATTAAGGTCAAAAATAGGTACAGTTGATAATAATAATAATAAATTCTGGTCAAAATTAGATAAAATTAATTTTCAATAACTTAATATAAAAGAAGTAAATTGGGAGAAAAAGTAAATAATAAAAAATAAAATTAATAAAACGGTTTTAATGAATAGAATAGTTATTAAAAAAAAGTCAAAATTAGTAGTTAGGATTATGAAAAATAAATAAAATTGAAAATGAAATAAATAATAAACGTTAACTTAATAAATTGGTTCAAATGAAAAGAAGTTAAATTCCTTTTCCCAATACCTATTCATTTATACTAATTTATTATTTTAATTTTTAATTTTTACCTTTTTTGAACTTTTATCTCTATATTACATTATCAACAATATTTTATTTTACTAATAAACCTTTGAAAATTTTTTGACTAAACAATATTTTCTTTTAATAATAAACCTTAAAAAATCTTTTGACTAAATAATGTTTATTAGTTTTCTTTTCATTTAAAATATTTTATTAAATTTATTGTTTATTTTTTACATTTGGCTTCCTTTTATTTTTTTTAATATTATGTTATCATTCTATTTTTAATAACACTAATGACTAATTTTCACCACCTTTTTTTATTATCACCTAAAAATTAATTTTGGCCTTATTTTTGTGACACCCTCATTAAGAGACAATTAATTACTATTGGTTAAAAGACTGTTAGTTTAATTAGTCTCTTTAGTTTTATTTTGTTTATTTTCTTTTTTTATTTTGGACAAAGAAAACTTATTGGCAATTGCTCATAATTTTAAATATTTCATTTTATTATTTACTGAGTATTTAAAAAGAAAAGAAAAAAAAAGAGGAAACCCTTTCTAGACTCTTGGTGAAGTTTTTGGAATTGGAAGTGGTTGGGAATCAGTTGGGAGACAGTTACTTACCCTCTGGAATAAAAGGAGTTCCAGAAGAAGGGTAGGGGTTCTGTAAAATTGCTAGCAAAGGGTGAAGTATCTTCTAGAGCTGGGTGGTAAACCAGTTGAAAATTACTTCTGCAACCCTTAGGAGCAAGAATTCTGTCTGTTGACTGGATTAATCCAGAGGTCACAGAAGAAGGAAATTATCCACTGATTTTCCTGTGGCACTGTTCAAGTTCCGGAGCTCGGGGGCAAGGTGAGGACGTCATTGCCTCTCTTGAAGGTTGGGAGGACCTCAGTCATTAAGGAGTTTTTTCCTCAGTACAGATAAGTATATCAAACTTGGAAATTCAGAAAGAGAAACTGTAGTTTAGCTAACTGTTATATTTCTTTTATTGTTAAAATGTGAAGGGAACAGAACTGTTTGTAATAGACTCCGAATCAAGAATGTTCTGAAACAAGAACAATGTGTAAATCAGGGAAATTGTGTGGAAACAAGAGTAACAGGTAGATGTTGGTTGCCTGTGACGAAAAAGACCATTAAATAGTGGAAAAAGCTTCTCGTAGGAGAAGGCAATAATGTTTGCTAAAAATATTCTGAAAGTTATTATGATAGCTTCTTAGTTGTTTTCTGTTATCGAGAAGGTTTAACTTACCACCTGTCTTGACATGAATAAAAGCAAAGAAATGTATTTTCTGACATAGTAAAAAGATTCTTTCTGGAGTTTTGTAGTACTATATAAAGAACTGTGGAAATAACAATGAAGCTCGTATTCTGTTTGAGATTACAGTAAACATGTGAATTCAAAACTAGGAAATTAAAGAGTATCATAGTAATGAAGAGCAGAATATGAAAAGGCCCAAAGTGAGCTTGTGGACTGGGGTTGGTAGGATAACCATCCCTGATCCTGCTCGTGGCTATTATCTATACGCAATATTTAAGAGGCAGACTAGCGCCTTATAACCAAGGGTATCATAGATAAACATTATTTCATAACTGTAATCAAACCGGTAGTGTGCATAACAAAACAAAATCCTTCGATAAATCTGAATCAAGAATCCCATAATTTATGAAAAGAAGTTACAGATACAAACTGCAAGTAAGCCACGGCACTTTGATGACCGACGGCGTAAAAAATAGAGAAACTACATGCTTAACTCGAGAAATGCAATATGTATTATGTTCATAGATTAAGATTTTTCTTTTGTGCCAAGAAACAGAATACTGTAATAACCTCTACCGAAATTCAACGACAAACTTTTCTTATAACAAAAACTGAAAACATATATTGAATGATGAACTGTTTAGAGAATTACGGGAAAACAAAAATATATATTTCCAAATGCTTCCATAGCAACCAAAACAACTGGAAATCAGCTACAGCAGTTAAAAACCCTTGTAAGCAGTTCTTAAGGGTATCCGACTGAAACTACATATTTAAAAGTAGAGTAAAGGTTATAAAAACAACTGAACCAGAACTGCGCCGAGGGCGAGTCTGGTCTATACGAAGAAAAAGTGCTATCGTATCAACAAAAACCTCATAATGTCCAGCTCTTTATTACATTTGAACGATAATACGACAAATAAAATTACACAGGCTTAAAATCTGGAAAACAAGCTAGGAGCCGAAGCGAGCTCTCGGAGGTTCGGTGGTCAAACCAGTTACTGACCTAAACCACCTGCACAGGTTGTTGAAAAGAAAGGACATTTAAAATGGCGATCGAGTTGTAGAGGAGGCCGAAAAAGCGGAAGCTTGGGGTTTTGTAAACCAACCTGTAAAAGAAATGAAAACAGAAGTTCGGTTAACATGCTAGAATAGATTGAATTATGAAACGCTAGAGCCATCCGTATGCAGGATTCTGAAAGATACCTGTAGATGGAACATGATCGCCTGGCCGGACAAACCTGGAAGAAAAACAACCAAGACAAACAAAAAAAAAATAGGTAAGTTATCAAGGGTTTCCAGATAGGAGCCGAGCCAGGATTTGGCTTTAAAGAAAAATCGAACTGAAAACAAAAACAGTAGTTTCTTACCTGTAGGTTCCGGTGATGAATCCTTGGGACCTTTGAATCGAAGTCTGAGAAGGCTGCATCGTGGCAAGATGGGAATCTCCACCATCTGTTGGCTTCTGAGAACAGTCGAAAGACATTCTTGGGGCTTGAAGATTATTACTAAACCAATGCTAATGAAATCACGCCATTTGAACGCCAAGACATAACACTTCGCCAAGGAAATTACCTGTAGATCAAAGCTCGGCACTCTAAGCAGGAGAGCGAGGCAGAATGAACAGGCTTTCTGGTGAACGGGTGTTTTGTTCCGCGGGCCTCTGCCCTTACCGAGAAACCCTGCACATTGAATACACCTATCCTCAGTGAAGTAATTACCCTGTACAACTCTGCGTGTTGGTCGAGGTGAGCCTGCCGTGAATGCAGAGCGGGTTAACAGGTGGCAAGTTTACCGCCATGTATGGTGGAGAATTAAGGCGGGAGCATATATATTCCACGTGATTTCACATCCGTATAAAACATCAAACTCCACACCAAAACCCTTATCCGAAATCATTTAATATATATGCAAGCCTTACAACTTGAACCATTATACCATGTGAACTACATAAGCGGAATTCTACGTAATTACAATAAAGTTTAATAACTTGGTGGATGCGTTATACTCGCCAATATTTATATAGTTGGGGTTTCGTCTCGTGTTTATATATATATATATATATATATATATGTATAATAATCCAAAATGTTAATCATTAAAACTGTCATACCGCTAATAAATTTTTTTTTTTGTAGGTATTTTACTGTGCGAGTTTGTCTTAGAGTGTTTGTGACAAGTGGTATCAAAGCATAGGTTGCTACACTGGGATCTTAAGGGGTCTACTAACAGAATGCTTGTGATTAGTGCACCAAGGGGAGAAAGCGAAATGGCAACACCATCACAACCTGAGGGGACTCAAATCCCCACCATTTTAAACCCGAAAATGTGGGTTCAGTTGACTGTAGAACAACACCAAAAGACTAGCCGACTGCTTGAATAACAACAGCAGCAAACTACATTCTTGCTAAACACGGTACAACAACTTCAGGAAGAAATGATAAGGGTTCGAAGGGATAATGAGAGGTTGCTTCAGGATCAAGAGAATATCCTAAAGAGTTTGTCAGATAGGCAGAATCAGGGGATGAAGCACCCCAGTGCTGAAAAAGAAGAAACAACAGAGCAAGAGGACTAGCAGACTCAGAATAATGCTGAGGACAGAACTGAAAGGAGTTTCTCACAGAGGAGTAAAAATAGAAACTATAACGAGGCAGAGTCGGGCAACTTTTCCGGTCAGCAGGACCTTAAAAGACAAAAAGTAGAGCTCCAAGGAGAATTTCGCAAGATTAAGCCACCGACATTTGACGATGAGGCAGAAGAAGCGGCTGAAGCTTGGTTAATAAATATAAACAAATATTTCTAGGTTTATGAGTACAACAGTAACTTAAAGGCCAGGCTGGCTATATATCAATTACGGGAAAAAGCCACCCTGTGGTGGGAGGAGGTGAAGAATGTGCGCATCATTGATGAATGCGACATAACCTGGGAACTGTTCCAAAAATATTTTAAAGATAAATATCTGACAGAGAGATTTTATGACGACAAAGAAAAGGAATTCCATGACCTTCGGCTGGGACAAATGACGATGGATGAATATGTTACAAAGTTCACTTCGCTGCTGCGATATGTACCTTATCTTCAAGAAGATAAGGCCAAGGTACAGAGATTTTTAAGTAGTCTACCTGCTCATATGAGAGAGCGGATAGAGTTTTTTAACCCTCAGACTATGGATGAAGCTATCCGAAAAGCACGATTGTGTTATCAGCAAAATAAAATCAAGAATGATGTGGGAAAAGGCTGGCAGCCAAAGAAAGGGCAGAAAAGTAACTCTACTTTTAAGAACAGTAAAAATAGCAATTTCAGGAATGCAGCACGAAACACAATCAACAAGCAGTTCAGGAAAAACCACCAAAGAATCAAGTGGCCAGTTGAGGAGAAGCCCACAGAAGCGTCAAGTAAACCTGAGCTTGGACAGAATTCTAAGCCTCCCTTACAGTGTTGGGGCTGTGGGGAAGCTCATTATTATAAGAACTGTCCCAGACGGAACAAAAGTGAAACTGTAGGAAATCTGCAGGAGGCATCTACAGTAGGAGACGTGGCACGTAGCGTACATCGTATCAATGTAGCACTAGAAGATCGGCAGGCTGATTTCCAGCCTACGATGATTGAACTTGAAGGTACATTACTAACTAAACTTGTTTCAATTTTGGTTGATCCTGGAGCAAGTTTGAGTTATATCAGTCCTAAGTTGGTAGAGTTATGTAAATTAAAAGAACAGAAATTTAGAAACTCGTGGCTGGTACAGTTAGCCACTGGGGCGAAACATAAGGTAACAACAAAAATTCCTAACTGTGTACTGGAAGTGGCAGAACAATAGATAGAGGTAGATCTAAATATCTTACCGTTGGGATCGTACGATGTGTTATTGGGTATGGATTGGCTGGAAAAACATTGGACAGTGGTAGACTGTAAGGAGAAGACCATCACATTTAGAAAACAGGATGGTACGCGGAAAGTGGTTCAAGGGGTTAAAAAGCCTATACAAATACGACCAATAACATCATCTCAGCTGGGTAAGTGTATTAGAAAAGGGTGCCAGTTGTATGCTATTCAAGTAGGATACACCGACTCTAAGGAAAAGGCCCCAATGTTGGAAGATATTCCTGTGGTGCAGGAATTTTTAGACGTATTTCCAGAGGAAATTCCTGGTCTACCACCCAAAAGGGATATTGATTTCACTATTGAGTTGCTGCCAGGTGCCTCACCAGTATCAAGAGCCCCATACCGGATGAGCGTGCCGGAGTTAACAGAATTAAAAATACAGTTACAAGAGTTTCTAGACAAGGGCTATATCCGTCCAAGTGTGTCACCTTGGGGCGCACCAGTCCTTTTCGTTAAAAATAAAGATGGGACAATGCGCATGTGTATGGACTACAGACAGCTTAATAAGCTAACTGTCAAGAACAAGTATCCTTTACCAAGAATTGACGATTTGTTTGACCAGGTGAGAGGGGCTAAGGTATTTTCCAAGATTGACCTAAGATCCGGATATCATCAAGTTCGGATTAAAGATGAGGATATCTGCAAAACAGCCTTCCGCACCCGATATGGTCATTACGAGTTTGTTGTGCTGCCCTTTGGATTAACAAATGCGCTAGCAACTTTTATGAGGCTAATGAATGGCGTGTTTCATCAATTTCTAGACAATTTTGTGCTCATCTTTATTAACGATATTCTGGTGTACTCTAAAGATGAAGCAGAACATAAGGAACATTTGCGTTTAGTGTTGGAAACGCTAAGGAAGCATCAACTCTATGCTAAATTCAGCAAATGCGATTTCTTTAAAATAGAAATCTAGTACCTGGGACATGTCATAACAGCTGAAGGGATAGATGTTGATCCCGAAAAGATCAAAGCCAACATGGAGTGGCAAGTGCCTTGGAATGTGGCGAACATTAGATCCTTCATGGGCTTAGCCGGGTATTATAGAAGATTCATAGCAGGATTCTCCAAAATTGCCTTTCCCATCACCTCGTTGCAGAGGAATGGCAAGCTTTTTAGATGGTCAAAAGAATGCCAAGACAGCTTTGAAAAACTAAAACAAATCCTAACTACAGCTCGAGTACTGAAGGTAGCGGACCCGGAAAAAGACTATGAAGTCTGTACGGATGCTTGTAAAGAAGGAGTTGGAGCAGTACTAACTCAAGAAGGAAAAGTAATAGCTTACGAGTCAAGGAAACTTAAGGACTATGAGCAGAAATATTCTGCTTATGATTTGGAACTTACAGCGGTAGTTCACGCCCTCCGTGTGTGGAGGCATTATCTACTGGGCAAGAGATTTGTGCTAAAAACGGATCATAGCAGCCTGACCAGCTATTTCAAACAGACAGATTTAAACTCTAGACAGGCGAGATGGAATGCATTTTTGAGTGAGTTCGACATGGACATTCAACACGTTAAAGGGAAAGAAAATAAAGTTACCGACATTTTAAGTCGGAAATTACATGGTTTGTTTGCGCTATATTCTAACCAGTTGGAAAGCCAACTGTTGAATCAATTGAAGGAAGAAGCCCAAAACGACCCAGAATATAAGTTCCTATGGCAACAGATGAGGAGTGACAAACAGCAAGACAAAGTGATAGAGTTTGGAGAGAGTGAGGATCAGGCTTTGACCTTTCGCGGAAAGATTTATGTGCCTAACCGCACTAATCTTAAAGAATTGATCCTGAATGAATTTCACCGCAGCAATTACGCTGGTCATCCCGGATATCGGAAGATGCTTACAGTTGTAAGGAAAGTTTATTATTGTCCAGGAATGCATAAAGACATTGTTGAATACTTAAGCAAGTGTTTAGAGTGTCAACAGGTTAAAGCTGAACATCAGCATCCTGCTGGGTTATTGCAGCCTATACCTATTCCTGAATGGAAGTGGGAAGTTATCTCATTGGACATCATTACAGGTTTACCACGAACAAGGAAGAAGAATGATTCTATTATGGTAGTGGTAGACATATTAAGTAAGTCTTCTCATTTTATACCTATGCAATCTACCTTTAAGACGGTACAAATTGCGGATATATTTATGAAGGAGATTTTTAGGTTGCATGGCATCCCTAAAACTGTGATCTCGGACCGAGACGTTAAATTTACGTCTGCCTTTTGGAAAACCTTATTTACTGGATTGGGGACCCAGATACACTTTAGCACTGCTTATCATCCTCAAACAGATGGGCAGACAGAGCGTGTAAATCAGATCTTAGAAGACATGCTACGAATGTATGTAATGCAGCAACCCACCAAGTGGGAAGATTACTTGCACCTGGTAGAATTTGCATACAATAATGGGTATCAGGAGTCTCTAAAAATGAGTCCTTTTGAAGCCTTATATGGTAGGCAATGTCGCACCCCTATAAATTGGAGCAGCCCCGAAACAAAACTGTTGTTGGGACCTGAGATGCTGGTTGAGATGGAGGCAGAGGTAAAGCGTGTAAGGCAGAATTTGAAAGCCGCGCAAGATAGACAAAAATTTTACGCAGAACGGAAAAGATCCTACCGAGAATTTGAGGTAGGAGATCACGTGTACGTACGAATTAAGCCTAAGAGAAGCACTATGAGGTGGACCTCTTGTGCTAAGCTGGCTCCTCGGTATTGCGGCCCTTTCCAAATATTGGAAAGAATCGGACCAGTAGCCTATAGATTGGCATTACCCAGCCACATTCAAGTACGTAATGTGTTTCATGTATCTTTACTAAAACGATACATACACGATGAGAAACATGTAATCCATTGGCAGAATATTCAGGTAGGAAGAAGGATAAAATAATTCTAGTATAAACATTGAAATATCTTGAAATGTACTGATTTGAAAATTATTTTTGTGTCTTTCAGGTAGAACCGGACGGAGAGTTCCTGGTAGAGCCTCTACGCATACTTGATAGGAGGGAAATTGAACTCCGCAAAAGGGTAGTCATTCAGGTGAAAGTGCAGTGGAAGCACTTTGGACCAGACGAAGCTACCTGGGAGGAAGAAAAGTTTATGCAGGAAGCTTACCCCGAACTCTTTCTAGAGAGGGGCTAAAACACCGAGGACGGTGTTACTTCCAGGGGGGGAAGCTGTGACACCCTCATTAAGAGACAATTAATTACAATTGGTTAAAAGACTGTTAGTTTAATTAGTCTCTTTAGTTTTATTTTGTTTATTTTCTTTTGTTATTTTGGACAAAGAAAACTTATTGGAAATTGCTCATAATTTTAAATATTTCATTTTATTATTTACTGAGTAATTAAAAAAGATAAGAAAGAAAGAGGAAACCCTTTCTAGACTATTGGTGAAGTTTCTGGAATTGGAAGTGGTTGGGAATCAGTTGGGAGACAGTTACTTACCCTCTGGAATAAAAGGAGTTCCAGAAGAAGGGTAGGGGTTCTGTGAAATTGCTAGCAAATGGTGAAGTATCTTCTAGAGCTGGGTGGTAGACCAGTTGAAAATTACTTCTGCAACCCTTATGAGCAAGAATTCTGTCTGTTGACTGGATTAATCCAAAGGTCACAGAAGAAGGAAATTATCCACTGATTTTCCTGGGGCACTGTTCAAGTTCCGGAGCTCGGGGGCAAGGTGAGGACGTCATTGCCTCTCTTGAAGGTTGGGAGGACCTCAGTCATTAAGGAGTTTTTTCCTCAGTACAGATAAGTATATCAAACTTGGAAATTCAGAAAGAAAAACTGTAGTTTAGCTAATTGTTATTTTTCTTTTATTGTTAAAATGTGAAGGGAACAGAACTGTTTGTAACAGACTCCGAACCAAGAATGTTCTGTAACAAGAACAATGTGTAAATTAGGGGAATTGTGTGGAAACAAGATTAACATGTAGATGTTGGTTGCCTGTGACGAAAAAGACCATTAAATAGAGGAAGAAGTTTCTCGTAGGAGAAGACAATAATGTTTGTTAAAAATGTTCTGAAAGTTATTATGGTAGCTTCTTAGTTGTTTTCACATTTATAGTTGGTTTAATCACTCATTGCCTCATGTTGAAGTAAGCGAGTACAATGTATTTTACAACATAGTAGTGATTATTTCGGGAGTTTTGTAGTACCATAAAGAACTGTGGAAATAACAATGAAACTCGTATTCTGTTTGCAAGTACAGTAAACATGCGAATTCAAAAAATAGGAAATTAAAGAGTATCATAGTAACGAAGAGTAGATTATGAAAAGGCCCAAAGTGAGCTTATGGACTGGGGTTGGTAGGATAACCATCCCTGATCCTGCTCGTGGCTATTAGCTATACGCAATCTTTAAGAGGCAGATTGGCGCCTTATAACCTAAGGGTATCATAGATAAACATTATTTCATAACTGTAATCAAACTGGTAGTGTGCATAACAAACAAAATCCTGCGATAAATCTGAATCAAGAATCCCATAATTTATGAAAAGAAGTTACAGATTCAAACTACAAGTAAGCCGCGGCACTTTGATGACCGACGGCGTAAAAAGCAGAGAAACTACATACTTAGCTCGAGACATGCAATATGTATTATGTTCATAGATCAAGATTTTGCTTTTGTGCAATGAAACAGAATACTGTAATAACCTCTACCGGAATTCAACGACAAACTTTTCTTATAACAAAAACTGAAAATATATATTGAATGTTGAACTGTTTAGAGAATCCCGGGGAAACAAAAATATATATATATGCCAAATGCTTCCATAGCAACCAAAATAACTGGAAATCAGCTACAGCAGTTAAAAACCCTTGTAAGCAACTCTTAAGGGTATCCGACTGAAACTACATATTTAGAAGTAAAGGTTATAAAACCAACTGAACCAGAACTGCGCCGAGGGTGAGTCTGGTCTATACGAAGAAAAAGTGCTATCGTATCAACAAAAACCTCATAATGTCCAGCTCTTTATTACATCTGAACGATAATAAGACAAATAAAATTACACAGGCTTAAATCCGGAAACAAGCTAGGAGCCGAAGCCAGCTCTCGGAGGTTCGGTGGTCAAACTAGTTACTGACCTGAACCACCTGCACAGGTTGTTGAAAAGATAGGACATTTAAATGGCGCTCGAGTTGTAGAGGAGACCGAAAAAGCGAAAACTTGGGTTTTTGTAAACAAACCTGTGGAAGAAATGAAAACAGAAGTTCGGTTAACATGTTAGAATAGATTGAATTATGAAAAGCTAGTGCCATTCGTATGCAGGATTCTGAAAGATACCTGTAGGAGAAACATGAGCGCTTGGCCGGACAAACCTGGGAGAAAAACAACCAAGAAAAAAACAAGAAAAATAGGTAAGTTATCAAGGGTTTACAGATAGGAGCCGAGACAGGTTTCGGCATTAAAGAAAAATCGAACTGAAAACAAAAACAGTAGATTCTTACCCGTAGGTTCCGGTGATAAATCTTTGGGACCTTTGAATCGAAGTCTGAGAAGGCTGCATCGTGGCAAGATGGGAATCTCCACCATCTGTCGGCTTCTGAGAACAGTCGAAAGACATTCTTAGGGCTTGAATATTATTACTAAACCAATGCTAATGAATTCATGCCGATTGAACGCCAAGCCATAACACTTCGCCAGGGAAATTACCTGTAGAACAAAGCTCGGCACTCTGAGAAGGAGAGCGAGGCAGAATGAATAGGCTTTCCGGTGAACGGGTGTTTTGTTCCGTGGGCCTCTGCCCTTACCGAGAAACCCTGCACATTGAATACGCCTGTCCTCGGTGAAGTAATTACCCTGTACATCTCTGCGTGATGGTCGAGGTGAGCCTGCCGTGAATGCAGAGCGGGTTAACAGGTGGCAAGTTTACCGCCATGTATGGTGGAGAATTAAGGCGGGAGCATATATATTCCAGCTTGAGATTTCACATCCGGATAAACATCAAACTCCGCACCAAAACCCTTATCCGAAATCATTTAATATATTATGCGAGCCTTACAACTTGAACCATTATACCATGTGAATCATATAAATGGAATTTACGACCTTCACATTAAAGTTTAATCTTTTGAATTGTGTGAACCTCGGTGGATGCGTTACATTCGCCAATACAATTATATAGTTGGGGTTTCAACTCTTGTTTATATATATTTATAAAAATTAATTCAAAACAGAATCTTTAAACCCTTGCTTGCACCAGTTAATAATTTTTTTTTTATTGTGGTATTTGACTGTGCGAGTTTGTCTTAGAGTGTATATGGTATTAAACATATCATTTTTCAATTCAAATATGTGTAAACATTATTATAATTATTAACATGTAAATCATTTTAACCAATATTTATGATTAATATATGTTGTACTTATTGCATGTAAAAATTCATTGTTTTATTAAAATAAATATGTATTATTTGTCATATATAATATCCCATCTTATACATAATTATTAATAATTTTTTGGGTCTACTATATGTCTTCTTTTTGGTTGGGTATTATGAAAAATTACTTGAAATTTTGATTACTCATTTTTCAGAGATTTCACATTACTTTGAACACCAATTAAAATGCCTCTAACATTTATTTTCAATATAAATAAACATGTACTATGTATAAATATGTATGTAGATGATTTTAAATCAGCTAAAGCACTATTCATTATTAAAATGTTATGTTTATTTATTAGATTCAATAATTCATTTTTCCATTTCAATAAATGTATAACACATGTTATAAATAGTTTATCTTATCACCATGAATTGAACATATATGCATTGATAGAGATGCATGGTACAAATATCCCAAATGTTTATTTGGAAACAATGACAAAATCAACCACTTTTGTGCAAGAAAAAATGATTAATAATAACTAATCATTAACATATGGTGAATATAAAAAAGTATGAAGAAACAAAACATAAATGGAGGCAAATAGAGGAAATCATGAGGAGACATAGGTTGGAGAGATTGTCCACATTCAAGAGTATTTACACTGAAAGTTGTTTTGAAGCAATATGTCAATTGATGCAGAATGAATATGAGGTGTCATGTTTACTATGTATAATTTCACATACTTTTTTCAATTCAATCATGCACAATGATTCATTTGAATTTAAATACATAGAAAAATACATGAACGAAAATGAAATTTCCATAATTTCCTGGAATATTATTTGTTTTTTAACTAGAAAGAGTATATATTTTGTATTAAAGCACTCCCACTCACAATAAAAATGTAGAGATTTTTACATAAAAAACTGAGTATTTCATTGGCTGCAGATATTACATTTGGGCCAACTCTTATGCGAGTTTTTTAACCAGCAATCACATTATCACAATTCAACACTACTTTCCTGCTACTAAAAGTTACAAAACTATTATAGGAGATATATACAGGTATGATTGGACATATTAAAAAAAATAGAGGGTGTCAAAGGGGTGTTTATTCATCCATTGGAGTTGGAGAGTTGAGGTTCAGTGGCTTGGCCATCTCCTCCTCCTTCTTGGACTTGTCTACAAACTTTAGCGTCAGCCCATCAATCTTGAGCTCAAGGGCTTCAAATTTGTTTTCGAGCCTTTATATTTTCTCTTTTTCCTCAAGTTGACGCTCCTCAATCTCAATGGAATCCTTGTGGTGCTTATTCACATATATTTGGAGCACATAAATTCTGTTTCTAAATTCGCCATGTTCCAGTGCACAAAACTCACAACTCAACTTGTTTATGCCAATATCCCAACACCAACGACTCATAGAATGTCACCACAACTCTTAACCACCGCCCAAAAACGCAGGGACAAAGCCAAGGATTCCTTAGCTTCCCTTCCCAGAGGCTTTCTTCTTTTAATCAGATCATTATCCCTTATATAATCACCTACAGTGCACCAACAAAGGAGGAATGGCATCATGATATTAGGGATGTTGGATTCCCAATGTTGATCCATAATTTCATAGCCTTCCACAACTTCTCATAACTCCCTTTCCACCTTCTTCCCACGCCTCTCCTACATTTTGCAGAGCCCGGTGAGTAAATTCTTTCCCCGTGGATTCACCATTCCCATAAACCTAGTACCAAAATTTCGGTGTCTACAAGACAGATCGAAGTAGGGACTGTGTATAAATATGCATGAGTTGTAGCAAGCACCAGGTGGATGGAGATCATGCTACATGATGCCACATTGTAGATTTATTTCTCTATACGACATGCCACGAGAGCCAAGATCAAGGAAGGTTAAGTAAATAATGAAAATAATTTGCGTAAATATTAAATCAAGGGGAAAAAAATAAGTTTCCATGTGTTGGAGGTCGGGAGGAAATGAAAATCGTGCCAAATTGGAGGGGTAATGTGGAGGAGGAGGGAGGGTGGGGGTAAGGAGCGAAAGGGGAGGGGATGGAGTACGAGGGGTGGGGGAGAGGGAGTAATGGGTTAGGGAGAAAGGGGAGAGAGGGCTAACTAGAAGGCCAAATAAGAGATGAATATGAGGTAGAACAAGGCTCCAAGGGAGGGCAGAGGGAGGGAGGGGGGAGAGGGCTCCAGAGGTTGCTGGGGGAGACAGACTAAAAGGCAGTAAACCACTCCCAGCAGATCTAGTATCTATCCCTATTCCCATCTGCAAGGTTAGATATTATCTTCACCTTAGGATTCTTAGTCATAGTTATGGAATACATCTATGTAACCTTCAATTCCATTCACCATGTTGGCTCCTTCTTTGATTCTACAAGCCATATTGGTTTGTTTGTATGTCTCTTTGTTGTTTCCCCTGACAATATGGTAGAAAATTATTTCGTCAAATAGAGGGGTCATTCCTTGGGTCCTCTTAATGACTTGGTTTAGGAAAGTGTTTATAGTTGGGGTATTTTTCTCATATGGTTTGTTATTATTATGAAGTATCCAAGGATTTGGAGCTTCTTGATGCCTTTAGTGATGGCCATATTCATTCCAAAAGGTAACTCATAGGCCTCAGCTTGGTTGTTTGTTATGGGGCCTAGACTCCAGGCATACCTATCTTCGATTTTTCCATCGATATTTATGATAATCCCTCCCCCTCTTGCCATCCCATCCTAGAATAGTATATTTGAAAGTATATATTATACAATTATCAATTTCATATGAAAACAACAATATAGAAGTCGTTTTTTTGTTTATTATTGGATGCGGTATATACAAAATCTAACCATATACATATGACCTACTGATACATTTATATTTACACCTAAATTTTTCTCATTCAAGGAAGACACAATGGTATTTCTTGTTATGTACATTTAGAATGAATATAATTCATTTGCATTATGAACTTTTGAAAGAAATTGTACAAGAGAAAAACACTTTATGTGGTATTGAAGTAGTTAAAAAAGAGAAATATATAGAAGAATCCTATAGAAAAACATAATGGGGATAATGGGAAAGGCTTTAAAAACATGAACATAGATGAAGATATCATAGAAATTAATACAAGGTTTATCAATGCAAACAAGAGATTATGGTTATCATTTCACAAGTCAAAGAACATATAAGAACCAAGGATAATGTCAAAAAAAGTGTAGCTAAAAAACCATGTAAGAGATAAAATTTTGTATGAATATTAATGATTTGTATTCCAAATCTTTGAAAGAAATAGAAAGAGGAAAATAAAAATTATGTTATTTTGAAATAGCTAAGAAAGCAATATGTAGTTGAACCCTATATAAAAAATAATGGGCATAATGTGAGTAGCTTTAAGAACATCAACATAGAAGAAGATAACATGGAACTTAATATAAAGCCGATAAATTGAAACAGGAGATCATGTTTTTCATTGAATCAACTTGAAAAACAAGTCTAATTAGAAAATGATCGAAGTGACCAAAATCAGGACAAAATATGATATTTTCGAATAAACATATCAAATCATTATAGATTCGATATAATTCGAACTCCCCTCAAGTGCATATTCGAGTCTCAAGCCATTGAAAGACATCTTGATACGCTTCTAGCTCCAAAGAAAGTATTTACAGATTTGAGTATTGTTGAACACAAACTCAATTTCTTCTCCACTATTGTGATTTTTGGCACTCTGAAACCATGTAGAAAATCTCTAACACAATTATAATACCATGTAGAAATTATATCAATGGATTCAATCTGATCATGTAATGTACTAAAACAAGATATTGAATCCTTCTCCAATATTTTTGGAATATAAATCATGGTCTCTCAATCACATACAAGTAAGAGAAAGGAAATTATCAAGCACACAACACAAGATGTTCTTGGGGAAAACACCTGCTCAAAACCCCTCTATCATATATTGTACATAGTCAAATAATCATTAAACAATACAATGCTTTCTCACACCGAGAAAATTCTGCATTATCTTGATTGTCTCACTCTGATCCTCCTCAAAACTCTCTAGCAATTCTTAGGCAAAATTGGCTAACACTTAGCCAATTCTTAGTCGCTCGTTAGCCCAGCTCACGCAATCCGTAGGAAATTAATCCATATTAAATAGGATAATCAACCTTTCTTGATTGCACAATCCCTATGGAGCCTTCCTTTGACTATAATTGCACTGTGGAAATTTGCTAATAATATAACTAATAGTTAACTTCCCTTCAACCTCTGTATCAACGGGTCGTCATCAAAATTGACATGCATGCAACTATTAATAGTGAATAATCAATTACTTGATATATCACTACTTGTGAATTAAATCTAATTTAATTCACTTGACCTCTCACTAGTTCATCACTTAGTTAGAACTATTTAAAGTGATTTTAACTCAATTATTTTGAGTTGACTGATTACACACACACAACACTAGTGCATTAACTGCCACTGGACCTAAAAATAATAGAATCACTCTACAAGCCTCCCCCTTGACCCTCAACTAGAAATTCTTAAGCTAACTAAGTGCAATTTTCTGGATTTTATTTCTCAATGCCAATTTCACTATTTCTTATTGCAGATTTCAACATAAATATTAAAACATTGAAATTTCAAATTTAATAATGACTAAAATCATTTGTATTCTATTTTCTTATAATAAAAATCAATTTCTCTAAAAACAAATGTC